>CM067224.1:39845594-40282828 GCA_034190945.1 Octodonta nipae | reverse complement strand
AAATTAATGTTTGGTTGGTAAACAATAAATTCTGATTTATCAGTAATTATAATTCATGAATATATTTTGTTACAAAATCAGGTAGGTACAGTAATTGAAATTAATATAAAATAAATGAAATATGTAGTAATTATTGAATATATCCATAACAAAAATTGTTCTTAAGTCTTCGTGATAACTGACTATGTTGTTGTTGAATAAAGAACTTGGCGAAATTCTAGAAAATATATATTCTTGTTAGAAGCTTCGATATATAGCTCAAGTTAAACCCTAAATTGTTTTTAGGACTAGTGCTGCTTGTTATTAATACTTTTCCAAAATATTGTTATAATTTTTCATTCTTTTACTCCACTCAGGCGAAAATTCTCGAAATTATTCATTGCGACAAAAAACACCCCCTCCCAATAAATAGCTGACTATGAGAAAATATACACACGATCCAGAATGTTCGAAGAATGCAACGTGATACGGCTAGAAAGCAGTGCTTCTAAAAGTTCGAGAAAAAGTAGCAGAGTCGAAGCGGCAGGCAAATCAGTTGAACATTAGCTGGTATCAAATGATTCATAACGCAGGGATAAATAGTTCCGTATATAACTGTAGTATTTTTAAGGTGAATTTGTGATATCAAGGAAATAAAGAAAATTTACATCTGGTTTGTTAAATTTTTAAAACCCACAGAAATTCTCAGCAATATGGTTCCTTGCCCCCATCGTACGATCAGAAATTATTCTTGTTTGTCTGATTCTTACTCCTTTTCTGTTATTGTATACCTACAAATCTGGTAGCAGGTTCTCTGACATGGATAGGCTTACTCTGGAACGCAATCTAGCCTACACGAGCCTTATTGAATTCCATCCTTATCCATAGCCTCTTTACCAGTTCCTTACAAATATATCACTATTTTCGCAAATGTCATGTAGTTAGATAGTTACCATTGGGTGGTTTAGGTACTTAGGATACTCATCAAAGTTACCTGCTACTTGGAGTTTCGTCCTCTCGTTGATTTCGCAGCGTTTCTATAGCTGTAGACCTGCTATCGTCAGCAAGTGATTGTGGCATTAGTCAGGACCAAGTCGTTGGGAGTCCAAGGAAACTTCGAGGAATAGTTACGAATATACTTAAAATGTTAATAAACTCTGCACTATCCCTAAAATGATTGAAAATAGTAAGAATAACAAGATATGAAGGTAGATAAGCAAACTGAATGAAGGAACATTTATAACGAAATAGTTAAAAGCTGGAACACTGATGAATTTCACAGAGAGATAAAACTAACAGGCAAGTATAAAATCTTGGCTCTTGTGGCACAAATTAGTTTCGTCAGCAAGGACAAGCACGGTAGAAAAATAGCACAGTAGCAACATCAAACACAAAAAGCCAAAATTAAATAGAATGTTTAAATCAGTCAGAATTGTTTATTACACTTGAGATTAGAGGAAAAAACTGAATAGTATTTGGTAGGTAAAAGATACAATCAATGTTACTTGCACAAAGCTTGAAGGCGAATCCTTAGAAAATGAAACACATTAAGAATTATGTAGTGTTGGCTACATATTATCGGCAATAGAAAATGTAGGGAACGATAATATTAATAATTTTCGCAATTATGTACATTTATTCGAAACATATAAAATGGAAAAATAAGAAAGAATGTACCTTACCAGAATAGTAATATGTAAAATCTTTTTCATGATGCAATAACTAGATTTGTTAGAATTCGTAGGGATTAAATTAATACGTCAATATTTTACATAAAGCAACAGGTTTGAATTTTGTCGAGCTTGTATTCCTTTTAGTGTTGTACAAAATCGAGTATTTGTAGCAAGACCAAGGCTGACACTGCAAAAAAAGTTAAACTGAGATTTGGGCGTTATTAAATGTTTGGTTTCGATACCGATATTGATAGAAGTTCCTCAATATCGGTATCAATACTGATAGCAGATCCCCAGTATCGGTAACAATATAATGTCTTATTAGCAAAATTCATACTTGTAGATACCTATGAAAACGATTGGTTGTTATAACGCTTATGTGCAGATCTAAAGTTAGTATCTATGTGCTAAATTTTGTAACCAATTAAATTATGTATTTTTTAAAGTTTATATTCTATTTAGCAAATTCTAAAACTACCATTGAATCGAGTATAGTAACAGTTTTTGTACCAGTCAATACTGTGGATTATCTCTTTTACGTTACGCGATATAAACCATTGTTCGATAAGTGTTTATGATTGATTACTTATTTGAAAATTTATGACACAGGCGGCGCTTTATTTAAAGACTAAGCGACAAGTGTATCACAACATGACATAATACACACACTGTTATTTACAATTGTACATTTATTATTACCTAGGCACACTTCCTTTTTTTAAATCTTCCAAATGATTATTATTTTGATCAAAGAATGCCGAACATTCTTTTATTGACACGTGTTTACAAATAGGATTTTTTCAATTTCAGGTATTGGCAATTGGGCTTGGCTTCTAGCCTAGCCTATATACAAATAATCGGACATTTGCTATGTAAACAAATTTTTCCAAGACGAAATGATTCAGTTTAATTTCAGTTCTCTAACATTTATTGAGACACTCTTTATAATAAAAACACTTCATAATATCCTTCAACCTCTCTCTATATGCTTATGGACCAATTATATTTTTTTTCTAAAATTTTGCGAACCACCCTATATAACTATAACACTTTATATTCCAGCCATCATGTATAACTATTACACTTTACATTCCAACCATTCTGTATATGCGACTGCCTATGGGGCACCCTATAAACACTTTTTGTTTGTAATTTCATTTAACCACCTACTGTAACTTTATTTATATTCCACACTATATTTCAAAAATCGTATCCATAAAATACCTGGTAGGGTACCCAATAAATCAATTCTTCTTCGAATTTTTTTAAATCACCCTGTATAACTACATTTTTCTCCACCCAATATTACAACCATCCTATACATGCAACTGCCTATGCGCTACAAATAATGCATTTTTTAACTCAAGCTGTATAACCGTAATTATACTCCAGCATATATGTCAACCACCCTGTATATGCATCTGCCAGTGGCCACCCAGTCTAACATTTTTTGAACCACCCTGTTAAACTATACTATACTCCAACCATCCTGTATTTGTAACTGTAACTGTAAAGGGCTATCCTACAGGTTTAATATTGTTTTACCATTTTTTAATCTACCCTGTATAACAATTGTTCTAATCCGTCATATCTTTCAACAATCATATGTAATCAACTGCTCGTGGATTTTCGATATTTTTTTCTCTTCTTTTAACCGCTCTGTATAACTATAATGTCCCTTCACTCCACTCTTATGGGCCACTCAATAAAACATTTTAACCATCCTCTATAATTATAATTCTACACCGCCTTATATTTCAATGAAATTCTATGAGCATATAAAACTGCTTATTGGCTACATTTTTTTAACCATCTTGAACAATGATAAACTTGTATAACGAATAACTATAGTAATGGCAGAAAATGATAACGACACAGAGACACTCACCTTCATGTGTGCGACGACACGTAAGTTTTTACTCATCTCAGTTTTTTTTTAAAACGTTAATGAACTTTAATTCATAACCAGTTTCGATATTGCCAAAAGAAGTGGTAGATACTTCACCATTAAGGAAAAATCATCTTTTTGACAGACGTCATATACAGTTATTGATAAAATGACAGGTGATGATTTCGTTTTAGGTTTCAGATTATGGAATTTTTTTGTGGAGAATAACATATTATTTTCTAAATATTATTAATAAGAAAGTTTTCTATACTATTCTAGCTTAAGTGCACACTATATGTATATGAAGATAAATTGAAAACATACACCTGGAAAGCGGTTAATTTATAAGAAATTCCAATCTATTTTCAATTAATTTTGTCCTAGATTTCGAATAAGATTAATTAACATCTTTTAATATCTCCGCATTCACCTGATATTGGGAAACATTAAGAGGTCGGTTATAAGATTTTCCTTTTTTTTTTACTAAATGGACCATTCCCTGAAGAAAATATGTATGGGACCAATCTAGAAGTCTATTCTATCAAATAAATAATTTGGTCAAGTGCGAGTTGGACTCGCATTGTAAGGGTTCCGTACCACCTTCAAGATTAGCTGTATTTAGTTTTCTAATTTGGCCCACAAAAATTAACATTAGAGTTTTATTTTACTAATAAACTTTCAGGGAAGCCTTTTATAATCTATTGTCTGAATTTTGAGGCTCTATAGATTGGAAGATAAAACACAATAGGTCAAGTTTTAAATTATAAATTATTAAATTTGTTATTCAAATTATTTAAAATACAAATAAAATATATTTTTCAAAATTTAAATAGTATAGTTTCTAAAATGGGAATTAAGTCGATGTTTAATATCTTTGCTAAACAAATGATTTACAAATATGATATATATATATATATAATTCACATAATGAGTCTTTTATTTGGTATATTACATGATTCGTTTGAAAATTGAATTTTTATTTTCCATTTAATGTATAATTTGTCCCTAAAATTACCATGGAGGTTTTCTAATAATTTTCTTATAAATTTCAAGTGAGCCCCAGTACCCCTAATTATTTTCAAAATTTTTAGGTAGTATGGTTTCGGAAATAAAGCGAGAAATGAGAATTTTTTATATATTTATGTTTCTTTCTCATAACGAGCCCCTTCATTTGATATATTGCATGACACGTTAAAAAATATTTTTTAATTTCCGTTTATTTCTATAAATTGCCCCCCCATTATTAATATTAAAGATTTCTTCGTATTTTTCCTCTAAATAAAAAAAATTAGATCTTATAGTTTGGGGAATAAAGGGGGGAATGGGTATTTTTTTAAATATTTTTTTAATATATTTTAAAATATTTTATTTAAAAAAAATAAAAAAATATATTTGTATTAGTCATAATGAGCCCTGTGATTTGATATATTACATGATACTTTAGAAACAAGTTTAATTATTTATTTTCTATTTAATTCTATAATTTAAAATTTTACTGCTTATGGTTTCGGAGATAAGGGGGGGAATGGGTAATTTTTTTTATATTTTTGTTAATAACTTTTAATTAATTTATTTTAAAAATATCAAAAAAAAATATTTGTTTTCGTCATAATGAGCCCTTTTATTTGATATATACATGATGGGTTAGAAATATTTTAATTTTATATTTTCCATTTAATTCTATAATTTGCCCCCCAAAATAAATATTAGGGGTTTCTCCTTAATTTTCCAGTAAAGTTCAGGTGAGGGGCTATAACTCAATTTTTTTTCAAAATTTTCCAGCTTATGGTTTCGGAGATAAGGGGGGAATGGGTAAATTTTTTTTATATTTTGTTAATATCTTTTAATTTATTTATTTTAAAAATATGAAAAAAATATGTTTATTTTCGTCGTAATGAGCCCTTTCATCTGATATATAACATGATCGGTTAGAAACAATTTTAATTTTATATTTTCCATTTAATTCTGTAATTTGCCCCCAAAATGAAAACTAGATGTTTCTCGTTATTTTTCCAGTAAACTTCAGGTCAGAACCTATCAATATTTTTTTTTCAAAACTTTACGTTTTATAGTTTCGGAGATAAGGTGGGGGGAATGGGTAAATTTTGGTATATTTTCTTTAATATCTTTTTAATTAATTTTTATTTAAATATGAAAAAAAATATATTTGTGTTCCCCAGAATGAGACCTTTCATTTGATATATTACATGATGAATTTGAATTTTTTTTTATTTTTAAATTTTTATTTAATTCTATAATTTGCCCCCCAAATTAACATTAATGGTTTCTCCTTAATTTTCCTGTAAAGTTCGGGCAACGCTCTATATTTCCTATTTTTTTCAAAATTTTAGGTTCAGTAGTTTTGGAGATCAGGGGGGGAACGGTCGATTTTTTTAGTTTTCCCCCCAGAAGTACCCCTTAAATCAAAATTTCTTCTTTTGCGATATGTGCTCCTGATCAAGTCACCAAACTATACCTTCATACCAAATTTCAACCTCTTCCGTCCAGTAGTTTAGGAGAAAATGGCTGTGATGTGACAGAGGCAGAAATCCTGAGTGATATTATAAGGGTATCCGTATACTGTATATACGGAACCCTAAAAAAAGATCAAAGTCGGTTCATAATTGCCGGAGTACTGTGGTAATAAAGTCTAAAAAAATACAACCAACCGAATTGAGAACCTCCTCATTTTTTGAAGTCGGTTAAAATTGAAAAAAAGCTTAAGGTAATTGAAAGGCTTGTGAGACTACTGCTGCAGGACCGAGACTAAGACCAAGACTGGGAGCGCAATACCAAGACCCCCGGCGTATAGAAGCAAGATCTTGATCTTGCATTTGAGTAACACTAATTCTTTTTTATAGCGAATTCCACTTCTATAATTATAATTTCTATGTGGGCCTAATATATGTAATATTTGGTGAATATTTAGGCTGTTTCTCCAAAATCATCAATTTTATCAATTGCCAATTTATAATTACATCATCATCAAGTGAAAAAAATCTCCACAAAGCAAAAGACAAATAAACGATATGAATTTCAAATAATTTCCCTCGTCTTCCAAGAACCCTTACCAGTCATTTAAATCATATTCCCTCGTGTTGATCTTTCGCACATCTAAAATCACTATCCTATTGTCTCGTTTCCGATATATCATACATAAAAATTTTAATTTATGACTTATCGCTTGACTTATTGACTGAACAGTATGTCACATGTGATTGCGGCAAAAGAGCTTTATTCGCGAGGGAGACCTTTTTACCAGGGGCGCCACGCTTCCATGTTTTCGAATAAAAACAGTCCTTAATAGCAGATTTTCCACATGGTAACTCGAAGGTCGTAGTTATTTGGATTATATTAATAACTACTGAAAAAAGTGTTGAAATATAATATTGAAATCAAATTAAATTAGAAATCATAATAATAGTATACCTAAATAGCAAATATATCGAATAAAAATGTTTTATTTATAATTACAAAAGTAAGTGGAAATAACCCAAAAAAGAATCATGTATATATGATCCCATCAAGGCAGGCAAAATACAATGATATTTAAATCCTTTTGGCGTCTCTACACAGAAAATTATTATAAAAATATATTAAAAAAAAATAAAAACCTACTTAAAAAAAATAACTAAAAAGCATAAAATAATTTTTTGCTACAACAATTAAATACTTTTTATGAAGTCGGTGCCAAACTAAAGTGAAGCTATTTTGGAAGTACATTTATAAGTTGTACTTCGCAACTTCGCTGTTCAAATTGCATTTATTTTACAATTTTTAGTGATACAATGGCTTAATTGGATGCAGTTTTCAAATCCAAACAACTAATGAAGAAACACTGTATATAGAAACCAACTGAAAACCTCCACCTTGAAGTTGATTAACTGACATTTATTTCGATTTATTTCCAATCAAATTTCAAATTATTACAATTTTTAATAATACCTACAGCACAATTGGATGCAGTTTTCAACTCTAATAAACTCTGTTTGATTACAATTTTAAATAAAGATACCTAACCTCACTTTATGGATATATTTTTTGAAACTTAGTATATCGTTGGAAAAGTTACAGAAAAACTTATTATAGATACAATTTTTAGAGCAATGGCACAAGTATATGCAGTTTTTTATTCAAATTACTTCTATTTGATAACAATTTTAGATCTTAACAAAAATGAAGATACTTTATTTTGTAAGCAAAATTCCTCTTTGATGAAAAACCTCGTCTACAGTTAAAAAAGTGACAAGGAATGATTACTGTTTACGTTTTCTATTAAAATTATTAATAAAAAGAAATCGTTTGATTTATGAATTCACACTGTATATACATATTAACTGACATTTATTTTGATTAGTTCAATTTACAATTTACCCCAAGTTCCGAACAATTAAATTGTAAATCCAGGGACGCCACCAAATTTTAAGGTATAAGAAAGTCGTTAATTTTTTTTTCACGATTTTCTAAGAAACGGTACAAGCTATATTATTGAAAAAAATACGGGACCACTTCGGGATATCATGGAACTAATCCAATTTCTTTTCAATTTATCCCATGTTCCGAATAAAAAAATTCATATTTTTAATACCGGCATAGTATATAAGAAATGGTCGAAATTCCTTCAGCAGTTTGCGAGTAATCGCTGAACGAACATGAAAAAAATATATAGATACAGACGAATTGAGAATCTCCTTCTTTTTGAAGTCGGTTAAAAAGAACAAACTTATGGCATTGTTTTTGTTTATTTAACCTAGCACAGTTCAACAGCATGACAACTCCTTATTCAACAGCATAGTAGCGATATTATTTTTGTATGC
Source organism: Octodonta nipae (assembly GCA_034190945.1). Taxonomy (NCBI): domain Eukaryota; kingdom Metazoa; phylum Arthropoda; class Insecta; order Coleoptera; family Chrysomelidae; genus Octodonta; species Octodonta nipae. Next base: position 40,274,471 of record CM067224.1, on the reverse strand, counting down.
TTTTTTTTATTTCCATTCATTAATAATTCACTTCCTCTTCTATTGTAGTATTATATCTAATGAAAGTAATAGCTTTTACAATTATTCTTTAATAATTAGGAAATTTCCATTTTTAGGTTTACTCACTTTGATTTAAAGAAGGCAAAAAAATCCTATTTGTGTTATCTCTGAAAGACTGAATTGAAAGGAGATAGAAAGGCAGAGTTTTTGAGTCGAAATTAAAATATGAATGGAGCATGTAACAGAAACAGAAATGGAAAATACCACAAGCAGAAATTGATGACCATTTTATTGACGTTTTGAAAAATAATTAATTAATTGTGAACAGTATCTAGTTGTAGAGAATTTTGAATTGATTTATAGTGCACATTTTGTAATACAAGAAATTTCGTAATTAATATTCTATCTCATTTAATGGAATTTACTTCGTATTTTTATAAGCAAAAGAGAAATTATTTCTTTTGACAATACAGGTTTCCCTGAAGGGTAAATATTTGACTTAATTCAAGAAGGTAAGATTTAAGAACATGAATACAAATAAATTTACACAAACATTTATTTTGGACCTATTGGGTTTTTTCATAGCAAATTATATAAGTGCTTTATTTTCGACATTTTTAATTCCGCTGCGTCTATAAGAATGTATAACATTTTCTTAGACAATCCATCCCTCTACAACTTGGTATCAGGTTAAATACAATTTATATAAGACTTCAAAGAAATAGAGTTTTATCTCTGGGTTGATTGTTTGAATTATAAATGTAGAGAATCATGAGGAGGAATATGACATAGGTGAGAGTTGGCAAAATCGATTTAGCCAAACCTATAGTAATTAGCGCAGTTTACGCCATCGGTTTTCCGTGTAAGATGTTTGCGTGGAAAACGTGGTGAAAAGGTGTTCACCAAGATTTTCACAGTTCATGTATTAATGAGTATTTGCCTGAACTCTTTGCAATAATATGCCTTGATTGGTTCATTAGTCAAAATAGAACAACTCCAAATCCGGTAATAGTAAATAACAGGAGGATGAGACGAGTTGAAATTTGCATGTACTTGGGAAATATAAATGACAAATATAAATGTATGCGGAGAAGTGGACTCTCACAGTTGCCATTTCAAAAAAACTGGAAGCGTTTTAGATCTAGCTGTACAGGCGTATCCTAAAGATACCATTGACCCACCACGTTACTAATGCAGATGTGTTGGATATAATGGGCAAGATTAAAGAAATATTCAATGCTATCAAAAGGCAGAAACTAGAATATCTCGGCCATGTCTTGAGAAATAGAGAAAGATATGTACTATTCTGCTGAATATGGAAGGAAATACTTAAGTTGCTTCTGATTTTGAGAAAATATCTGCGCCATGAGATTCAATAAAATCAATGTAGGTGTGTTTAGAAAATGACATATGAGTAACGTGGACGAAACTGTGAGTGTTATGCAGGTATTACGTACCATTTGCATGTATGCATGCAGTAAGCAAACTTCTACAGTTTTTTTCAGCATTATTTATGACCAACAAAGGAAAACGGAGCTTGTTTCTCCGGTAAAGAACATTAATAAAACGGAAATATTTTGTTAACAAGCTTTAGCTGATAGATGAGATTGGTTTTAGTCTTACAAACAAGCCTGTAAAAGCAGCCTCTGCTAATTAAAAGTGCTCAGTTTCATGTCGATGTCCATTTGATGATCACACTAAAGATTATTCTTACTGGTTGCTCAGCCTGACCTGTTAATCCTTAAATAATCTAGTCAATTTCAGACTAACCGGATAACATCCAAAGCTACATAATATATCTGTCAGAAACTAAATGTGAACTAACCTACAAAGGCACAAGGAAAAACTAAAATCAAGAAATGGGCAAGAATGATTATAAACTTTTGCTGTATACAGGACAAACGGGAAATGGGTTTAGTACATTGAATGCAAGAAATCATTACCTGGCGCTTCTGTTGAAGAATAGATTCATAGGGCAAGCCATTGTTCTCATGTTACAAGAAATAAGTGAAATCAAGCAATTTTATATAAATTTTCCTAGGAAGTATGTAAGGTTTCTAGGAATTAATTGTAGAAATTTTGTATAATCATATAAAACATTTTTTAAATACTACCCGATATCCATATAGAATAAAAAGGGGGAAGTAATTAACAATAAAGAACACATTCACGCAAACTAAAAAATATTAACAGGAAAAGGTACTCATTTTGTATAAACTAATTGTCTACCTATCTAGTATTTTTTTGAAGTGGGCGCCAAGCAAATGTAAAGTCGTGCATTGCGTACTTATATCTACTACTTCAAACTTGATTGTTGTTTTATTTTCATCTTTTTTCATGCCTGCCATTTTTAATTGAGCTTTTTAGATCTATTTTGAACTCCGGTAGTTCTTAATATTTATTTTTTATTTCTACAATAATTCAGGACTTGGTAACACCGAAAAACATTACAGAATGATACATTCGTTTAAATTGGAAGCTAACAGTTAAAGGAAAAAACAAACTTGTTAGGCTTTGACTTAATAAGCTAAAAATATGTTTAATTACATTAATTATGATTACTATTGATTTTATCACGTTAAGGTTTTGTTTGATATACTAAACACATTGTGTATAATCGCACCGAAATTCAGTTTAGAGTTGGACATGTGTTACACTTAGTTTTTTACTTGGCCGGGAGTGGTGACACCAAAAATCGATAGTTAACAGGTATACAAACATGAGCGTGGTACTCGTTGATTTAACACGCCAAAAATATGTTTAATATAATTAACTATAGTATACTGTACTACCTTTATGCTTACAACATACAGATAAAATCCTCGCTTAGAACTTTTAGTATCTGCAGTTACCACACTATTACGAAGTAATTAAAATATTTGTAAAATACAATTCTTTTCCTAAATTTGAAATTTCACCATTCCAGATGTACATTATATTAAATAAAACAATAATTATTCAAAACCAGAGAAGAAATCAGCCAACATCCATAGAAAAAATACGCCGAATTGATAACATCCTCCTTTTCAGAAGTTAGTTACAAACAGATATTCTTAAGAAAATTAATTTTGATATTGACACACCTAAAATATTTTTGTGTATTGTCGATTCGTCTATTTACTTTTGATACGGCTTTCTTACAGAGGTACAAGTAAGAGGTAGGAACTTTTTATTAATAGTTTTGTGATATTGCATTTTGTTAAAGAGTTTTGTAAAAATGTTGCTTCTCTTGTCATTAGCCCTTTTGTTTGTGTATGTTATGTATATCTTTTTTCCTATATAGTTTGAATTTCCGTATCTTTTTAGGATTTGACTCAGCCCTTATTCATTTCATATACCTGTACTAAATACAGTTTCTGTTGATAGTAACAGTTTTCGTATTTGTACGTTTTGAAAACGTTTTAAAAATGACATGATACTTTTTTCATATCTAGTTGGTCTCCTTTTCTCGTCTATTTTTCTTGATTTATTTAATTAACTAATTCTTTTAGTATTTTGAAAAAGCTTTCCAATTTATTTTTAAGCTCTCACTATCTACAATCACCATATAACATCATCAAATATGCTTTCGTATATTAGAAAATTTTTTGAAATTGGGGTATCCTGCATTAAATATCATTACTAGGTATATCTATAGATCTTTTGATTGTTTCTTACATTAGATTTGTAAAAACCAAAGCACTTAAATTTTCTTTGTGCCTCAAACTTTGTATTTCCATATTCTTCAGGTTTTGTTTGTCTGTTGAATAGGCTTTTTATGATAATTAAATGATAGTAATTTCAGCTGAAATTTCCACAATTTAAGTTTTTTATATAACTGTTCAATGCGTTTCGATATTTGCAAAATCTTTATCAAGAACTAACTTAGCTTATACACTTATTTAGACTAACAAAAAAATTTGTATCAAAGTAGGAATTTAAGAATATTTACAAAGAATAAGACATCAGATACTACAAGCATTTTTGGTAGAGAAAACCATCACTTCACAAAAGTCCAAAGAAGTACAAAAACAGTGATAAATTGAACTAATAGTATACAATTAGCTGGTTTCTTGTGATAAAATTTGCGGGATGATAGGGATGATGATCGTTTAAACCAATATGCTATACGTAAAAAATTTTTTTGTGAGGTCATCATTATTAATCATTAATTTCTTTGCTGTTTTTGACTACCCGTAGGTAACTATTCTATCTTGAGTTCTACACTAACTTCACTTTTTATCCATTTCAAAATGATTTATGATTTGTACAAATTAACCAGAATAATAACTTTTGTCCACTATCCAATCAAATTTTCGAATTTGTTTGACATAGAATGATGTTTTTACAGCAAGTAAAGAGAATAGTCAAATTAGATAAAACCACTAGCTCTTAGGCTTCTTCGCCTAACTGATGAGACCTTTAAGGTCGAAAGCTTCCTCATTCACCCAGAATTATCGTTGGGTTTAGCTGAAACCCGAATTGCAATCCATTTAGGCGGATCTGGAAGCTATTGGTTTTATCTAATTTGTTATTTCTGGTAGTTCACGAACTGATTCTTCAAAGCGAGAGAGAGAGAGAACAAAATTCGTTCAAATTCCCGAAGGCACAAAGGTTGTACCGGTGTTCGGGTTTCTCGAAGTTTCTAGACATAGACATAATCTGGAGGACTCTTGTCTTTTCCAAAGTTCTGTAAGACTTCTGTCTTTTCCAAATTTTTTTAAAACGAATGGTGCCATCTTCTGGCTCGGTGTATGAACTTTACTACCTATCTTAAGATTATTCGTATGTTTTTTTTAAACCATAATGATCACCTAGTTTTTTATTTAATTATTTATAGTTCTCTTAACTGATAAACAACCGAGACGGATTATAGATATTTTAGCATCTGATACAACGACGCCCCTGTGGTTTCGGGATGTAATGGCCCGGAAGAGGTCTTTGGCGCCACCCTCTGCAATAACACATACAAACACACAATCACGCGGATCGCACGCTCCTTGAATTCGCGCACCCAATAATTCACGGGTAATGGGACAAACGATTAACTCAAAACTGACTAGTGGATATGATGAGTTTGGATGAGATGAGGGAATGAGGGAGTGTATGCCACATTGAGAAATTGCTTCTGGTATTTGGGTTTGGCGTTTTGATCGTAACAACAGCAAACATATGCATGGGTAATATAATTGATTTTCAGGAAATAATTGACAACCAAACAAAACCTAGAAATGGGGTGACACTGTTTCTTGAGAAGTAATTGCGTATTTTTCATTTAATTCTTTGTGCGGCTTATTAAATTTTGAATTAGATACCGTGCATAGTATACAAAGTGAGTAGCAATGTAACAATTTTAATGCAAATCAGAAATTTCTAACAAAATAGACAGAGTGTAGCTCAAAATTGTATCAGAATATTGTTACATACAATTTTCTGATACTAAAATTTGATCATGTAATCACTAAGTACCCTTGGTCTGGATAATTTCATCATTAATTTCCTAACGTATTTTTTTTTAATGAGTCGCAGACCTTTCTAGATTTCAATGTGTCACTACCGAATCTCTGGGTGACAAACTGCTTTCTAAATTTCTAGGGAATATCAGATTAGGGTAGATGTATCATTCGCTAAATTCGAGTCTCAAATCTCTTGTGATTTTTGTAGTCGTTTACTAAACACGCACGGTTAAACTTGACTTGAGATTGGTTGCCGCCATACCTTCTATGGAGGTATGAAATTAATTTATCAAAATCCCTCTGCTGTTTTATTGGAATCATTGGAGAGATGAGCTTCACATCGAAGCACTAGTAATAGAGTCTATTGCGCATTATCGTATCTACTGTCAACAGGAACTGCACCATCACCAAGTGTTTGCAACTGTAGGACTATTTTCGCTTAGGATGTCTTTTTCGACTTGACTTGAATTTCACTTACAACTTATGTTTTCTAATTGAAGTACTATCCGTATTTTCCTCTATATCTGATTTGAGTTCAGTTATCTGACTGTGAATATTCATTGTATGCAATATTTCCTTAAATTTTATACAGACAGATTTAGACCATTTTTTATGACTTGAATATATTTCATAGTGAGAAATATAGTTTTTACGACATTATGTTCATATTCATACTTTGACGCTGGTGAAGCAGAAGGATTAAAAATGAAGTAGATAATTTTCTCTGAGATGATCTACATCACGGGTTTTCAAACTTCTCCGGCTATGGCCATACTGATTACTTCAGTAAATTCCAACTACCGAAACCGGTTCAATTTTCTGAATATCTGCTGCTCAAAAGAGGAAGTAGTTCCCTGTTTATGCAGCCAGTAGTACTTTTGAAAGTACAGAAACAATTAAAAATTCGTGATAACCTTGTTGTTTCGAGAAATTTCTCGTATATTCCATTGGCTTCGAGATAATAGGCCAGCAGCGCGACCGCAAGTTAGTTCGCTTAGGATAAACGAAGGAAGCAAATATGTTTCTTGTGGCATAAAGTGGGGCGTAACTCCGTTTAAAAGACATATTTGAACCGCCCAATGCTCATACACCACAGTATTGATCTGGTTGAATTGTTTTGTGGGTGATTTACTAGTATGAAAAAGAAGAAAAAAAATGAAATATGAGTGCAGAATATTTAATGATCACTGGAACATTCAATATTTCATGATTCAGTGCAGTAATAAGGCGTTGTTTGTTTGAAATGAAATCATAGCCGTTCTGAAAAACGTAAAACATCGCTATGCAACAAAACATGTTCCATCTCAAACGAGCCACCTTGAATATCTTGGTTATTTTTAAAACTATTGAAACAAGAAAAATCAGGTCGATTGTCGTTTCGAAGGGGAAATTTGTTGAGGTCAATTAGCGCTTGCGCGCATTCAACATAAACAGGCTGATTCAATGACCTTGAGATTTGTTTGAGATAGACAAAATAGGTGTTGTCGTATATCATTTGAAAGCCCTTATTACGGACTATACCGTCACGATAAAATTTTTTCTTGCAATTCCTGTTCATGTAACAGAAAACCTAACGGACCTAGTAGTAAAACCGGAAAACTATTAAAAAGGAGTTCTTTTATAGTACGCTCTTAAACCATCCTGTTTCACTGCCGCACCCTGTAATAACACACAATACAAGAAAAACATTAAATGTAAACATTCACTTATTTTATATTATGTTTTGGTGATATTTACAGCAAGTTTGTTTATCTGTTCTGACCTTTATTCGATCATTTGAAGCATTGTACATTTATCTGTCAAGTTATTACTTTACTGATTTGTTGAAAATTTAAAAAATAATTATGGTATACACATTGCAAGAACCTGTTGAGCTGGTACGTCTTTATTACCAAAATAAAAATTGTGCTCGATCTGCTGCAAGGGTTTTTAACCAAAACCATCCCGAACGTAACGTTCGTCATAAATACGTATTGGAGTTGATTTTAAAATTTGTTGAGTCGAGCTCAGTAGTGAATAAAAAAGAGGTCCCATTGGAATTGTAAATGATGAAGGGGTTGCTGTGGCTACATTGGGTCATGTCCAACTTATACCAAACACGCAGTCTGTCCAGCAAATCTCTGCAGCTTCCGGTATTAGCAAAACTAACGTTTTTAGAATTTTGCATTACTACAAATTCCATCCGTACAAAATTAAATTACTTCATGAATTGAATGAGGATGATTGGAATCGAAGGCAAGAGTTTTGCGAAATTATGACCCAGCCGATGATCGAAAACCAAAATTTCTTGTACAATATTTGCTTTTCGGATGAGTGCACTATTTTACTTCATGGGGAGGTCAAGCGACATAACTGTAGATTTGGAGCGATACAAATCCTCATTTATTTCGAGAAGCTCATAGGCAACATCCGGTAAAACTAAACGTTTGGGCAGGGATTTTGGGAAATCATCTCATCTCATCTCATTGGACCCCTGTTTATTCCTGGCAATTTAAATGGTGAAATTTATCACAATATATTGGAAAATGAAATTAATGCATTGATAATAGAAAAATTAGAAAATGGTCCTCTACTACATGAAGAGCAATGGATGCATCTCCTCACTACGCCGTACCAGTTCGTCAATACCTCGATTTGGAATACCTTGGTCGCTGGAATGGAAGAAGAGGTCCTATAGAATGGCCTGCCCGATCACCTGATCTGAACCCGTTGGATTTTTTATGTGGGGACATGTTAAATCCAAAATTTGTATGACTCAGCCTGAGAATTTGGACGAACTACGTCAACGGATTATAGCGGAATGTCGTCAGATAACAGCGACTATGCTATTGTACTATTGTATGGAAGTCAATGGAATACACTTTGAACATTTACTTTAGAGGCATTGTATTGTAAATTCGTTTTTTAACTCTTTTATTAAAAAAGGCCGGGAAATTGCGATACACCTATTTTCTCTATCTCAAATCTCAAGGTCATTGATTTGGCCTGCTTATGTTGAATGCGCGCAAGCGCTAATTCACCTCGAAACAAAAATCGACCTGTTTGTTCTTATTGCAATAGTTTTGAAAATAACCAATATATTCAAGGTGGCTCGTTTGAGATGGAATACCCTGTATAGTGGAAGCACGCTGACAGAAAAAGTTGAAGGGCTGACTGAAATCGTAGCAATATTTGTTCACGAAGTTCAATACTACAAGAAACTGCAACTCGTGACTTTTGATATTGCAGAACCTGGAAACCATTTATCGATGGAGAATGCGTAATTGTAGTAGCCGAAGAAATCTGCCCAGAAACAGTAAATTTATTTAAAACTATCACTGTCAGCAAACACCAGGGCTCGGAGGGTAGAAAAAATATCTGATCTTAACTGTCTGACTAAAATGGACAACTTGAAGAATTTTTTGATATCGATCGCATTTAAGACACGGCTGCTGGGGAAGATATTTTTAGGAGTATTTAGGAATATGTATTATTCGGTGGAAAAACTTGAAATCGTTTACAATTGCTGACGGTAAAAGTACTTGTGGTAGAAAAAAGACTGTAGAAAATGATGGTGATTCAAAATTGTATCAATCATCAACAATCTTTGTGGAGGATATAGTTTGCATATGTCTGAAGTTCTAATCAGTTGTAGATTTCATCAGATCCACTGGCCCGAAACACCTTTAATTCCACGAGTTTACTGAAGATTTGGAGATTTGGAGTTAGTTGCGGAAAATGTCATTCAGCGCTTTTTTGAAGTTTCAGCAGTGACCCAATTTTTTTAATGATAAGGATCGTCGTCTTACTGAATTACACGATAGCTAATTGCTGTGGAAGTCAGTATGTCGATTTGATAAAACGTATGAACGAACTGAATTTGAGATTGAAAGGAGAAAACCAGCTTCATCCTGATTTATACAAAAAATAATACTGTTTCAATTACAATTACCTAAAAATGTTTCAATGTTTCACACATTTAAAAAATGTAAAAGATTCACACACACTACAGAGACTGAGATTCCCGTCAACTTTGTAATTGAAATTTTGAGAGCTTTGAAGATACATTTTGAAACTCGATTCTCTTTTAATAATTGGTAAAAGTAAAAGTAACTCTTGTTACTGAAAAATCAGAATTACATAAATCACATTATAGTTTAAAATGTTCTTAGGATTGATTCACTTAAATTATTCGGTTAGTTGTAATACTTAGATTAAATTTTAAATAATTGTAATTAAGCTTTACCTAGAATGTAAATAAAACCGAGTCATTATAATTTTGTGTTATTGTTTTCAATTACTTAAAGCAACAACAATATGAACTATAAGCTGTCGCGGGCTGATTGATTACACTGGCAGGCGATTTGGTCGGTGGGCGGTAGTAGGGAAACCCCTGTTCTACATGAACATTGCAAGTTAAAGTGCTGTTATAACAGTTGCCAAATAACTTTACACTATCTCCATAATCCTTCCTAATTAGCATTAATTAAGATGATGTGGGTATTCTACATCTACATTAATCTGGGTTATTTTTTGATTTTGTCACCGATTAAATATGAGTAACAAAATTGAGTAAATGTTTGATACAACTAATTAAAATAAAATAGTTTTAGGAACAGAGCCCACTTCAAAAAAATACACAAAAGGACTTAACTAAAATGCCCAAATGGATAATTTTCTGCAGCAACTAAATACATATTACTTCTGATTGACGTAATTAAGAATTTCTACTAATGTCAAAATTATGAAAAAGAATTAATAACAATTATATGGTAAACAATAATTTTCTAACTAAATTAAACCCAACAACATATACATATTAAATTGTTGTAGGCAACTATTATTTTTTGCTTTTTTAGTTAATTTAGTTTTTGTGTTTTTGAGATCATTTTATAAAATAAATTTAATTTATAATCTTCAATGATGAGTAGACCTATAATGAATGAGGAAACCGCCGATGACCGAAACGGAAGATATACGAACGAAACGTTTAGAGAGAAAAAAAATTGTTTGTTTAGTTCTATAGTAAGATGCCCATAGGGTAATAGCCATAATTACTCAATCCATTCATTCGCACTTTTGTTGATATCATTGAAATTAAGATACGAGCACTACGGATAGGAACTAAACCCAACGCAAAAATATTAATTGAAATTGACCCTTTCTTTCATAAGTTTCCAGCTTAAGGAGACACATTGTATGTGCCTCTTTTTTGAAGTCGATTAATTAACAGTTATTTACATTTATCCTAAAAATTTGGTATAAAATAACACGTGTTTTCCCAGAAAACGTAATATTTCCACGACACAGAAAAAAACATGAGAATCTTCTGCTTTTTTGACGTCCTTTAAAAATAGAGCCAAATGACAAAATGTCAGGAACACTTTATTGTGTTTTGCTAAGCTCAAATGTAAAATTATTATAAGAGTCGCTTGGAAAATGACTTGTCTAATAGGATACGAATTGAGATGTCGATGGCTTCTGAATGATAATGACAGGATTTCTACTTTGTCTTTATGGGTTAATTGGGAATAACACCACACTTGGACTAAATGAGACCCGGTTTTAAGACAAATATTAAGAAAATGAATAAACTTTTTCGGAAGGCAAATGACAAAAATCAAACATTTTAATTACAAATTTACATATTTAAAAATTTATGAGAAAGCCTCTAGACAAAACATGAGAATAATATCACCGCCCTTGCCAAACAAAGGAATGGTAATGTGCGAAATTACATTATTCTATGTGAACGTCGTCAAAATTAGAACATGCCGACTAGAAGGGATTGGATTATAAAAGGCTCACGTAATTTTTTTTTGTTTGTTATAAATACAACCGATAATTTAGAATAGGTTATCAAAAGTTGTTACTCTGACGAAAATATTTTCGTGGTAGTTGAATTAATGGTTAATAATTAATATTTTAAAGGAAATCGAATAGTACATTTGGTGTCAGAGGTGAGATTTATGGAGATCATGAGATCTAATGTCGAAAATGTGAGGAATAATGAGCTAAGAAATCTATAATTATTAAAGGAACATTCTGCAAACAAACGGAATCAGAAAGATTTGCAATTAAGACAAACTATTCAATGGATTTTTTTTTGATAAAAATCGAAAATTATGAGAGGACAGCGATAAGATAACCGAACCTTTTTAAAGAAAACAATAAAATGAATGAAGTACAAGTGAAAGTTATTAAAACGAAGAAAAACTCTTAGAAAGAAAAACGACAAGAAATAAAAAACTAAGGAGAACAAAGTGATGAAGTCCAGCCCAGTTAACGAAACAAGAGAACGAAATAGTTAACAATACAGTAACTAATTGAAATCTGACATAGATGAAGTAAATATTCAAATTCAGTTTGTAAGATTCAGATAGTGAAAAGTTCGGTTATAAACAAAATTCAAGTGAAATTTAAAATCGAAATCAAAAACAATTGTATTGAAGAATCGTCATTCACTGCCGCAATTACTTTTTTTTTCTTACCTGTTCTTCCTGGTCCATTTGTAAACACAGAAGTTGCTTATATCCAATGAATGGGATGATGCTGACAACTTCACAGTACTTCAAAGTATTTCTGTAGAAAAACTGAAAGATTGTTATAAATTAATATCAGTTCTCTATAAAAGGCATGGCAATTAATCTTTAAACCAAATTTACTATGTACACAAACCCAAAATTCTGAGGAAAACTTGCAGAAATTTGAGACTAAAATTCTACCCAGATACAAAACAGGAATTTAAAGAGCATTTTGTCCGTTTTAACACCGGCCTCAGGGAGACGGAATATCCAGAAAAGCAGTATAATTTCGTTACGGATATACTCGTACAGTCCATTTTAGCCTTTAGGAGAGTAAACAGTTTATTTATTCACGGTATTGTCAATGATAAAGGTAGTCACATCATATTTGAAACTAGTGGTGCAGTATCTATGGTTAAATACCGGGTTTTAAGATCATTCGGGATTCAGCCTAGGGGTCCACTGTACACCAACACTGCCGAACTAATGTTAGTACAGAGGGAGGGGGGCAGAAATAAAACTTCTGTTAGGTCATAATAGCATACGTCATAAGGCATTTGCGGCGGATATCGTGGTTGATGAGGTACAACCTCTCAAAGTTTTGGATGACAACCTTATAGGTCAGGTCTGTCAACCAACCTACCAATATGGCTTGAGGTAAAACCTTTGCTATTTCGTTTTCAGTAGAAGACAAAGAAGTACTTAGGGCGATGAGTTAACGAATTGAAGAGACGGAAATAAACCTAAAGAATATATTGGTCGACAAAAAGGAAGATCTTGAAATTTTGACCATGACCAAGGCCATCTCAGGAATTTCAGATATAATTAAGGAAAACGACGATGATTTGGATGTAGACGATTCGAAAAAAAAATTGATTAGCGCCCAGAAGAGAGGCAGAAAAGAGTAGCTCAGAATCGAGAAGATGACCAAAGGTGAGACTAACTCCAAATGCCAAACCTATTGAACCTTCGTCTGTAAATCTATGAGTTTGCCACATCGGTAAATACAGCTCGGAAGTAGAACAGTGAACGTCTTTAATATATGCAATAATTTTTTCGAAACGAATCACTGCTAGGAGAAAGTTCCTTAGAACTAAAGCTCCAAAGTATTTACCGATACGATCGAAAAAGGCCGGCTGTTTCCATATCCATAAGATTTTAGTCTGAGACTATCAGACTTCTGAGGAGAGAGGCAGACTTATAGACTGCAAATTGAATGCAGTAAGATTAACAGCGCACTGACCAGGCAAAGGAATAGCATTGTGCGATATTTCCATATTCAGCATGAACTCAGTTTAGAGTTTAAAAATAGAGGATCGATGGGAATGGTAGTTTCCAGAAGGCACACTTAAAGATTTTCTGTTTCCTATCAATACAGACGATATTGTAGATTGATTACTCAGTATGGTTTAATAAAATTGTTGTTATGATAAAGGTATTTCCGAGGTTAGTTGAAGTAAATTAGTGAGTATATCGTTCAAAAACATATTTTTAAATTTAATCAAGTATTGTGCAATATGGCAGCCCCTCAATAAGGAATACTGCGTATCGAATGATAATTATAAATAGCTAATAATAGAACTGAATAATTGTTGTTTGCCTAAATAGTTTCTTGAATAACAAGCTGGTATGATACTGTTCCAATATTAGGGAAATTGGTATTTCTAATTTTTTAAATTTTTGCAATTTAATGAATGCTTATACTTTATCATCTTCAAGTATCTTTGTTACTGAAATATTATTAAAGAAAAAGTTGAGAACTAAATATATAAAGCTTAGAAGCAAACAAACATTATTGCTTTTTATAAACAAGTATCTTCTACCGAACATATTTTAGTTAAAACACATATTGCCATTTATAATGACCAAAAAGGAAACCCCTTAAGTGGGGGAAAAGTAAATGATGCAAACGGGGAGTTAATCGCAGTAAATACTGAGCCTCTCATAAGCGTGTACATGTTCTCAAGCTTTGATCTCAAAATACACTTAGTGCCCGCTGGGATCCTATCGGGTTGGAACGATAATATCGCCCGAGAAAAACGTGGAAAATAAATAATAAAGCTCTTATATTTGCTGTTTTATTTCACCCCAACTTGGTGGTGTACTACGAAGGAAATTTCAGATTTAATTTATAACACATGTTCTTTTACACATGAATTCAATAAAATGAGGAATCGTTTTTATGTTGCCAGCTGAGATGGGATTTTTTTTGGTAAGATGAAAAGCTGTAATGAAGCTGTTTTGCTTTTACTTTGATACTATGAGAAATTAATGCAGAAAATACACAGCTTTGTTCTTTTCCTTAAAGAAAATATATTTAAAATCACATTAAAAATGTTTGAATGTTTTTGACTAATCTTACATTAAATCGTTTGATGGTAACTGATGTTAGCAGTACTGCAGTTTGTTTATATATAGGTGCCCAGACTATCAATATTTTTGTTGATGTAATTTATGAGCAATAATATTGTGGGTGTGAGGATACAAACTGTCAATATAAGAAGGTTGTTCAATACATTGAGGGGTTCAATATTTTTCAAAAAACTTTGATATGTTGAAATATGTAAGAGCAGTTACCATATATTGAGTAGTATTTAGTCAGTCTGTCATCAGACTTTGTCTATCATAGTCAAACACCTGTACTTTAATCAGCTATGATTCTTTAGAAATATACGACTTATGAAATTTATACCAAGTGTACTTTTTGTGTATTAGGATTTCTCATGTCACACTTTTGATGCCGAGGAGAACGAAGACAATGAACCCTCTTAGCAGGGGATCCCGACAACTAAAGCCAAGCACCGTGAACAGATGACTCCCCGACAGGAAAGAAATCAAAAAATAAGGAAATAAATAGTGAAGGTGTTTTCTAAGATTTATCTGAGGAGCTTCTTGAACTTGCCTGCTCACGGCTTAGACAACCTGTCTGTGTCAATCATGCAGTCAAGGAGTTTGGATCCACCAGTTTTCAACGCGTCTGCTTTGGTCATCAAGAAGAAACTGTTAAACTGAAAACTGTTAAATTGATGCTCGAGTTATGGCTTCGAGGACTCTATAGTGAGGAAGATGATTACAAAACAGTTTTAAGAATGGATGAACAACTGTCACAACACCTATTTGCATTAGACAGACCTTACACTATCAACATTATTGTATCAATATCGAGACTGATTATTGATCGTATCAGAAATCTATTGAAACAATAATATTGTAAACAATAATATTTTAAACAATAATATTGAAAAAATTAAAGTGTATTTCTGTTACTTTTCAAACATCTGAGTTGTTTATGTTTCTCTGAAAAGCTGTTGCCTGTTGCTAGATATCTGCAAGTCGATCGACCCGTCTTTCTAATAATCGTATTTTGCCTTGTTATAATTGGTGAATCCAATCTAATTGAGTACTGAAAGAGTTTTCCATCCATTCTTAAAGAAAATTAGTCATATGACTCACTATTCCCCATATAAGTCTCTAGTACCTGTATTTACCGAGCTTTTTGTCCCTACTGTTCTTTGGCTTCTTCTTTTCTTCTTCTTGACGCCCAAAGAATGCGCGACTAAAACATTATTGCTTAATGGTATTGACGGAAAGTTTAATAATATTGACCGTGCAAGGCATGGCTGAAGTAGTGCAGAAAGTAAGAAGAAACGAATGCATGAGTCATTACATCCAGAACAATACTTGGTTTTTGTATAACTACTCAATTTCCTTATTTGTTCTTCTCCTATATTGGTCCTGGCACTTATTTCCTCCAAAGATGTTTCTTAATATTTTACGTTCCGAAATTTCTAGCTTACATTCTGTTTTCTTCGTCATTGTCCACGCATAGGTTACTGTGGTTCTTATTATTGTTTGATACACCCTTAGCTTTGTTTCTCGTGATATATTTGTAGCTCTTAAAACCTTTGAAAAGGTACCTGTCGCCTTGCTTTCTCTAGCTAGTCGTTTTTCTATTTCTTTCTTTTCATTTCCATCCCATGTTATTGTTACCTTAGGTATTCAAAATATCTACTTTCTCTAATATGTATGCCCTGTTCCCATCGGCATTAATAACTAGATTACTTTGCTAGTACATTGTACGTCACATCCTGTAATGTTATTTCCCGATAGTTACTTTTATCTCCCTTTTTATGAAGGGGAATTATCAGCGCATTATTCCATTTATCCGGCATCCTTTCTTCTCTCCAGATTCTTTCTATTAGTGTCCATATCCTACATATTAACGTCTGTCCACCATACTTTAGCATTTCTGCTGTTAGTTTATTTCCGGCACTCTAATCTATCTCTTTCTTAGTGGGATCTTTTATTAAGAAATTTTCAGTTATACTTTCCACTTCTGTATCTTGCTCACTCCAACTATTATCGTGTTCAGTCACACTTAACAGTTGTGAAAAATATTGTGCAAATCTTTTCAGTTTTCCTTCGGTGTCCCCTACTAATGTTCCTTCTTTCAGTTTTTAAATAAAGGGGTTCCCTTCCGACATTACTTTTACTTTTTTTTCAATTCTTGGTAAAAATTTATTTATTATGCTTTCTCTACTGCTCTTACTTTTTCTTCCAATGATATTTTTTTCATCCTACACAATGACTTGGCTTCCCTTCTCATGCGGCGGTATAAGGCTTTGTTCTCTTCACTACATTCTTCCATAAATCTCAGGCGTGCCTTGTTCCCTCTTTCCTATATTATTTTGCACTCCTCACCAAACCACATATTTTTTTGATTCTTTGTAGGGTTTCCCAGAATTTTATCTGCCGCCGTCTCCATAATTTTCTCGATCTGCAAAGAAAGTAATTCGTAGTGTCATTTCTTAATGTGTTTCTTGTTGGAAGCTTAATCTTTCTGCTTAGCAACCCTTCATGGGAAATTTGCCCATTTCCCGCGTTTCACAATTGAAACCATTGTCTCATGTTGGAGTAGATTTTGCTGGTCCCTTCACTATAACTATAGCTAAAACTAGAGGGTCGAAAACTTTAAAGGCTTATCTGTGCCTGTTTAAGTGCTTTGTAACGAAAGCTGTTCATCTAGAACTCGTATCAGATTTGCCTGCTGATGCGTTCTTGGCAGCTTTGCGACGATTCATTGCACGTCGTGGTCGATGTAGCCATATCTATAGTGATTGTGGTACTAATTTTGTGTGTGCTCATAAGCAGATCTTGAAAGCTTTTAGAGCTACTGCTGCACGAGAAACCATTTCTTGGCATTTCAATCCCCCTTCGACTCCTCACTTTGGAGGACTATGGGAGAGCGGAATTAAATCCGTTAAAGCTCACTTAAGACGTGTCGTTGGAGATCAAATCCTAACCTACGAAGAATTTTCTACTGTATTTGCGCAGGTCGAAGCAGTTTTAAACTCGCGACCTATAACCCCTTGTAGCAACGATCCATCGGATCTTACCGCCTTGAGTCTTGGAATGTTTCTTACAATGGATCATTTAACAGCACCTCCTGAATCTGATTTCTTATCTGTCTCATCTAATCGTCTCAACAGATGGCAGTTACTGCGTCGATTGCATCAGGCATTCTGGAAACTTTGGTCGCAAGAATATTTATATACTCTTCATCAACGGAGCAAATGGACTGATCCCTCGGAGGTTGTTAAGCCAGGTACTCTTGTTATTTTGAAGCAAAACACTTCCCCTCCTTTGAATTGGCCATTAGGGCTCATTATCGACGTACATCATGGAGGTGATGGTGTTGTACGCGTTGCTACAGTTAGAACCGTAAATGGTACTTTGAAGCGACCTCTTGTAAAGCTCTGTCCACTGCCAGTGGACCCTTAGTTTTGAAATTAGTAATTCAAGGCTGGCGGAATGTTGCGTTCCCGCAATTTGTTTAGTGTATTGTTTAAATTTCATTGAATTACTTCATTGATTTTTAAACTTCTGCACCTTTTCCAAAACCCTCCGTTGCGCTAATGCTAATTTTAAGTGTTTTTTACGTGTAAAATAAAGACAGTATTCGTGATTCCTCTATTGTATTCCGAGCTATTCGGACGCTTTTGATTCCGTCTTAAGACGGCCGCTTTTTGTTGTTAGTGTGTTACGATTTCGCGAGTTATAGTTCCAGTCGTAACAACCGCTAAACCGCTTTAATTTTGTTTCTTTTGTGTTTACAAAAGCGCATCATTTGTTGTTAAACCCGCATTTTTTTTTTGCTCAATCAATGAACATTACGTCGCTATTTTTTGTGTAACCTGTTGTCCAGACGAAGCTCTAAAAACAGTTCCTGCCGCGGCGGGGCTAGCCTCTGAAGAAAGAAGAACCAAGAAAACACCACCTGCAGAGCTTCGACGTAAAATGTCAGTGATTAACTTTTATTTGGTGATTTCATTTACGCGACGGCACGTGTTTTATTGATTGCTCCGCTAAAGGTACTTCGTCCATTACATACTTGCATTAAGCCAGCATTGAACTAAAACCGCAACACCTAATTCATACATTTTTTTTTGGATATTATATGTAATATGCATTCGAAGACATTACATTGGGACACTTTCAAACTTAAGATTTATATCCGAAATTTGAGTCTAATTAGATCCTTAATAGATGTAAAATAAAGGTTTTAAAATTAAGTAAATAAGAATTGCAGAACTCCAAAGTTGTAACATTTGATCGACTTTCAAAAATAAAAAAAAACGAAGACATGATACGAAAAATCACTGTAACAAAACATTTCAAACTTCATAGTTGTAAACCCTTAGTACCAGATGTACCCTTGTGACTTCAAAACTAGAACCAATTTATCAACCAATGGATGAGATATATATCTATCTAAAGCTTTAAACGAAATCATCTTTGACAATAATTGGGTGTCCAAACCAATTCTTACAACCAATAAAACCGACCAAAATCAACGACGTAAGAGTAAATATCTGCCAGAAAGAAATAATAAATAACGATAAGAATCGGGCCATACGTAGGTACAATCTGATTGCCAAAGGTTATGTCTGCATAAGAACGGCGTTTATAATACCATTGTCCGCTGATGTGACGCCGATGGTCTGATAAAGACCGAGTTCCAAACGGTCCACGCATTCCCTAGTGGTTTTGTGTGCTTAAGCCCAAACTCAATGCCACTAAATTTAGTCACTGGAAAACTAATATGTCAGTGCAACGATGATGTATCTTTTTTTATTAACATTCTATTTTGAATTGCATACACTCATCTAAAACATTAAGGTACCACTTTATTAAACTTTAATAATGAAATTAACTGAATAAAATTTAAGTTAATTAAATCAAATTTACATTGTAATTATCTGAAATAACTACTAGGAATACAAACGTATGTTTACTTATTCGGAAATATTATTTTTGGGAATTATGGTATTAGAGTGTAATATAAGGCGTAATTGGAAAAGCATGGTGGCAGAGTATTTATGACACCGTTTCAAAACAAAATTAAATCATAAAGTAGCACATAGAGGTTCCGAATCTGGAGCCGTTCCATGTAATTGCTGTTACCCGTAATTCCTAGGTTAGAATGTGACGATGAAATTTTCAGGTTAACTTCACCTGTCAGAGATATTGAATACTCTCTCCTAGATGTCGGTCTTTACATCTCGAGTCTTCAAATTTAACGAAATGTATCAAATACATAAAGAAGTGATCGAGAGGACATTCAATTGTGGGAAGCGCAACTGATGAAGGTTCCCTAACCAGAAACAATATATATATATATATATATATATATATATATATATATATATATATATATATATATATATATATATATATATATATATATATATATATATGTAAAACGCATGGTTTGGGACACCAACATTGTATTGCAGGAAAAGCTTCTAAATCACATTTTATATATCCCTATATAGTTCAATTGTTATATAAACAATTTTTTCTATTAAAAAATAACTTTCGGTTAACGAACGCATTGTTTGAGCCCTCATCGAACTAACGTAGGGTTTGAGGACAGTCCCCAAAACATGCATTTTGCAAACTGGCGATAGACGAAATGATAATTTGGGGACTGTCCCTAAAATATGCATTCTCTTAATATAGTTTGGGGACTCATCAAAATAATAACGATTTCGTACAGTTGCTAGTACATTACTTCCAATCCGATTAAAATTTGCTGCTTAACATGAAGCAAATATATAAACAAATTTATTATTTCGTATTACATTACTATTTTGTTTAAATTGTCGTTGTATAGACTAATTCTTATTATTAAGCGTTATCGAGGTGAAAAGCTCTGCAATGATACTACTAAATAGGAATGTGAGTCTTATAGTATCTATATGCCTAAACGATTTAAATTAATAGTATAATAATAAAAATTTACTGTTTATTTTCAAGGGAATAATGATAATGATACTAGGTACTCGATTTCTCACACTTAACAAAAATATCATAGAATTATCAATATCTATTCAGTTGTATTTTACAGCCTCAAGACCTTACTAAATATAATTTTGGTGCCTATAGCGTCATCACCAATTTTATGCTTAAGCCGTTTCTTAGGAACATTTCCAATTTTAACTTCAGACAGAAACCTAGGTTGTCACGCATTTATTTAATAAAATACCACAGCTATCAAAAACATACCGTTTCATTTTCTTCTTGCTTTCAATATCCTGATAAGAAATATTCTCGAGTGGTTAGGCCTAGAGACATGATCATGCAAACTACAAAAATCTTGGAGTTATTTTTCCTTTGAAAGTTTGCAGACCAACCATTCAACATTTATTTTACTATAACATGGTGATTCGTTGGGTTGCTACCATATTTGCCACCCTCATATCTGGATAGCACACTAAGAAAATGAAACATTCGGGTCTTTGACTACTACTACTAGATTACATTTGTAACCTTCAATCTAGATAGGTATTTAGTAACTATTAACCTCATTATGTACCCCTATTAATATAGTGAAGTAAATAAGTATAATTAGTTAAATTGTACATATGAACTGCAGTAATTCGGTATTGTTCCACTTTTATACGAGGCGGTCGCTAAGGTTGTGGCTATGCTGATATATATTTTTAAACTCTGCTGTTAGGAGAGGATGAGGTTTAGTGAGAGATTGAAAAAAGTGGATTACTCAGTCAATTTCAGTATGACTTATGCATACTAAATAGTATCTAAAACGCACTATTGGGGTGTTTTTCGAAAATTTGTGTGACTTCTAGACACTCTTAAATATCAGAGGTGTCTGATGCCACAGCAGGATTTACTTGGACACCCTTTATACTACCAAGAGCCAGAATGAGTATGATGAACTGTTTATCGTGCCAGTTATCGTCAGTCCAATTTTGAAAAGGTTATCTAATCAGGGATAAACTGATTTTTCAATTGCACTCAATAATTCGTTTAATTTCCTTTCATCCGATATTTTTATATGATTCTAACAATTCCTTGAGAGTTCGAGAAATCATGATAATTTTTGATTATTGTGTGTTTTCTTATTATTCACGAAATACTTTTGGTCATGAGTTTAAATTCGCATGTTAACTAAAGTGGAAATTAACAACCTTTTCAAAGATATCAGATGAGTTCGTAGTAATATTTTTTGGGATTTGGGACTGGAAACTCCAAAAATCCTAAATTTAATTACTGAAAACAGGACACATAATAAGGGAGACATTTTTTGTACCAAAAATAATATAAAATCCTTCACTATTACTATTTATTTCACTGATGGTAAGAACTAATTATTCGCTTTATATTACCATTTTATGCAATTACTCAATTGGCTGTTTCTCATAATATATTTTTTTCCATTTTTGATACAAACAACATGAAAAAAAACATCATACAGTTCTTTTTTATAACACAAAAATTAGTATTAATAAAAAATCATGTTTGTGCTCCTAATTAAAACATAACTTGAAATAAATATAATGAAAATCTCATAGAAGGATAATCCTTTAGCGTAGGTAAATGACCTTGCTACTTTCAGCTTACAAGAAACAAAGTTTAAAATAACAAACTAATTTACAGACTTTAACATGTTTTACTATAACGTCGATTTTATTAACATTTTAAAAATTGTACATATTTTTAATATTTGATATTCCTGCATTTGTACCCTTTGAATTGAGTGTATCCACTGTTTGGATTTCTTTTTAAATATTGAAAGTGAATTTAACCCTTTAATCTCACTAGAAAGAAAGTTGAATATTTTAGGACCAAAAACATCTTTGAGCTTTGGGTACTATGAAAATATTATTTAAATGCTGAACTAAATCATCTCATTATACATGGAAAAGACAATTTTTACATACAACCAAGCAAAACTGACTCATTTACATTTTGACTTTTTTCACCTAAAACTGTGAAATATATTAGGTAATCTTTAAAAGAAAGACATTGTGTTGAAAATTTTTTTCATTAAATCTCTTAAACTAAGCTATGGCTTAGTTAACAAAATAAATATGTTTTAAGTATTCTCCCAAATTTCTTAAAATAGTGGTACAACATTTCCTTTTACATATTAATAAATAGATTAAATATACGATTTAAGTAACAAATTCAATTAATAATGCAACAAATGCTAAATTACATTATATGTTTTCAACTTTTTCTATTAAGTAATTATTTTTTGATACTATCTTCTGGACATTATACAATCCATGGAACGCAAGACAATATATTGTTTCAGGTCGAAAAAACTTCATCAGCTGCGCTTCCCTTAACATATTAAAATCTCGAATAATGATTAATGTTTTTTCATACATATAACCAAGCTTAACTATTTAACGCACAATTATTAGGAGTTTTAGAGAAAACTAAAAAGAAAAAAAATCGTGCCATGTGTAATGCTTTTACCCTCTGATTCATATGACAGAAGTCACACGAAACAAATTTATACGTTAACTAAAACCCACAATGCAATTATGTGACAATATCTTATTGCAGTCGATAGTCTTCAAATGTTACGCTCCCCTCGGCGATTAAAATCTCCAATAATTATTTATGTATTGCATTTAAGGCTAAATTTAACATTTTAACTAAAATTGAAAATCTAGAAGTTTAAGGGACAACTAGTCCACAGTGATTCTAAAATGAGTGCTGTATTTAAAACTCCATTACCCTTTCCTAGGATAGTAAGCACAAGAAACAAATAACAAATAGATTAACTGTTAATCTGTTGGCTAGTTTTCCCTGAAGCTCCAAGATGTCGATTTTCATTTTACGTTAACATGTAAAGTTCGGGTATTTGTGCGAAATACATAAATAATTATTCGATCTATCAATCACATGAAAGTTCTTGACTAGAAACAATATATTGTCTTGCCTTCAATGGATTAAAAACTCTCGAAAAGATAGTATCATAATTTCTAAACTTCTAGATGAAGATATTCATTTTTCCTTAATAAAATCTAAAAAAGACATTCTGTTTTGTATTTAAATTAAAATGATCTCTAGCATAAATCAGATTTTTAATTTTCTCTGTTTTAGAAAACTAAATAAATTATTGTTTTCTTGTAATACACAACATTTTATGTTATGTTATGAAATATATTTGAACAAAACTAAATGGGTGTCCGCACCATAAATTCATACTATTAATAATTACATTTCTTTGCTTATTAAAGTTTAATATAACAATATATAGTGGTAATTTCTTATGTAGAAAAAAATATTTTATGACTGCTTCGAATCTCTGAAATGTATTAATATTCAATACCCAGCTGATTTTCTGCATACACAGTTAGCAACTATCCTTCAAAGTGACAAATTTCATTGTCGTATAGATAAGTTTAGGTATATTTTTTACATAACTTTATTGCACTAATTCATTATTAAAGAAGCCACACATCGCCTTCATAATAATATTCTTCAGGTCTATTCTAACAATTGTTTTGGTTTGTTAGTTCACCGAATCTTTAAACTGTTGGTATATAAAAAATGTGCCAATATTTCGGTCGTTTAGTTGATCTCTGCTTTGTTATACCGACATTTCCGTGAAAGGCGATTATTCGAAAATCGTCTACGGGTCACTGTGATAAAAAAGCATTCGGCATTCCAGCCCATAATAATTACGAAATTTTTAACATTAGATATTATGAAGTTGTATTGTAAATGTTTGAATTTGAATGTTTGAAATTTAATAAATATTAAATTTATATGATACGTCCCTTTCTAATAGATCGCGTTAGAAACTTCATGGCAAATTATGAATTTCTTTGTAATTTTTAATTGTTATTTTAGTCCTACAATTAAAATACAAATAATTACAGAACATTTCAAAATTGTATGAAAATAAACTAAAAATGGGAATATCAAAACGTTGATATATTATTCATAGTGTTAGTGAAATTGAAGGATATTTGTAATTTTATATTATTAATTAAAAGCAGTTGAATGGGACATCTTCTTTTCTTCTTGGGGATTATGAGCAAAGATCTGTTTATTTAATTCCGCCATACTGGCTATTGACTCTGAAATTGAACTGAAAGATTGTGTAGATAATTAAATTTTGTATTGTGACTAAAGTAAATTGTCAACAAAAACAGATGTTGTTTTTCAAAGTCATCATTTATTATATTACGACTTTTTATGTTAATGTTTATGTTGGATCTTTTTTTTTGAGCTTGGAACAGTGATATATATTAAATATTTTACAGTTCAGATATACCTTAAATTTAGAAGTAAGCATCAGAACCACATCAAAACTCTTTTTTTAAAGAGCGCTTTGTGTTGTCCATATGGAGTCTATCAAAATGTTCTGTTCAATACAGTATTGACTCAATTTTTGCATAGTTTGTCCACTGTTAGTAATTAAGTCAGAATTGAGTTTCTGGTAGAGAATATTGATGCTTTAAAAGCATTACCTAACATTGTCACTAACAAATGTAAAAACACATCTGTCATCATCAAGGAGTAAACCAACCGTTGAGTGTTTAAATAAATGTTTGGTGTTAGGGTGTAAAACCATGTTTTTACATTGACACAGTAAAGGTTCCACAGCATTTCCATTTTCACTAACAGTTTACTAACTGGATTGAGTGATTATATGCAAAAATGGCACCGATCAGTATACTGTACCAATAATATCTTGCGTTCAGTGGAATGAAAAATGTCGAATAGTTAGTATCGTAAGGTTTTAGTAAACCTCTACAAATTTTTTCGTGTGATTTATATCCTAGGAATCACAGGGAATTGGCGTTATACACAGTATGACTCCCGATTTGGAGACTCTGTGATATCAATTTTCCTAAAACTCCTGCGTGTAGGAATACATTTAGCGAAAAAATAAATAAATTAAAAACTGATGAAAGCTCTCGATTAGAAACAATATATTGTCTTGCGTTCAATGTATTTGTAAAAGTTTTATTTAGAATTGGAAGTTGTTCAATTGAGATGGAATGTAATCTTGATAACAATGAATTGATGGTAGTTTGATGTGTAAATGTGAAGTTATGAAGAGAGCCAATTTTGAAACAACTTTTTAGTTTAAATCTGTACCACTGTGTACCACAATTGAGTTGGGTATTCCACGATAAAAAATATAATAAACAAAAATATTTGCTATCTCTGTAATTGTAAGGGAAGTTACAATACATGTAAGCACAAAAGCTTAAAATAATAGTTAGAAATTTTGTACTTACTAGTTTTTTGATAGTGGACGTAGATCTATCCTTCCGAAAATATTTTCTGTTGTGAACATTCATATTCATAGAGTGCCGTATTGGGACTGCTGATATATTCAACTGTCTTGAACATAATTTCGAATGGAGTTTTTGAGATATGCCCTATAGCATTTTAGTAATTTGCAAAGTTTGAGTAACCTTTGTGATTAAGGTTCAATAATATCTAATGTCGCATGAATTTGTTACGTGACGAATTTCATTTTATTTAACTCATAAACTAATGAGAAATATTAGAAATTTTAGGATATTGGATAAAGGTTTAATATTGTATGTAAGGGTTTACAAAATATGTCCAAAATTGATAATTTCTTATTTAAAATAATTTTTGGAAACTTAGTCTATGGCTGAGTTGTAAAGTAAAAAACAGAGTGAAATATTATTATTTTAAACTGTCTATAAGTTGCAGTATATTCGAAAATGGCGATATGCATTAAAAGATATTTTAGCTTCTTCCGAGGTGTCTTTCTTTTTGAGAGAAATATTTTCTTGAGGAGACGGAATATTTTCATAGTTGTTATCAACAATATTAGACGATATCCGAATTCTTCCTTCTTCGTTTTCAAAACCTGTTCATGTATTGTGCGAAACTGTTTTTTTATTTTTAAACAAACTTCTCGTAATCGATACATTATCTTGAGAATGCAGAATCATTTAGGATTTTTAAATTTAGTTCAGGAAAAGGAAATATAAATAATAAATTGTCATTTTTGTTTTGAGGTATTTTTTTTCATTGCCAGCTTCAAAGATTCCGATATCAAAATTTGTTGTTGACTGTTTTCTAATCTTTCTTCATCCCACATGAAAACTCGACAAGCCGCGTGAGGTGCGTGGTTTCTAAATCACCTCCATGAAAACGAAAACCACGAAAATTGAGAGACATAAAATTAAGAAGGAAAGTAGTGCTAACAAACAGACGGGAGAAAACATCCGCGGAAAAATAATAATCAATGATTGTCGGAACTGTAAATATACGAACCCAGATAAGAAACGTCCATCTCTATGTAGATGAAGAAACACTGAATACGCTAATATGGACCAGGTAATAAGGTGTAATATCAGCACTTGCTATACAGCAAAGTAACACAGTACAAAAGTCAACGTCACGTTAATAATAAAAAAATATACTGTTTAAAATATGTAAAGTACATCAGCTGTAACGAAAGAAATGTAAGTGAAAAACGCTTAAATGATCTTAGAGGACATCTTCCATAGGAAATGAAATCATTTAATTAAACAACTGAAGAAGGAAGAGAGGAATTGCAAAAATACAAATAAAATAAATGGTAAACTTATTATTGTGTATTAAAATAAAATTTAAAATTCTTAACAAAATAAGTCAACAAAACTCAATGAAGAAAAGAAAAACCAGTAAACGCAATTGTTATAGAAATGATTAGATAAGAACAGAGTTGAATTTCAACAGAAATATGTGATCTTCAATGTATTTTTCTCAAAGTGGACAACACGAACATATCTGAGAAACGCTACAACAGAATACCGACATATAATGTTTCTTGAAAACATATGTGAGAAAGCTACCGTCATATATCTGCATGGAAATACCAATTCTATTAAAAAAAATCAGGCATAACACTAAAAGACAAAATGAGAAACAATAAAGCTTTAGAAGATCATCTAAAAAGTCACATTGGCTAGATAATAAAGTAATTTCTTATAACTATTTCAAATTTATGGTGCATCCAAATATGTGAGGTTTACATTATTTTAACCAATTTTCCCAATATTATAAGATTTATAGTGTTGTTTTATCTAAAATAACGGTTAACAAAATCATATTTTATTTTTGATTATATTTGTCTGAGGACAGGTATATTTAAATTCCCTTCTCTATACTGCAAAGGTCAAATGGAAAACATTTTAGAGGAAATTTAGTGCATTTAAAATCTGGCTTTGGATTTACGATCAATCATTTGGTTAAGAAAATAATCGGCAAAACCCGAAAATGTTTTTCTTCAGTAAATCCGAACCGGTTAATTTGACAGCTGTCAAGATGTGACACTTTTTTAAGACAAATAAAATGATATATATCACATATCTCAAAGGTCTTTTGTTATCCCGCAAAACCGCCTCAACTTTTTTTATATGTCTCACAAGAGCATACAAAATTCTAGTTTCATCGAAATATCACACTTCATAAAGTTAGGCCTTATTTTTTTAAGAAGGCCATGACTTGTTTGTATCAAAATAACATTAAAGAATTTTAGTCAAACAAATATGGTCCTATAGGTCCTGAAAATATTCATAATTTTATAATGGGTACCCAATTAAAAAAACGTAAGTAAGATGAAATTACCAATGAGGCAACACCAAAATGTGTGTTAAGCTAGCAGAGCCATTTCATAACGCCCAAATAGGACCTACACCAGAATTTATTGCTAATTTATTACGCAAAAATTAAATTTATTGCTCCCACCCCTTCTGAGTAACATTGGCTATGCTAACTTTAGACTAAAGTTAGCATAGCCATATTCTATATCTCCGGAACGAATAACGCTACCGAGGTGATCTTGGTGGCGTATTTTATTGCTAATTAATTGCTATCGAATGGCACTAGAGCAAATAACCAAAAAATACCCCTTCAACCCCTACTGAATTTCTCACCCCCCAACCATTACTAAAAAAAATTATTTCAATATTTTGTGTTGTATAAAATCAGTAAACTTTTAATTGCTGACGTTTTACCCTCATTACGATTTCATTCCTCCTCCAACCCCTTCCAAGAAACTGTGGAGACGCCAACTTTAGACTAAAGTTAGCATATCCACATCTATATCTCCGGAACGAACTGTGCTACCGGGGTGATCTTGGGGGCGTATTTTATTGCTAATTAATTGCTATCGAATAGTACCAGGGCGAATACACAAACCCTACCCCTTCATCCCCTACTCAATTTCTCACTCCCTGACAAGTAACAAAAATATTTATTTCAATGCATTTCCTTATTAAAATCAGTAGACTTTTAATTGTTAATTAATTGTTGAAGGTCTACCTTCGTTACGATTTATTGCTCCACCCCGTTGCGAGCCAACTTTAGACTAAAGTTAGCATAGCCATATTCTATATCACCGGAACGAACAGCGCTAGGGAGGTGATCTTGGTGGCGTATTTTATTGCTAATTAATTGCTTTCGAATAGTACCAGGGGGAATACCCAAAACCTACCCCTTCATCCCCTACTGAATTTCGCACCCCCTGACAAATAACAAACATATTTATTTCAATGTTTTTTGTTGTTAAAATCAGTAGAGTTTTAATTGCGAATTAATTGCTGAAATTCTACCCTCGCTACGATTTCATTCCTTCAACCCCTTCCGTGAAACTGTGGCTATGCCAACTTTAGACTAAAGTTAGCATAGCTATATCCACATCTCCGGAGCAAACGTCGTTATGGGTATCGTCTTGTAGCGCATTTTATTGCTAATTAATTGCTATCGAATGGCACCAGACCATTAACCCAAAAACTACCACTTCATCCCCTATTCAATTTCTCACCCCCTGAAAAGTAACAAAAATATTCATTTCAATGTATTTCGTTATTAAAATCAGCAGACTTTTAATTGTTAATTAATTGTTGAAGGTCTACCGTCGTAACGATTTTATTGCTCCAACCCCTTGCGAGCCAACTTTAGACTAAAGTTAGCATAGCCATATTCTATATCTCCGGAACGAACATCGCTACCGAGGTGATCTTGGTGGCGTGTTTTATTGATAATTAATTGCTATCGAATGGCATCAGTTCAAATATCCAAAAACTACCCCTTCATCTCCTACTGAATTTCTCACCCGCTGACAAAAAACAAACATTTTTATTTCAATGTTTTTCAACCCCTTCTGAGATACTGTGGTTATGCCAACTTTAGACTAAATTTAGCATAGCCATATCTATATCTCCGGAACAAATGTCGTTATCGGTATGGTCATGGGGCGTAATTTATTGCTAATTAATTGCTATCGAATGGCACCAGACCAAAAACCCAAAAATTATCCCTTCATCACCCACTCAATTTCTCACCCCCTGCCAAGTAACAAAAATATTTATTGCAATGTTCTTCGTTATTAAAATCAGTAGACTGTATATGATTATCAAAATAAGACTATACTTATTAATTATAGATATAATTATAGGATGGTTGTCGAATAATAATATATATCCATGAATGTTCTCAAATTATACATTACCCTACTTATTTTTTCTGAATCCGATTTATGGTAATTTTTTCTCGAGCCTTACTGCAATTGGAACTTTGTTGTTATAATCGATATTCAAGATTGAATTTAGAATTTGTGCCATTCTTATTTATTTTTAGTCAGTTTATTTCAAAAAATTTCATTTAGATACTCCCAAGCCTGGCTTTTAAATTTCCTATACAAATGGCCTACATACATCTAACAAAATGCTATTTCAAATGAACGGTACAATGTGTATGAATGGTGCTATTGATTAATCGATGTAAGTAACATAATATACCAAACAATACGCGATGTAGGAATATACCTATAAGAAATAAAAACTTTACTATAATTTCAACAGTGCCAAGACACACCAAAACATCATTTATTTAACGCTATTTAAAATATATACTATTAAGATAAATTTTAAAACAGTTATTGTTAATATACCGATACAAATCAGAACGTTTGACCACCTTGTAAAAGACTCGATCTAATATGGGGAATTTATATTACTCCGAAAAAATATTAAGTGTCTCTCCCAATAATAGGTCAAAATTATCGATATACAGGATTCAACATAAAAGATAACTAATGAATAATGGCTCATCATTATTCACCTTATTATGCATCTTGTATTTTCCGACAATTGTAGTTAACTTTCAATAAATTGTTTTATGTAAAGTATTTGGGACAGTTTTTTTTCTGATCTGAAAATATATAAAACACTTTCCAATTTCTGAAGAATTAAAAATAAAATCTTCCTCATGTATAGTCTGAGTTGAAAACGTTCTGAAAATTTGTTTAAGGAAATGAACTTTTACAGTTTTTTATTCCCCGTCAGATTGTGTGTGTAGCAAACTTCTTAATGATTAATAATTTACTGAAAGTATTTTAAAAATAAAAATATATAGGAAAGACTATTGATGATAATGCTGTAATTTGAGTGTTTATTTACCAACATTTCTTAGAAGGATTATTTGAGGCAGTTCTTCCGTCGGCCCATGGTGCATAAAAAATATTCATAGAAACATGAATAGTGGTAGTATTTTATCCTTAAATATATTAAGATCAGCACTACGTCTATAAATGCGTGCATATTGTGTTAAATTATTTACAGTATTATTAAAAGTTTACAAAAACAATCGAACATAATATTAATCGTTATTGATCTGTATTTTAATAGAGGAAATAATATGTTAAAAATACATATACTGAATAATATAAGTAATGATTTTACCAAACTAAAATTAAGTAATTGAAGTTAAAGGCTTTAATTGATTTGCTCATTTCTTATAATTTTGTTGTATTGCTTAAGCCCGAAAGATATAAAACACGCATTTCAGGCAAAATCTAAGCTCTACTGAAATGGGATACAGTGTGTCTCAAAATAAAACGAAGTTAGTTTTCAATTCTCGATAAGTATTTTACTTTAATTGATAATCTGTCATACATGTCAAAAACAATGTCATATTTTTAACTGTTTCCTTAATAATTAATAATTGATTTCAACAAATAGACTAATATAGTATGGTATGGAAAAAATCTTACAGCTAGTTAGTTTTTTTTATTGAAAGAATTTGATTTAATTATCTGTTTCAATTCAAACTTCAATTGCTATTAGATACTACATCTTCAATTTCAAATACTTAATTTATATATATTTTTCAGAATCCATTGTGAAGAGTGTGAACCCAAATAAAAAAAACTAACCTTGGTTGAATGTTAAGTAGGTATTATATTATTCTTTGTTTGTATACGAACGGTTAGTGACAAACCATATATGTACCCTGTAGTAAGGGGAGAACTATCAAGGATTCGGTTTGAAACCGAAAATTAATCTAGTTATGCATTTCTGATAATATTTGTTTCCTGAAGGATAGTTGTAAGTTATGTAGTTAATGTTTAAGCACTCTTTGGGAAATAACACCGCAATACTTAAAATAACTGTATTTTTCCAAACGATTCGGTGTCTATGTCGGACCCCTTTGTCAATGGTAAAGAAACTTTGAGATAAATTAATGGTCCTGTCGTTGTTAAAAACTCAGTATCGGTATAGTTCATAAGGTTTTTTCTTGGTTTTGCTCTATGATTTTAATGGGATCACTGAGTTAACAGAATTCTTTGATCGCTTTTTTGGCGAATCTTATAACAAATTCGCACCTAGGAGTGCCACATAAAATTCTGAAGATCACCCTTTCAAATTCTAACAATGTGAAATGAAGGTTATTATTACATGATATTTAGAAGTTTCTGTGCTACCCTGTATTTTATCAAATTAAATTCTCTTAGTTACGTCATACGTCACATAATATTGTCATACATTTTAATTTTAAATTTTAGAATTGAGCCTTTTTTCATAGTTTCTGTGCCATTGACAAAAGGGTCTGGCCGAGACCCGGAAATGTTTGGAAAAATATAGTAATTTCAAGGAAAACCAAACGTTTCAAAGTCCATTCGTTGAAACGTTTGGTTTTTCTTCAATATACCTCATTATATTTCGTTGTGGTGTTATTGCTCAAAAAAACATAAAAGTAATCATAGTTACATTGATATTAGTTCTTTATAAATGACATTCACAGACTCTATGCTGAAGAAAACAAAATTTGATAATCAAAATACGTGTTTACTAAATAGTTCACAAGTGTTCAATTTCAATTTCTTTAGTAGTTAAAACGAAACATCCGAGTCCGATTCGGTGAATTTAGTGGACCTTGCACCCAAAAAACTATCCACTCGCTTCAAAACAATAACAAGAACGTTTCAAGCCTTTCTTCGGTTTCCCCGAACGAACAGCGTTGCCGAATTGAACTTACATACTATTAAAATATGATAAAGGTAATTAATTCACAATAACAAAAGACTGTTCATAAACAATAAATATTCGTAATTTTCTCCTTAAAAAGTGTATTAAACTACTTGAGACGCTATTTTATAATTAACATTAATTCCATTCTATTTCTCTCATGGGTTCCAATATTAACAATTTTAAAGAATGATACATTTCTTAATTAGTCTGTACTTCTTTGTTTGATATAACAGTGAATAATTTATGTGCTTGAAAAATATATCATACAGTGTCGATAGTTGCTTCTGTAAAAGGTCTGTAAAACCGAAGGTTTGAGCTCAAGTTTAATTATTTTCATTCTTTCCTAATAGTATGTCGGATGTTTTTTCATTATTGAAAATATACTTTACATATTTAAATTAATTGTTCTTTTTTACTTCTTTAATATATATTGCATCTCAGTACTTCTACTAATGATGTTTTACTATTTATTCACCGACAAATATTAGAGTATATTTATCAACCTTTTATGTATAAAATCTCATTCCATATAGTCCTACCTAGTAGAACTCATTTAAACGCGAGCTAATGATTGTATGCTTAGTATTCATGTTGATTTGAGATGAGATAGTAACAGTCCTCAAATGATACTTTGGATACATAAATGTCCTCAAATAATAACTTGTATGTAAATATTTCTTTAAAAGTTTTCGTTAAACATTATTCCGAGTTTTCGTTTGCATACCATTTAATTCAGTAATAACTTCATGAGTAAGATTGAATGAAGGATCCTTTAATTAGTTTATGTTTTCCTCATCAATTTCTTAATAATCAAGGTCTAAACTCTATTAAGACCTGTTGTTATGTTCATATCAGAAACTTTGTTTAGAATAATACTTAAATGGCTTTAAACTGCAACGGATGAAGTGATCTTTTCAGTCTAGAATCAAAGCTATTTGAATCTGTACATGTAAAATGTTTTTTTGAGTCCTGTCCCCCAAATGATACAGATGTCCTTGAATAATAAGTTGAACATATAATATTTTTGAGACCAGGTCACAAACCATACAAATGTCCTCGAAAAATACAAGTATGGCGCGCTTAACTTAATCAATACAATCATAACAGAGGTAGACCTTGAGCAATTAGTTAGCAATTAAAAGTTTACACATTTTCACAACGAAAACATTGAAATAAATATTTTTGTTAATTGTCAAGTGGTGAGAAATTGAGTGGGGGTTGAAGGGGTAGAGTTACTGAGTTACTGCTCTGGTGCCATTCAATAGCAATTAATTAGCAATAAAATACGCCTTCAAGATCACCCCGATAGATATGGCTATGGTAACTTTAGTCTAAAATTGGCATAGCCAGTTTCACGGAAAGGGTTGAACGAATGATATAGTAACGAGGGTAGAACTTTAGCATCTAATTAGCAATTAAAACTCTACTGATTTTAACAAAGAAAAACATTGAAATAAATATTTTTGTTAATTGTCAAGGGGTAATAAATTGAGTAGGGAATAAAGGGGTAGTTTCTAAGTATTTGCTCTAGTACTATTTGATAGCAATTAATTAGCAATAAAATACGCACCCAAGACCATACCGATTGCGCCCTTCGTTTCAAAGATATAGATAGGGCTATCTTCAAGGGGTTGAAGCAATAAAATCGTAACAAAGGTAGACCTTCAGCAATTAGTTAGCAATTAAACTTATACTCATTTTAACAACGAAAAATCTTTAAATACAATTTTTTGTTAATTGTCAGGGGGTGAGAAATTGAGTAGGGGTATTGTTTGGTAATTTGCTCTAGTGCCATTCGATAGCAATTAATTAGCATTAAAATACCGATAAGGACGTTTGTTCCGGATATATTGATATGGCTATGCTAACTTTAGTCTAAAGTTAGCATAGCCACAGTTTGTCGCAAGGGGTTGAAGCAATGAATTCGTAACGAAGGTAGACCTTCAGGAATTAATTAACAATTAAAAGTTTACTGATTTTAAAAACGAAAAACATTGAAATAAATATTTTTGTTACTTGTCAGGGGGTGAGAAACTGAGTAGGGGATGAGGTGGTAGTTTTACGGTTTATGGTCTGGTGCCATTCGATAGCAATTAATTAGCAATAAAAAAACGCCCCAAGATCATACCGATAAGGACGTTTGTTCCGGAGATATAGATATGGCTATACTAAATTTAGTCTAAAGTTGGCATAACCACAGTATCTCAGAAGTGGTTGACGCAGTAAATTCTTAACGAAAGTAGAGCTTCAGCAATTAATTAGCAAATAAAATTCTACTGAAGTTAACATCGAAAAACATTGAACTAAAAATTTTTGTTTTTTGTCAGGGGGTTAGAAATTCAGTAGGAAATGAAGGGGTAGTTTTTGGATATTTGCACTAATGCCATTCGATAGCAATTAATTAGCAATAAAAAACGCCCTCAAGATCACCCCGGTAGCACTATTCGTTCCGGAGATATAGATGTGGCTATGCTAACTTTAGTCTAAAGTTGGCGTGTCCACAGTTTCTCGGAAAGTGTTGGAGGAATGATATCGTAATGAGGGTACAACTTCAGGAATTAAAAGTCTACTGATTTTATAGAACACAAAAAATATTGAAATAATTTTTTTTCTTTATTGTCGGGGGGTGAGAAATTCAGTTAGGGATGAAGGGGTATTTTTTGGTTATTTGCTCTAGTATCATTCGACAGCAATTAATTAGCAATAAAATACGCCACCAACATCACCTCGGTAGCGCTGTTCGTTCCGGAGATATAGAATATGGCTATGCTATCTTTAGTCTAAAGTTGGCTCGAAAGGGGGTGGAGAAATAAATCGTAACGAAGGTAGACCTTCAGCAATTAATTAACAATTAAAAGTCTACTGATTTTAATAAGGAAATGCATTGAAATAAATATTTTTGTTACTTGTCAGGGGGTGAGAAATTGGGTAGGGGATGAAGGGGTAGGTTTTGTGTTTTCGCCCTGGTACTATTCGATAGCAATTAATTAGCAATAAAATACGCCCCCACGATCACCCCGGTAGCACTGTTCGTTCCGGAGATATAGATGTGGCTATGCTAACTTTAGTCTAAAGTTGGCGTCTCCACAGTTTCTGGAAAGGGGTTGGAGGAATGAAATCGTAATGAGGGTAAAACTTCAGCAATTAATTAGCAATTAAAAGTCTACTGATTTTGTACAACACAAAATATTGAAATACAATTTTTTCGTAATTGTCGAGGGGTGAGAAATTCAGTAGGGGATGAAGGGGTATTTTTTGGTTATTTGCTCTAGTGCCATTCGATAGCGATTAGCAATAAAATGCGGCACCAACATCACCTCGGTAGCGCTGTTCATTCCGGAGATATAGAATATGGCTATGCTAACTTTAGTTTAAAGTTAGCATAGCCACTGTTTGTCGGAAAGGGTGGGAGCAATAAATTTAATTTTTGCGTAATAAATTAGCAATAAATTCTGGAGTAGGTCCCATTTGGGCGTTAAGAAATGACTCTGCTAGCTTATCACACATAACACCAAACGTTACTTCCAACTTTGGTCTATAAACATCTCTCTGCCACTTCGTGGGGGTTTTCAACATCCCAATTATGAGCATTGTGCTTATTAATATTCTATAATTCGTAAACCTACTCTCATCGTACTACAAGATATGATTTACAAAATCCAAATTTTTATTACTTAAGGAAACTAAAATTAGTTTCATTACGTTGTGGATCTATTATGTGTTTTTGGTACTTATTATTTCTTAACACTCTCTGTATTGTTTATTGTGACACAGGAAATTCCCTTTCAACAGATCTTACCAATGTACTAGAGTTTTCTTTGACAACTTGTAAAATGTTTCTATCTCCAGTTTTATTTTCAATATTGTATCGCCTTCTATAACACATCTGACTGATGTTAAAAAATTCAAAGTGTGAAACTTGTTTTTTAGTATGTAATACATTTTTCTCTGATTAAAATCATAAATATGATTATCAAATTATCGAAACCTGTTAAAAATAGCCGGATTCTCTATTCAAATGAAGAAAAGTTTGACATGCTAGCGCTGTACTTACATTAAATACAAACACCGACATTACCTCAACAAGGTATTTAGAGATGTATTCTGAACGACGACAGCCTCATAAAGCCCACTTCAAAAAAATCCTAGTTAATTTAATTAATCTTGTGAACAATCTAGAAGCCGAAACAATATTGAAAAAGAAAATCGAAACAGAAGTATTTTACGAACTGTCTACGAAAGCCTAATACCTAGGTAAGAACTGTTGAACGGCAATTTCGTGTTTCAAAATCAACGGTAAAGAGAGTGATAAAAAAGAATAAGTACCATCCATACAAACCCAAAATAGTTCAAGGATTTAAGGAAACTGATTTTCCAAGACGAATGCGTTTCTATGAGTGGTATATTAGAAAGAGTAATGAATATCTCATTTATGTAAATTATATCTGGTCCTATGAGAGTTGATTTACGAATTGTGAAGGTTGTAATCAGCACAATATGTACTTATCAATGTGATATGGCAAACCCTCACGAATTGGCAAAGAGATGTGTATAGACTACATTTGAAAGTAACTTTTGGTGTGGGATCGTTGGTAATTTAATCTAACTTACCTGAAACATAGAATTTCAGATACATTTATAAATAGTATTGCCGGAAATACACTTGTGAAGTTGTACGAAATACAGTCACCAATTGTCAAAATTGTCCCTATGTAAATGGACGCCAATTTGCATTTCTCTAAATTAATACCTAGTTACGAAGCAGTTAAGAACTTAATTAGATTTTAAACTATTGCATAATGGGGCTATTTTTTATTAATCCTGATGTGTGATATTTTGTTGACACTGAAATCTTTAATGCACTTGTGGTGTATTACTAGACTGGAAAGTTTACGCTATTTCAAAAATTAAAAAATCTAATGTGGAGGCCATAAGAAAAATGGAAAGTTTGCGGAATGACAAAAAACTATTGAGACATGTGACAAATGCCATCTTATTCGATTAAGAAAATGTATTCAAATAATATCACATCTTGACAGTGATCAAATTAACCTGTCAGATTTCCCGGCGAAAAACGAAATCCGCTATTTTCGGTTTTTGCCGGCTATCTCCAAAACCAATTGACCGATTGTAAATCTGAAGTCAGGTATTCAATGCACTAGGTTTTCTCTAAAATTTTTCCTATTTAACCTTTGCTGTAGGTATAATAGGAGTCAAGGGCCTTGTATAGAGACACACAAATCCTAGATGTCGGTCTTTACATTTCGCGTCTTCAAATTTAACGAAATGTATCAAATGCATAAAGAAGTAACTGATGAAGATTCCGTAACCAGAAACCATATATAGTATATATATTGTCTTGCGTACAAAAGAATGACACCTCGAAGAGAGTTTCAATATCTCTGATAGGTGAAGTTAACCTGAAAATTTCATCGCGACATGCTAACCTAGGAATTACGGGTAACAGCAATTACATGGAACGGCTCCAGATTCGGAACCTCATTGTGCTATTTTCCCCGAAAAACTAGATGTCGGTCTTTACATCTCTCGTCTTCAAATCAACGTGTGAAACCAAATGTTAATCCTTCAATTAATAGACCAACAAAATTTCGAAATTACACTAAAAACACTTCAACATTTCCAAGTCAGCCGATAAATGTTCAAATTGTTCAAATTAACAGAAATTTTACGGCATTCTTCCGACTTACACATACAAGTTTACTGAAAATGTTATATACTTATATATTAATGTTATGGAGCACCACACATACCCAAAATAATAATTTATTACATTCAACTAAGAGTACTACTATATTTTTTAGTTACAGAAGTTCATTATACAAGCATTTCAAATTATGTCACTAAAAAGCTTCCTATTTAGGAACAATAATAGCTTTGAAAATTTCTTTAGCTATTCTGCCATATGTTTGAAAAGAAAATTATAGCAAAACCGAGTTTTGGTAGTGGTTCATGCAATTCCTCTATCCAACATAGAATATCCACTAACGTGAATGATACATCATAATATCTTTACTTAACGATTTTACCGTTAGATTTTTTAATCAACATACGAACATAGGTGAAAATTAGCTGTCTACAGGATCATACTTATTCTCAGTTATAAGAAATGGATTGTAAAAATTTAATTATTCTTGTGAAATTAAGAATATCATATATGATTTACACAATGATTCACCAAAATTGAAATATACTTTTCGTCATGAGTACCGACAAAACTACTCATTCCATTCGCTTAATATTGAAAGAGTTTACGTCCTACAAACGAAATGTTTAAGAATATTGAAAAAAAAAACAGATAATATAATTTTACGGAACACCACCTACAATATATGACAATAGTACCGAATTCAGGTCTCAACTCTTAGTAAAATTTTCAAACTTTATAAATATAACATGTTACAGCATCAAACTTCATATATCCCCCTAAACTATTTACACCACCCCAAATGTGGGTAACGTTTAATTGATCAATTGGATAGTGTTATTAAGAAAGTTCCAAATTTTGACACCCAACAATCGAACCAAATTTTAATCAACTTGTTAAGCCAAAGTTTAATTATTCTTTAATGGACTAATAAAATGTCAAAACTACAATAAAAACACTTTAACATTGCCAAATCTGCTGACAAATTGTTCAATTAAGACCTATTCACAGAACTTTCCCAAGAAGAAACTGTTCCGACCCCACATAAAAATAATCTGGAATATTTCATATGTTTGTTAAACTTTACCAAGCTCCACAAAACCCTGAAAATAGTTATCTAAAATATTACGTTTATTTAAGAATACCACCAGATTTTTTATTTGAAGAATTTCTCTAGCCTACATAAAATATAGAAAAACGTTAGTGATACATGCTCAAATTACACGTCTAAGAATTTGCAGGTTAAATTATTAATCAATATAAGCCTAGAGCAACATCAGCCATGGGCGAGATTATACTTATTATCAGTTTAAAGAAATGAATTGTAAAAATGTAATTATTCTTGTGAAATTAAACATATCCTATTCGATTTCCACAATCATCCTCAAAAAATAAAATATAAATCCAGATAGGTACCCACCAAAAAACTTTATTTCTCTTGTATTCAAAGAATTTAGATTCTGTAAACGACATTTTTAAGAATTCCGTAAAACCATTTATTTACTGTACACTATTTGTGAACATATTACCAAATTCAAATCTCAACCCTTACTAATGTTTTCAATCTTTATAGATACATGTGCAATTAAGATAGATAATAGTCAGTTGTTACAGCTTCAAACTTCATATATCCCCACTAAACTGCACAACACTCAATCTTAGGTAACGTTTAATTAATCAATTAATTCAAATTACGAATCCAATGTTTTATAGAAAATCCTGCATTTTAATCAACCGATGAAACATAAGTTTAATTTTATTCTACCTAAATAGACTAACACATTTTCAATACTACATTACTTCAACATTTCAAAGTCTACCGATAAATGCTCAGTCCAGACCTATTTAGCGATTTTTTCAATAATTTCAACACCACTGTATTTTTTATTTGTAGAATTTTGTCAAACAAATATTTCATGTACCACCCTGTTGAATAACAATCATTTGATGCAAAAATGCAACAAATTTCTTTTTTCAACTTTGATATAAATTTCACATAAATAAAACTGCAAAACCGGAAACTCCCATATTGATTATAAAGGTTCAAGTAATTCCTCTACCCAGCGTATGATATTGAATAACGTGAAAGGAACATCCTTATATTGCTAGCAAACGATTTTACCGTTTAAAGTATTAATCAGCTTCGAAAGTGAGATATTTCTATGAATTAATATACCAACACTTAAAAACGGCCATCAGTAATTCTTACACTCAGCCGAAATAAATGTATTCCAAGAATTTAATTTTTCTTCTGACTACCAACAAGTTATACGTACGCTTTCCAATATCAACCACTGAATCCTTATATATTGAATTAATTTAAGTTTAATACATTTTTTAACAGTTGGGAAAATCTATAAATTTACAGTATACCACCCATAAAATGTGTCAATAATACCCAATCCACATCTGAACCATTAGCCGAGTATCAAACTCCGTAAGAATAATAATTATTATTAAATGTGCAACTGAGACCGTTAAGTCATGTCTTAAAACTCCAAACTTCATATATCGCCACTAAATAATTTCTCTGCTTTAGTCTTACGTGTTTATTTAATCGAAAACACAAATGAAATTATACTATATATATATATATATATATATATATATATATATATATATATCCTTGGATCATTTAACGATAATATCTTAAATAAATATGTCACTAACAAGAACTATACAAAAACAATATAAAAACTTTAAAGCATAAGCGACTACTATTACGTTGTTTCTATGTATAACAAATGTCTGCTGGATGGCTTATTTCACGTTTTCAAACACATGCAATTTAAAAAAATGACTGTCCTAAACTATGCTTTAAACACAATTCCGATATATAAACTCATTTATATATAAACCTTTCAACATAATTTGGGGACAGTTTATATATCGCAATATACCCAAAATGTGTACCATAACACCATCTATTGGATACTATAGAAATTCACTTTGGGCTCAAAATATGCTGTAGATATAAATTTCAAAATGTCCCCAAAGCATGCCTTTTACGCAAACATAGTTTGGGACCAGTCCTCAAAGCATGCAGATGTCCCCAATATATGCCTTGCCTAAAAAAAGTGTCTCCATAGTATGCGTCCTGCATATATATATAAATATATATATATATATATATATATATATATATATATATATATATATATATATATATATATATATATATATATATAGTCTTGTGTACAAAAGAATGACACCTCGAAGAGAGTATTCAAAACTGTTGTTATACGGGACTGTTACATTTTCAACTTTAATATGACCACCACAAAATAATAATTTGGTCTAGTGCGAGTTGGACTCGCATACTTAGGGTTCCGTACCACCTTCAAGATTCGAATATTCGAGTTTAGACAAGCAGGGAATGAGTGCATTTTCTTATACTTACCCTTATATCTTTTAAAGGAAGCGTTTTAAATTTATAAAAAATATACACTTTGATTTTCCACACATAGACTTTTTATTTTATCTGCTTTAGGATTCGCTTGATTTTTATCACAATACATATGTATTTAATTTTCTAATTTGGGCCCCAAAAGGTAACATTAGAGTTTTATTTTACTAATAAACTTTCAGAAATGCCTTTTATAATCCACTGTCTGAGTTCTGAGGCTCTGTAGATTGGAAGAAAAATGGCAAAATAGGTCAAAGTTTAAATTATAAATTATTAAATCTGTTATTCAAATTATTTAAAAATATAAATAAAATATATTTTTCAAATTTTAAATAGTGTAGTTTCTAAAGTGGGAATTAAGTCGATGTATAATATTTTTAATATCTTTTAAACAAATGATTTAAAAATATGATATATTTGTAATTCACATAATAAACCTTTTATCTGATATATTACATGATGCGTTTGAAAATTGAATCTTTATTTTCCATTTAATTGTATAATTTGTCCCTAAAATTACTATGGGGGTTTTCTAGTAATTTATTTTCTGTTTAATTCTATTATTTGGAGGCCAAATAATAGAATTGGGTATTTTTTTCATATTTTTCCTATAAACAAAAAAAAATGAGGTCTTAGAGTTTGGGAAATAACGGGGAGAATGGGTAATTTTTTTAATATATTTTAAAATATTCATTAAAAAAATATATATATATATATTTGTACCTATTCGTCATAATGAGCCCTGGGATTTGATATATTATAACCCGTTAGAAACAATTATAATGTTTTATTTTCCATTTAATTCTATAATTTGCCCCCCAAAATGAATATTAGGGGTTTTTTCTTATTTTTCCAGTAAATTTGTTTTCGTCATAATGAGCCCTTTCATTTGATATATAACATGATGGGTTAGAAACAATTTTAATTTTAATTTTCCATTTAATTCACATTCATTGATACCAAATTTCAACCTCTTCCGTCCAGTAGTTTAGGAGAAAATGGCTGTGATGTGACAGAGGCAGAAATCCTGAGTGATATTATAAGGGTATCCGTATATTAACATTAAGAAATGAATGATATTGTCTTAATAGTTGACAAACATCTTAAATGTTATATTGTTTTTCACGAATGTGTTCATAGTAGATAAGGTGGAAATCGCAACATTATAACTCTTTTGCTTTATTAATTTACACAATTGAAAAAGCTTTTTCAACTAATTCTTATTCTGTTTTCTTTGCATAGCAATTTTTCAAAAATAGTAAGAGCCATTTCTTTATGCTTATTCTCCAACCAATATGGGTGACAATCAAACGAGTTGGAATTTTCAGACAACCCTTGGATTTCTTATTAAAATTGCGTTTTTCTAAAAACAACTTCTTCGCCCGAAAGGCTAAACCTCTGCCATTAAACATCCCCAGAATTGAAGGAGTCGCCCTTAGCAATCTCTGGAAAACAGTGACATTGTCATTCTTCCGGCGGATAAAGACAATGCAACGGTTGTCCTTGATTTCCCACAACATGCCAATAAGGTAAATGATTTACTTCCAGATGGTCCCTATTCTCTCATTCATCGAGATCACACTCCCAAAATGGAACGTGAGATAACTTTATTGATAAAAGAGTCAAACATTCCCAAACCAACACAAAAACATCTAATTCCTCGGAGTTGCACCTCTCCAAGCCTATATGGCTTGCCGAAAATTCGTAAAGAAAAAGTTCCGTTACGACCGATTGTAAACTTAATCGGCTCTCCAAAATACAACATTGCTAAATATTTAGCGGACATTCTTAAGACATGCACTGGAAAATCTCCCTAACATGCTTTAAACTCATCCCATTTCGTAACTCTTCTCTCAGAGATACAAACTGAACCCCAAGACATTTTAGTTAGTTTTGATGTGACATCACTGTTCTCCAAAGTCCCTATCTCAGACTCCCTATCGATTATTAGAGAACTGCTGTCGGAAGACAGACAAATCTTGGATTTACTGATGTTGATCGAAAAATGTCTTACGTTCACTTATTTTCTTTTTCAAAATAAATATTACATGCAAACTTCTGGACCCCCATGAGTTCTCTGCTATCACAGGTCGTGGCAAATATCTTTATGGAAGCCTTTGAAGCAATGACTCTGGAGTCTTCAAGTTACAAACCAAAAATCTGGTTGAGATATGTTGACGACACGTTTGTCATCTGGCCACATGGACAAGAGGCTCTCCAATTGTTCTTTAACCAAATTAATACCGAACATTCAAACATCAATTTCACGATGGAAAATGAGTGCAATGGACGTGTTGATTTCACGGTTGCCAAATGGTCGCCTGGGCCACTCTGTATACAGAAAACCAGCACACATTGACAGATATCTCCACGCCCGCTCCCATCTTCATCCATCTCAGAAACGGTCAGTCGTGAACTCCCTGGTGCATAGAGTTATATCAATTTTCGAACCCAAAAGTTTGAGAAGGGAATTAGCTTGGGTAGAGGGCAGCCTACTAAACAACGGCTGCAGTAAATGAGCGATTCAAAATTCCATTTCTCGTCACCAAAATCCCCTTCCTTAGAAAGGTCACGAATAGGATTGGGAAGCTACACCATAAGCACGAGATAAAAACAGTCTACAAACCGTCTACAAACCACTATCCAAAATCTCACAAATGTTACCCTCCCCAAAGGATAAACAAAATCCTCTTTTATCCAAGGGTGTTTATTCCATTCCATACTCGTGTGGGCCAGTATACATAGGTGAAACAGGTCGATTTATAAACACTCGTCTATGTGAGCACAAACGGTGTTTGAAAATGGGCCTGCTATCAAACTCTGCTGTAGCTGAACATCATCAGG
This sequence comes from Octodonta nipae, assembly GCA_034190945.1. Taxonomy (NCBI): domain Eukaryota; kingdom Metazoa; phylum Arthropoda; class Insecta; order Coleoptera; family Chrysomelidae; genus Octodonta; species Octodonta nipae. Next base: position 40,230,000 of record CM067224.1, on the reverse strand, counting down.
AAACGGGCCACGAAATCCTCTTCGACAGCTCCTCAGTCGTGGCCAAATTTTCTTATTATTTCACCAGAAAATTCTGTGAGGCCGTTGAAATCGCCAAAAATCCCAAGAATTTCAACCGAGACAAAGGTTTTGAACTTTCGCCCATCTGGCAACCCTATACCTACATTTCAACAGAATTCCCATCAACAAAATAAATCACTTACATTACCTATTCCTAAAAATTCGAAGAAGCTATTCAAAACACCATAAAATAATCTCTAGACCCAATGTATTAGTTGATTTACAATTTGTGCGTCATTGTGACAAGTTTAAAAAGTTTCTAAGGGTTTTTGTGAGAAAAAGGCGAAACGAATGGAGTTGCCTCAAAGTAAGTAACATTTGTTTTATTTTCTCATCCTTGAAAAAGTGCCTTATAAATGTGGGCGACACGACAAACAACTTTGTTTATATGCTGGTTTCAGATATATAAATAAATTAATTCGAAAAAATGCGGTCCAAATTCGGAAAATGCAGAATAAGCTATGACTCTGGCCGCGAAAACTTACGTTCTCATTCTTCGTCCAGCTCTACAAGCCCAGTTCTGTCATGATTTTCCCATACGAGATTTAATGTAGAAATTTCCTACAATTTGTGTCTTTCTAAGTTTTGCAAAAATTCTTGCTGCCACCAAGTAACCACATGCCATTTAAACGAATCAGTAGTATCCCAGATTCGGAATTTAACAATACCTTGTATACTTATACCCTATATATTGACACCCTGTATACTTTTAATATTTGCCCACGGCCTTCAAAATTTTTTTTGCGATTAACTGGGGCCATAGGACAATAGATGAATAAGCTGAGGGTGACAATTTTTGGGCATAATACATGGAGGTAACAGACAAAACACCTGATTAAAAAACAAACCATTACTTAGAAATTGGGTTGTTGTATGTAACTGAATTAATGCTAAGGAGCTAGCAGATTAGGCTATTTAGAAAATGTGCTGATTGAGGAATCTTTGTAAACGCTAAGGGGAGCTAGATGATTAGGTTACTTAGAAATTGGGGTGTTATAGGTAACTTTGTAAATCTAAGGCGGTGCTATCTGATTAGGCTACTTAGAAATCGGGCTGTTCTAGGTAACTTTGTAAATGCTAAGTCGGCGGAGTAAGCTGATTAAGATACTTAGAAATTGGACATTGTTGAAGATAAACAGAAACAGAATTACGTCGATCATGTGGTAAGGGATACGGATTAAACATTGACCAAAACAATCTTGAAATCGAAGTCTTATTTAGTTAGGAGTAGTTCCGGATTGATGTGGATCCGAGAGGCAAATGACAAAAAACGAGGAAGGTCTATGAGCAGAAATGGATCAAAGAAGGCTGATGAGATTTTGAAGATGACTTATTTTATAGTTCATAAAAAACATATTTTCATAGACATTATATAGTACCAAAAATGAAATATTTCTTTTTTCAATAACAACTTTCCCGAAAAATATTGGATATGTCACAATTTTTAAAGGCGAAGCTTTTTATATTAGGGGTCTGCGCTGTGTTTGCATGGAGAGAGGTGAACTGCAGCTTCTTCGTTTTGTCGGTTACATAAAATTAATAATTGTAAAATAATATCTATAATCAATTTAATACGTTATTATAAAACTAAAATTAATTCAAAATTTTCAGAGTGTTTCAATTAACATTTGCCAACGTTCGACTGGAGATTCCTAATACCAATAAAGTTCATATAAACTTGGGTTCGGAAATGTTTAGTATTCAGGATATTATTAGTATTAATAATATAGGTAAGCAACATATTCTTTTGCATTTTTATATTTTTGAAGTTTAAGCCACTGCAATTATAACGTTTTTATATCTTGAATTATATACCGAACATACTTTACACTCGAAGAAAAAATAAATACTGCATTATTCCATGAAAAATGCCACTCAATATTGATGCACATATGTAATGTATGCGAAATAAATCAGTAGGATTTGGCAGAAGTTAATGATTGACAGTTTCTGATATATTAACACAAAAATAAATTTGTTATTATTGTTTGTAAGTAAAGATAGTTTTGAAGTTAAAGTAAATTTTTGAGTCGTGTAAAATAAACTATTCTTTACAAGAATCGATCTACATGCTCATAGTTTGTGGTAAAGTGAAGCAAAATGCACAGGAAGCAGTAATCATTTATTATCTAAAATTTCCTCAAAAAACATTGTGCCTAAATATATTTAAAAATAATATTGACTCGTTTACGCCTTAAAATTGTCTAAAAGCGGTCTTGGGTTTTTCCTGCATTTTCGAAAGAACGCATTATACTAGCAAAACCAAGACCAAGACTGAACCTGCAAGATGTGAACATGAACAAGATTAAGCCTGCGAGACTTTTGCGTCTCGCAGTTAAAGTTAAGACAAACTAAGATTTGGGTGTTACTGAGTTTTTCGATTCAATACTGTTATTGATAGATATTCCCCATTATCGGTATCAATATAATTTTGTTTTATCAAAGTTCTTGAAGGCACCTATAATAATATAAGCTTGTATATAATTCTTATGTGCAGATCTAAGTTAGCTAGCATGTGCTAAAAATTCTAAGCAATAACATTATACAAACATTATGGACTTATGTTTCACAGTTTATGTTCTATTAAGCAAAGTTTAAAACTATCATCGAGTTGAGTATAGTGATAGTTCTTGCTCTAGTCAATATGATGGTCTATCTCGTTTACGTTACGCAATATAAACCATTGATCGGTTGGTATTTGTGATTACTTTACTATTTAAAGACAAGTCTATCACAGCATAACATAATACACACAATATTTTACACTTCTGTTTCTTCCTCTCCCAAAGAATCATTAGTTTTATGTCTATGTCAATTTAAGCTCAAAATGTACATAGTCTGTTACGTTTTTCTAAGATCTAAACTAACGTGTTTAATAAATAGCAATTGGCTAGACCTTCGAGACTCTTGGTGCAAGACCGGAACCAAGACCAAGATTAAGACCACAATACCAAGACCAAGACCAGGGGTATATTGACAGAAGATCAATACCAAGTCACGTCTTGGTCTTGCATTTAGATAACACTAGTTAGATTATTTCTCAAAAACGTGTAATCATTTTTCATAGTCTTCTCAATACCAATTTTCTATCAAGATATGAGCTGGCCTACTTAAAGAAGCCGCATGTTGTTCTAAGTGGTGCCAGTCACAATTTGCTGCGGATTGTCGCAATGAAACATACCGTCCTCACATTTTAAGAAATTAGGTAATAAAACGGCTGTTCATACAAGACAATTGTTAATGCATAACCAAGTTAATGCATCAAATACAAGAGGAATTTCGAAGAAGAAAAGAAAATCGCCATGTTTGTACATCCGTATTTCGTTAGCTACATACTTGCATATTACATACATATTTTGGGAAGACATATCTCCGTTGAACACGTGTTTTGAAACGCCTTGTATATCAAACGGTATTTATTCTGAAAATATTATGTTAACCAAAAAAAAAACGGCCAAGTTTATCAACTTATGTGAAACCTGATTGCGTATTCGGAAAAGATTTTAATGAATCATCCGGCGTACAGTTCATGAAATACGCCTGTCTGGGATTTCTACGGTTGCAGTTTGAGAGCTAAGTTGGTACGTTTTCGAAATTGAAATTATCCCGAAATCACTGTCTGGAATTACCAGACTGATCAGACATCATGTTAAAAGTGTAATTAGTGTAAGATAAAAGGCGCGCATTAGAAAGTCGCTACCACATGACCTTGTTTATTTTAAAAATATTATATAAAACAAATTTTTGTCTTTATAATTTATACTTGTTTCTTGTATTCTCTAAACAATTACTTACTTCTATTGTCTATAATTTGCCAAGATCATGGTATCAGTAGTCGGGTGACATTTGACGAAGATTTTCAGTTAACAAATGTATAAGTGGAGGGGAAGCTGCATTAAGAAGTTTTCGCTTCAACTTCAAAACGATTTTAATGAACTACGTACATATTATCATCAAGATATAGTGTTTCAAAATTAAATTCAGAATTAACTCCTCGTACCTACAGATAATTTGAGTTCAATCAACAACAACTACAAGCGGCCTATTTACATACAAGATATTGGCGCAACATTCGAAACAACAGATATAAATTTCCTAGTTTTTGTCTTGATTGCAAGCCGACTACCGCAAAATCTCGAACATTGTCAACTGTCAGACGTCAATCAAATGATGGGTACCGGACCACCCAGAGGTAAACGGTTCGGTTACCCAACTTCCACCGCCTACTAGACAATACATCATTTAAAATTTCGTATTGTTCGAAAGATCATGTTTTTGCAGATATGTTTCGTAGTAAATAACTTGAGTCGTTAAATAATATATGTCAGGTCTGGCATAACGCATCAGTTTTGGGAATGGTTTTAATGCAAGTGGAATACCTGACTAGTGTCGTTTAACAACTTTCTGTTGCTTCTTTAAGTTTTTTGTATGTGTATTGATAAAGCGTTTCAACTTTCGGAGTAGTTTTTTAAACTAGATATTAGGTTTGGATTTTTAAAGTGGCGGGCTTGACATATTATGTAGAAATGTAGAACAACCTGTTGCTTATTTGCTGTATACAGCGAAGTGAAAAATAGTTATAATTTGTTAAAACAAAGTAAATTTGATACAATGTTAATTCCATTAAACTAGTATATCGAAAGTAAGTAATAACAGGTTTTGGTAAACCTATTAATAAAGTAAGGATATCAAAACATAACTAATCTATGTATCGACAAAACTACTTGGTCTGATGTTTTGAAAAAAGCTGATGTCATACCCATTCACAAAAGTAATGATAAACATACCATCGGTAACTATAGAAAAAATATCCAACTTGGCGAAAATCTTTGAAAAAATTATTTAAGATACATGTTATAATAATGTAGTTATAAGTGAATAATATGTGTCAATACACAAGTATATATATATATATATATATAAATATATATATATATATATATATATATATATATATATATATACAGTGAGGACTCATGTGTTGGAACAAATTCAATTAAAATTCAGGTGTTGGTTTTTTTGGAAAAACGCTCGGACACCTCGTGATTTCTAACCTAGTAATCTCATGGTAATAGCATAACAATATTGAACAGTACCCAGTTTAGGAGTCTGTAGTGACTCGTTTCTCTGACACTTCTGGATGTCGCTATTCTATTCGCGTTTAAATATAATCCAAAGCATTCTTGTAAGTAAACCATTTTTAATCCATTTTTACCAAGTTTAAAAACATTTAAAGTGGCTGGCTGGCCAGGTACAGAAATTACAATGACACCAGAGTAAAATGTTTCCGACGTACAGACCACTTTAAGATGAACTGCAACGTTGGACTTCCACAGAGCCCACCATGAACAGACACCTAGATTGATCCTAAACATCTCCAGATGTTAGGTGAACAACCAGGAGGGAATTCTGTGAATCTAGTGTGTCGATGTTGATACAGGATGTAGCACAAGTAGGATTGTGGTCAGTTGAAATCAGCATAAGACATAAAGTCCTAGAGATATTGAAGTTGATTTCGTACGGGGAATTGATTTCATCAAACAGCATGGTTTCTCGCTGAATATGGTACAACATATGGCTTCAGTGAAACTTTACTGCAAACATTTCATTAAAATGTCCCAGTGAGATTCCCAGTTTAGAAGAGCGATCACAGCGACTATAGATTAACGAATTAGTGAAATAGAATATAGCAGAAATTTGGGAGACAATAATGATTGAGATTTTGGGAGAATATATTCAAAGTACCTAGGAAAAACCGAAAATCCGCAACTATAATATGCGGTATTGCAACAGTAAATACAGATCAAAAAGAAAAAGAATAAGAAGTGATTAAAGATCAGGGTAAGAGGAGCATTCATCACTTAGGTGACGATTTCTTTGAAATATCTTTAGAACGATCCCTGAGGAGACCTCTCCTAGAAGGCAACTTTCTAGAGAACTTACGGCAAAGGAAGAATTGAGATAAAAGGAATCAAAGGAATCGATAGTATACAGGCTGTTCATTTAGATTTAATCTTGAGTTGAATTTTAATATTAAATATCATATATTTGAATAAGGTTTATGTCCGACGGTTCTATTATTATCCGAGGGTAAAAGGTTTTAAAAAGTGCTGTTTAAAGTAAATATAAAGTACCTAAATCGAATCCAAGTATAGTAGAAGAAAAATCAAAATATGTAAATTTGCAAATTATAGTGCAAATTAAAAGAAATAGTGTCTTGTGACAATCTGGATCATTGTGGGTATTAATTTACCAAAATCGCAATTATATATTACTTCATTATTAAAAATAACTAACAATGTATTCGATATTAAAAAGCGAACTGAATAGTTCAGAGTTTCAGAGAAATGAACCACTAGATACTTCCCAATCTTGTGTCATGCTAAGTGTAATGGTGTCCAATTTAACGTATTGGACAATGTGGTCGTTTAAATATACAAATATTTAACAAGAACTAAACAAATCAGCTTTGTGGTAATAACTTTTTATGATCATTTTTATCCAGTTTATTATCAAATTGCCTAAACATTTAACTAAAAAACGAACTGTTAGCTATAAAATCAATTACTCGACATGTTTTACGCCCGCGTATTTTGTCAGCTGTCACTATCGAGAATTTTCGGAGACAATAAAGTTGGGGGTTTCATCAAAACGAAACTGCTCAAAAAATGCTGCCTGTTAGTTTTAATTAACAGAAGAGCGACCTGTACTATTGTTATTAATTAAATCTACCCAATAATATAAACGAATTAACAAAATTCAACGTTTTCCATGGCCCACTAGTAATAAGGCATAATGAAACACATGTTATCCGTTAAAGCAATCAATTTTACCAGGTGCTTATGTATAGTTTACATAAGTTGGCCGCATTTAGATGAGTACACAAAAACTTTTTATAATCAAACACACACATTCTGCTTTATTTCATTATGTGTAAACATTTGCACAACATTTTATACCGAATAATGTTTAACAAATTGTACTTTGATTATTTTTATAATAAATAGTATGCTAAGATATTAAAAGATTTGGTGGCCCGAAATGAATATAGTTGTGTTTTTTACAAATATAGGTTTTTACGTCGTTTGAGAGAAATCTATATATAAATAGGGAAAGACAAAACGGTTGGGTACCTTTTTCTCCTCTGTCCCTCAACCAATTTACCTTATTTTTGTTTTGTTTAGTGGCTAATATTAATTTATAATATTGGTTCATTTATTAAATAAAATATAAAAAAATCATTGTTTACGTCCACACTGCCAATGCCCAACAGTGTCGCCAGATTGGATAGAAAATCGTAAGATGGATTCACTCGAATGAGAAAAACAGACTAAATTAAACGAAAAACTAACAAATTTTGATCGGTTCCGGAAGTTATTCTACGTTATCATGCTATTGAGATCTCACCCCCAAAAATTTATATTATATGATAATGACCATTTAATGGGTACTGCCAAGTTTTTATAAATATAGTTTGTCAACTAAAATCAGTATTGCGTGCTAACTGGTCAATGTTTTTCCGAAAATATTTTATTATTTTAACACTATATTTTTAATTTTATGTTTCTATTTAAAATAAATAATATAAATGCTAATAGTGAAGTTATTATTATAAATAGTTAGATCTGACATCATGGCAATAATTCTAATGTTCAAGGCCAGCTCACGCCCAACCTCATTCTAGCAGATTTAATTTCAATTTGACATTTCATAACAATGTTAGCCGCTAGGTTAAGGTACCTTTTCAATGCAATGTGAAAATTGTCAATGTATTATTTTCAAAATTTCAATTTCAATCGACTTACAAAAATTGTCAACAAATAAAGGTATTATTTAACATAAATTAACAGCAGGTGCATTGTATTTCTTAAATGTTTTGATATAATCCCCATGAAAACTTTTTAACTAATTACAAATTATAAAGCTAATTTATACATTTGATTTCAGATTCTCACAAGTTGAGTATGTTTTTTATTTTATGCCATGTGCAAATGAAACTTCAATAAGTATTAGTAATATATTGCTGTTTTATTCGATATAAGGTAATATTTTAAAGTAATTTTAACAGGTCGTCTAAAATATTAACAGTCAGTTAAAAATTGTTAAATGTTCTTTTAACAAGATCTGACATCCTGCAAATATATTTTTAATTATTTATCTAATAATATAATACATATAATGTTTGTTTATTTATATATATCTTATTATATGTAATTCTCGCATACGGCACTATGAATTTGTTCATATTCCATTTCGAGGTTTTGTTTTGGCGTCTACAAATCGATTGCTCGGGAAAAATCGTATTACCAAGAAAGACCCAGCTTGAGACCATAATTATGACAGCTGCGTTTGGAAATTACAATAGTTTAAATATAGCGTGATGTGGTAACCTACTTTAGATTGAAACAGCTTTTGAATAAAAATGTCAATACAAATTGATGTGTAAGATTTTATAACAATTTTAGCACTATTTGATATTTTTCTAATATTACATTTTTACAGTTGAACCCTTCAAGAATTTAAAGTAAAAATTGCTGCTTAGGCGATTTTTGGATGGGTAAAAAATTATAGTTCTCATGTTGAGATATAAGGCGTTATAGAATATAATTGTACAGGGTGATTCCAGATATGTTAGAAATCAAATGTTTCTTGGCCCGTAAGCAGTTGCTTGTTTAAAATATAGAGTAGAGTGCAATTATAACTATAAAGGGTGGTTTCAAAAAAAAAAAGATTATATAGGTTCAAGTTACAGGGTTCTTGGAACAGAGGGCTTAGTAGTATTATAGTTGTACTGGGTGTGCACAGATATTTGTCATATTAAACTAAGAATTACGAATTTGAAAACAAATAAAGTCCTATTAATTATATCTGAAATAGAACTTGAATTTCGTTACTTATTGGCACAATTGGTCGAATTTCGATCACTGGGCGTCAACTACTTGATTTAAAAAGAAGACGTGGACTGGAGATGTTGAACAACTATGTTTTATATACGGGGTGTCAATTTGAAATGTTATAACCAGCTATGTTTATGGACTTCTTGGGGATAACACCTCACTTGTACAAAATTCGGTATATTGCAACATTTCAAAACGTTTCGGGGTCTAGCTCAGACTCCGTTGTCAATGGAAAAAAATAAACAGTTTTTAGAGACGTATCAAAACGAAATTCTGTTATAATGCAGTTGCCGAAGAGTTATCTTTTATGTAGTGCTCCTAAGTGCAACTTTGTTATAAGTGGATTTGCCAATAATACGGTCGAAGAATTAAGATGTTTCAGTGATCCCTCATAATGAGAACCCTAAGAAAACTTTATGAGCTGTTCCGACATGGAGTTGTTCAAAATGACATTATTGTTAGTATTCATTATCGGCAACCAGGAAAGCCTGAATTCTTCGGAAGCAGTGGCAATGCAATCGCTTTTATTTAATAAAACTAAATCAGCCTGTTTTGCTTTTATTTTGTGTTAGGTTTTTCTTTATGTAATACAGATGAATTTTGAAATTGTATTTTATGACCAAGGTCCCAGCATGCCCACACATTTTAAAAATTACCAAATTGTCGTTTCTTTATGTAATTGTGTATTCATTCTAGAGGTTTCTCCAATATAAAATTTATTACATTCGCAAGGAACTTTATACATGCTATTTTTTGAGTGTTGACTTGTGGTTTAATATTAAACCTTTGTTGGAAGAAGTCATAATTTAGTTGTTCTTGTTTTAAGCATCATTTTGTTGGAAGACCAAGTAATTTTTCCAAAAGAGAAGATTAAACATATTTCATATTTGGGAAAAGTTATATGAATTACTAAAGGACATAAAGAACAAAAACAATGTATACGGTTTACGATAGAACTTGAGCAGGGTAATAAATTACTTTTTTAGACATTTTAATAACAAAATTAGAATCGATAGTTAAAACAGAAGTTTACAGAAAACCGACTTACAACTGTTATGCCAATATTAAGTCTAATCATCCAAATTCTGAAAAAATAGATTTATCTCCATACGAAAACCAACTGTTCTGACAACAATAAATGCAATGAATAAAAAAATACCTGAAAAATTTATTACTATGAGTTATACACAACTGAATACTACACCAACGTTAACTACAAGGCCAAGATAATTTACATTCCTGTAATAACCCAAGAATAGGAAACATATTCAATATTAAAACCATAATTGCTTGCTGTGTCTCATATCATATTTTGTTGAGGTTAAAACCACATTTATACAAGAAGTACATAAAAATGGAGTATTCCAAATACCAACAAACACTATTAAAAAATAAAAAAATTGCATTTATAAGACTCTTTGCGAATGAAATAAATTTTAGTTTGGAGAAACCTCTAAATATGTGAATAAATTAATACACAACAAAATGATTATTCAAATTGTCCCGAAACTGAGAACATGCCTGGAACCTTGAACATAGAATTCAGTTTCAAAATTTAACTATATTACACAGGATAAGAACACATTATAAAACGAAAACTGTTTGCATCAATTCCACTTTTGTAGAATTCAGTCGTTCTTGTAAATTGTCTTCAGTCAATTGTCATGTCATTTTAAACAACCTTACTTTAGGATAGGTATTCCCTCTGGGTTTTTCGTTATGACGTTAATGGAATCACTGAAACACCTAAATTCTTTTATCGCATTTTTAGCGATAGCCTTATAACAAACTAGAACTTAGTAGTGCCACATAAAATGCTGAAGATAACAACTTCAAATTCTTTCAATTTGAAAGGAGATTTTTTATTATATTATATTTAGAATTTTCTTCTGTTATCCTGTATTATTATCCAAAGTTACTTCACTTAATACTGCCAAATATTTTATTTTAAATTTTATAAATTCTACAGTCTTAGAAAGATTCCTAGACCCCAAAACGTTTAGAATTGCTGAAATATATAAAAATTTTTACAAATGTGGTGTTATGCGGCAGCAATATCCAAAATCCCATGGAAATACCCAGAAAACTAAGACACACAAACAAATTAGTGATGATGATCCAGATCAACTTAATGCCATAACTCAACTTACGTAAAAATTTGTTTTTGCGAGTGGTGGGCATTTTAGTTGAAAGGCATTTAGTCCAGGCTGTAGGTAATTATGCTCATTTATGACGTTACTGATCCCAAATATTCTTAAATATAAAAAGGTGTACGTTAACAAACGGTAACAAATTTGATGAAAACAATTTGTTTTTGTACAAATTAAAAAAATATATTTTAAAAAGGCTATCTTTTGTAATGTTAATAATTATTGTTTTTAAGTTAAAGTTTTGGGTTGGTCAATTTGTTGATGATATATTGCAATGCGTTTGTTAGAAGATCATTTTTTGTTCATGAACATTACTATAATTTATTTCTTTCAGATTTAGCACGGATTTCAAATCAATTTTAAATTCTTATGTAATTTTATTAGTTAAAATTTTTGGATGCACGCCTATGATAAGACAATTAACCGTTGGGACAGGTCAGTTTGGTTGTGTGCGTGCACATTCAATTGTATCCAATCAAAAAATAATAACCTTTGGTTTAAAAAAGGGTATCCATATAACCAAATAAAAATAAAAACTAATTTTTAACAATTATTTGAATTTGTGTAGAAACAAAGAAAAAGTATATTACCAAATCTCGAAGTTCAAATACTATTATAAAAAGTATTTGACTGTTTTATCTAATAGAAAATAGTATTTTCGGCAATGTAGGATCCCTTCATTTCCAGGAAAACCTGTGGAATCTTTGATGTGTCGCAAATGAATGAACACAAAGTTCTGTACCCTAACCCCAAATTTTAATTTTTACACTCATTGCTTTTTCAAAAGCCGAGGTGTTATCTTAATTTTAATAAAATAAAGGACGATGTTTAGTTTTAGTCTAAGAAATTAAAGTTAGATGTTAGGGTTAAATTTGTGTGTACGTATACATTCCTCAAATTTGTTAATGCATTTTTTTGCCTTAAAAACTAGAGGATTCATAATTCAACCCTGCCAAAAACAACAAAAAACTGCTTGCATCTAATAACAAATTAAGGCCCATTAATAATTATGATTAATAATTGAATTTATTTATTCACTTTATATAGTTATAAGGATACCAGAATGCCGTTATTTTTTTTCAGGATCTACCCTGACTCACAAATACCTAATATGTTTTATATTCATCTATAAATTAAATAAACAAAACAAGGACACATGTATAAGCTCACTGTGAAAAACGTTAAGCTTTTTTAATGTTGGAATACTGAAAAGAAGGCTGCTTGAGAATTACGAAACATCGAATCAATAAAGAAAGTTAAATTTGGATTACTTTTATAAATTATCAGTTAAACCACCTGCCAAGTATCAGAACTGAATGTAAATTTACAGTGTTTAAAATTGAAGAAGCCAGCAGAATTTATTGTAATTGTAAATTGGCTCTAAACATTTTTCATTCAGCCTGTGTACACAGGAAATACCTCATAAAATTAGCATGTTCTTAGAATTACGTAGTTTATATCATAATTTAAAAATTTCAAATTGGAATATATATTTTTCTGATATAAACTAGTCAGCTAGATTTCGCGATGAAATTTGTTATAAGCAGAGTGGCTTTATTTTTAAAAATTTAAAATATATACTATCAGAAAATTAACGAGATTTTATTAAAATGACTGTATCAAGAAATTTTGGTAGCTTTTGAATATGCTTCTTCCAATAAATCAACCTATTGTTAACAACTGCTTCTAAATACTTCTAAATTAAATATAATAATGTGGTTGTACCCAAATATATTCACTGGGCATGTGACCTTCATTTGCATTTAGGAACAAAACAGTTTATTTACTTTGTTAAAGAAATTGGTTTCTGAGGAGAGAATTTTCTTGACCTAATACTGATAATTTTGTTTTTTACGTGTTCGTTCAACAATCCTTGCCTTATTTTCTTGTAAAATTGAAGTATACGATCAAGAACTCGGAAGTTCTTCTAGCGATTAAACTTAACTTTTTTTATTAATGAAGTTACCAAAGTTGAAAAGAATTACTGACATGCGCTAATAAAGAAGAAAAGAAAAGAAGGTTAGTCCCGTCCATTGTCTCAGATCTAATAATTTTTCAATGTTTAATAGTCTTCAATAGGTCTTTACTCCTCTTATACGTGTTGTGCAGTCATTTTTGTAATATCATTTGTCCATGATTTTCTTAGCATTCGGCGATACACCACATCTCAAAAGCCTCGATTCGTTTACAGGTTGTTTCGGTTAAGGTCCATGCATCTCCGACTTAGATCAAAATTGGAAATATATATACTTACAAGCCCTCAGTGTAATTTGAATAATTAATTTTAGATTATTTAATAGTGCCCAAATTAAATTGAACGCACTTCATGTCTTTGTGATCCGGCAACTAATTCTTTTGAGTGATCCCATTCATTGGAAAATCTGCATCCCAAGTAAGTTAGGTGATTCACTTCAGATATTATCGTGCCATTGCTGTGAATTGATTGTTGTCACTTTAATATTTACCACTTACCAATAGCTAAGTTTATCCGGCATTCAGTTTCATTCCATATTTCTAATACGATTTTGAAAGTAGTTTCTAAATGATTGACGAGGTAAATAGTTATTTTGGATGTTCATGTGGGTTTTCACTCCTCACAATGGTTTCTGATGTGACGTTTCGATTCCCCATATCCCTATATCGTTGTCGAACAATGTAGTTTGAAATAATTTACACAATATTATAGCTTGACTTTTTCACAGTCAATTGTCACATCAGAAACTATTGTGAGGAGTGAAAACCCACATGAACATCCAAAATAACGGTTTTGAAACTTGGCTCATTAGTTTTTGTAAGCCCTCAGCGCTATCTGTGAGTAATTGTTAACAAGTTCGCAATTTACAATGGCACACTCTTCACTCTTCAATATTTTCAAAAGCCTCAATCAACAGCACTCCTGAGCATACTTTAAATAACATGGGTGATAGTAGTAGTAGTAGTAGTAGTAGTAGTAGTAGTAGTAGTAGTAGTAGTAGTAGTAGTAGTAGTAGTAGTAGTAGTAGTAGTAGTATGACGGACTCTCATTAAAGCCGAAAGCTTCTTAACACTTACACATATGAAAACAGATGAGCAAGGGAATGAAATGCATAACTTCACACTGGCTCTATCTTGAAATGCCCATCCAATTCAGTTCTTTGTGTAAGAAATAAATAGGAAATAAATCTAACATAGTGACAATTACTTTAATTCACCTGATATTTATATCCATTACTAAGAGTGACACAATAAAGAAAAATTGAGACAGTGAGATAACGAGAAAAGGGAAGAATATTTCGTAAGAAGCTTTCGCTTCCATCGTTCAGTCTCAAATGACTGTCGCTCTTTTTTTTCACATGTGATTCATCCCATATCTGGATTTCAAATCGGATTACTGCTTTCTGTTCTGGAGATCCTTGCTATCTATACCAGATTTCTGTAAAATTTCGATGAGTTTTGTATGTTGTACCTTATCAAAGCTCTTGTTGAAGTCTATAAAGTAAGTGTAAATATTGCAGTTTAAGTCTCTTACCCTTTGTACCAGTACTTGAATACTGAATAGTGCCTCGTTAAATAAACTGCAGTACCTGAACCATTAGTTTCACAACCGAGTGATAAGCAGGAATGCACTATATAATTTTTTCTTATGGGGCCATCAATTCGAGATCAGATTAGATAGATATGGCAAACAAACACACATATTCGTGAAAACTGACGTCACAGAGAGAACTTTTGTGTGAACATAATTGTTGGCATTTTTAATAACTTGTATGAATTGAATAACAACAGCAAGGTATGAGGCCGAAAATGGTAAAATAAATAACAAATGAATACCTAGTAAGTTTTCATGTTACTCCGAATGCATACCTGTAAATTATCTAAATTTTCTGCTAGGGTGTCCTATGCAAGATCTGGAAGGTTACCAAAATTACTGAAACTTAAATAGCTTCATAATGACAACTCAAAAAGGCAGGTACTTATATCATACTTTTTAGTTCTTAATGCTACATAGAAAAATATGTTCTCTCTGTTAGATTGCACTCAGATATAAATTGCAAAATTTACAGTAACTGTGGTAAACTCGCTACGTAACGAATTGTAGTGAATAATTCCCCGTTTGTCTGCTACACGGAAAATATTTCACAATATTGAGTTTACAAGTACCTTCGGATTTGTTAAAATGAAAAAGTCATAAGTAAAAGATTAAATATTTGTATTGAAAGCTTATTCACACCTTTTTTTAATTCAATTCTACAACGAGCCACAACTCTAGCTATAAACTAGGATTAAAAGTGACACCAGTAATTAATAATAGAACGCTGGTTTTTGTGACGGTCGATAACTATTTAAGCTACTTGACAATTTCGTTTGACAAGCTTAAGCAGGTGTCTAGAAGAACACCAAAACGTTAAGATTGAACTCCATAAATTCTGGTCGGTGTATTATCCATAAAACACCTGTTCATAATCGCCGAATCTACTGTTATTGTTATCAGCATTGGCGTTGTTTTCATAGCCATCAGTTAAGTAAGTAATTTTAATATTTTTGGGAAATATAAGCGTTGATTATTTTTGCATAACTACCAATTGTTTCAGTTTTTTAACCGACTTCCAAAAAGGAGGAGGTTATCAATTCGTCGCGTATTTTTTCGCTTTTTTTGTATGTATGTTACCTGATTTCTTCTCCTGTGGTGCATCGTTTTGAACGAATATGGTCTTGTTTAATAGAGTATATATCCGGATTGGTGAAACTTCAAATTTTGGAAAAGAATTCTATTGGTAAAGTGATAAAATTTGTGAATGAACACATGCGTGCATGGAAATCGACCGATATCCTTAACATATTGGTCGATTTTCCGATAACTCCTTATGAATGTGTATAGTTTTTTAACGTTTAATCTATTAAGGAAGATCCTTAGGTGATCTCATATACTTTTCTGCGACGTGCAACTTGCAGTTTTGCAGAAAATCGCCGAAAATTCCAAAATTCTTATCAAAAATTTCATCGAAATGACAGAAAGGACATTTCCTCATAAATATTTTAATCCCAACGTAATAGTGCGGTAATTTTAGGCACTGTAAGTTTTAATTACGAATTTGAAAATTTTCTATGTACATCTCAAGCATTTATGTAATAAAGGATAGTATTTTCGGCTCCTTAAATCAATGAGTACCAAGCCCGTTTTGTTTGTATACCAGGTAAATACCTATTTAAATGTAAATTTTTCCAATGTGGCGAAGACGGTACTTTTGGTTGTCACATTCTCCCGGCCTAATAGAAAATTCAGTGACAACACATGTCAAACTTTAAACTGGTACTTGGTGGCTTATAGACAGGGTGTTTAGTTATAGCAAACAAAATCACAAAGTAAAGTGGTAGAAGGAGTTGCATTTATATGAAGATTGAAATATAGGACGGACTAGAATGATACTGGTCTGTAGGCAGCCGTATATACAGGATGGTTGGAATATAGGGTGGACTGGACGTAAAAAAAATGTTGAAAAAAATGTGAAATTAAAATTATATAGGGTGATTAAAAAACTGTTATATGATGTGGACATAAGCAAATCATATACAGGATGGTTGAAATATATGCTGGAGTTGAATTATATTTATACAGTGTGATTAAAAAATTGTTTCTTTTATAGCCCATAAGAAGTTGCATAAAGTGTGGAGAGGAATTAATGTTACACAGGGCGATAACATAAAATGTTAAAAAGGAAATAATTTATGGGGTAGCCCATAAGCAGTTATGTACCATGGTTGAAATATAGGACGGATTTGACTCCGTAAATATAGGATGGATTCTACTCCGTCCTATAGTTTACAGAAGGCAGCTAACAAATTTTATGCTTGTCCGTGGGCAGTCGTATGTACAGGCTGGTTGGTACATAGGTTGGAGTGGAATTATCTAGTTATACAGGGTTGTAAAAAAAGTTGAAAAAAGGTTACATGGCGTAGTCCATAAGGCATACATATATTTTGGGCTTATTAAGTCAACGCATGCTAGTACATTTTGTTTGTAAAGATTTACCTGTCAATTTGAATGATAAAGTATCATTGTGTAATGTTGAGGCTTTCGATGTTACCTGGTTCTGTCTATTAAGGTTATACATACAAAATAACAAATAAAGAATGACTTCAAAAATATACTAGATTGGTAGGTAATTAATTTGTACAGAATGAGCACCTTTTAATGTTTACATTTTTTACTTCCTGGGTAGGTACCTAACAACATTGAATGTGTTATTTATTTGCTAGAATTGTATTTTGTTATAATTATTTTTAGCTTTTTAGTTATAGGTAGAAGTCGGTTATATATATTTTTTTTAAATGTTTTATTTTCCAAATTATTCATATTCATTAAATCAGCTCGGAAACAAATAAAGCTAGCAGGTAATTAATGGAAAAAATGGTTATCTCACTTATGGCATATGATTTTAAAACCAGACCAATTAAAACAGTATTTGTGTCAACAAAAAAAAGGTGTTAATGAAATTTAAAGAATTTATACATTTAGTTTAAATAGGTTACAATAACTATTCATTCCAAAATAAATATGTTGCTCCTGAAAAAACTACGCAGTTTCGAGTCAAGCTGAGTTGTATATAAGTAAAATATTCAGTGAATATTGGTCTGTTGATCTAGGAAGTACTTCTGCCAATCTATTGATTTGTATTGTGATCTTCTAACGAACTTATTAATTTATATTTTGTTTTATTTCTCCAATTAAATTTTCTTTTATAAGCAATGGTCCAATAAATGGATCTCCAAAATTAAAGTTTTCATAAATTGCAATATAGCATAATCATTGCAGTCTCGATTTCAAAGAATTAAGTTAGTCTGAATATGAATGGAATGAGAGACGTTAGAGACTTTCATGGCACAGTCCAGTTATCCTTGAAGTTTATATGATTTCAACTTCAGAATTCTAGAATGAAATCCTTAGCATCCAGAATGCATGACTAAATTTACATAGAAGGAAGATATCCCCTCAAACGAAGTTTGTATGAACACGAAATGTTACGTATGATAAAAACGATACGAATTCAAACAGTTAAAAATAATGCAAATAGGTTGAAGACAGTTTTTAGTTCAGTTAAATATCTGGATAAAATTAATAGAGAGCGCAAATACTGCAAGAATTCAAGTTGTGCGAGTATCGGTGAAGTCTCGTTTTTCATTAGTGGCGAAGAACATGATGCATTAGTCACAACCCTTAAACGGTATGTTCAAAGACATAACTAGCGATATTATGAAATTCGTCACCAGCATAGGTGGTAGTGGTAGTAGTAGTATAGCAGAAATTACAGCAATCAGAAAACACATTTTCCGAATGAATGTCTCACTTGGGAAATATATCGGAACTTTTTCTAGTTGATGTAGTCAAACTTTCCAGTGTTTTCAAATGTTCGATTAAATAATTGAGAGATAAGTACAAGTGGTTCGCTAGCTTGATTCAGAGTTGCCAGACGCTGTAACAACTGAATTAAAAGTCGCGCTACAAGTAGCAAATTCGACTCTTTTGCCGTTTTTTAAATTAATTTTAAAATGTTGTTTTATTATTATTTGACAATATTGTTGTGAAGTGAATTTAAACTTAAGTCGGTAATCTTTATCTACGGAGTGGTGGTAAATTTTAAGAAATTTCTCAACGTCATAATCAAGTTAAAAAAATAGAGAATATATGTTTCATAATGAGAAAAAATTATGTTTGTTTGATCTACATTTTTACCCTAGAAACAATATAAATCCTCATTAACAAATCAAGTAATGACATTAATGGAAATGATAGTTTTTGAAAGGATATCTTTTAATTACGTCCTAAATTATGGTGTATTTCATTGTATGGTACAGAATAAACAGTGAACCACTTGAATTATTTTAACCTTATGTAACTTTTTTAAGCATCTCGCTAGTTTTGGACTTAGATTGGGCGAGTTAGATAAAACTCTTTTGTTAACATAGTTGTTGATAGTTCCGCATGAGAACTCGAAGACATTTTAGCTTTAGTAGTGAAGAACTTTACAAAGAAAACGAAGGCAAAGAAGATGAAAGCATCCATTATAACGATAAAACTGTCCAAGAATTCTTGGTATTGAAGGTATTGAACAGAAAGAAATTTGACCTACTGAGTATTTCAGTGGCAGTTATGTCACTAAAGAAGGTGAGTCTGAGAAATATAGAACACTGAAATCATCAAACAATAAGCTGCGAACACCAATCCGGTGTATTATATAAAACTCCTGATATATCACAAAGAACAATAAGAAGTAGATAGGTCAACTACAACGACAGTGATATGACGACGAATCCCAGAAAATATACTACTTAACAGGAAAATCTTTACGATTACAATTCGAAATTTTCTGGTGGTTCCGACTATTTCGATGAAAAGAACAACGGGACCTCAGGACGAGAAGCCATCGTCGTATGGAATCACAAGGACGTAAAAGAGCACCCTCTTCGACCTCTGTGGGCTCGCGTGGGCCGCAACATCGAAGTCTTGGCTTCAAGGTCAGATACTGAATTGAATTGGCCGATACTTGTTGGAACTAGACTAGTTCCTTGACAAAGACATTAGTCGAAACGCGTCGGTCAGTTTTTTAAAAACGTAAATTGTGGAACTAACAGCAGTGCAACTCCATCTATCAGCGCAGCATTGAGCCTAGCTCTGCAGCATGCGAAAACTGATTCAGCGGTAAAGACAATATAACTAAAGAAAAACTTTCAGAAGAAGTTAATATCAAAGGGGGGCCCGAAACGAAAGTCGAAGTGAAAGAACGAGATGTATAAACGGAAGTAAAATTGAAAAGTAAAGAGTAAATTGTGAAAAAAAAGGATATACCAGAAATGAAAGAAGAGAAAAAATCGACAGACGACAAATCCGAAAATGTTTAAAAAAGTAGCGAAAAGTGAAAATCGTGAAAGAAAGAAAACGAAGAAGATAAAGAGTAAAGACACCTTATTGACTTGGAAGCTACAGCAAAAACGTTTTGTGTTCCATATCGCTGACAGAGTTGCATACTTTGTGGCTCAACGAGGAAAAGGTAGGGAAAATGAAAGTTGGGACCGCCGTAAGGACTATTGGTTATTGCAAGCATAGTTACACACGGCTATGGTAGATGGCAGGACATACAGGCTGACGCCAGATTCGTCATCATTAACGAACTAACTATTCAAGATGAACGTCGGCAAAGGTAACCTCTTGGAGGTTAAGAACTTTTTTTGCGTGGAGATATTTTTTTAACACATTGACTACCAAGCATTACATATATGTGACGGGGTTAATGTTATGTACGGCCAGCGTCACATATCTGTGACGCGAGCATCTTGTTTTTGAAATGTGTTTTCTGATCTGGTGGTCTGCAACTACCGCTGTCTCTATCTATCCTGGTCTGCCTGTAGGTCTGACACATCAGTGTGTCGTGTGGTCTGTAGTTCGATACCTTATATCTATTGCCAAACAGCTGTTCACCATTTTCAAGTCTATAATCGGTAGCTAAACCTACATATTCATAACACAACAATTTTATTACACTTAATAGCTCAAATAGCTATAGCCAATGCTCTTCACGAGGCCCTACTATTACAGAGAAGTTTAGTTTCAGGCAGTATATCCCAAACAAAAAGCTATGGAATAAAACTTTTACGAATTATGTAGGTACGTTGGTTTACTACTCAATATATTGTTTATGAATTAACGCGGCAATATATGGGAAACGAACATACATTTTTCATTGACAACTTTTATAACAGGGTGAAGTAGGCAGAGAGAAAATTCATATTGAGGGTACACTTCATAAAAATAAAATAAATATGGTTCGTGTACAAAAACAGGATAAACGAAAAGTTCCTACAATATCTACTAAACATACTACCGAAACACAGGAAGTCGCCAATAGGAAAGGAAAATAAATTCAAACCACTGACTTTTAGTGACTCTAACAATAACATGTCCAGCATAGATCGATGAGAATAAATAATTTCCTATTGCTCAACACTGCGTAAGTATGTACGCTGATACTTGAAGATATTTTTTTCACCTCCTAGATGTCTAAATTAGAATGCTTTCTATAAATACCATGAGATTCACTCTAAAAGGATGAAATAAGTACTTGTAAATCAGAGAAGAGGTGACCGAGGAGTTATTGATGAATAATATTCCTAATGAAGGGCAACATAAGAAGAAGCAGCACTTCCCAAAGAAAAATGCATGAAGGTACGATGCTAAAAATGCTAAAAAAGAGAGAACTGCGACTATCTATGAATGTGATACTTGTGTTGTTTCAAAATTTATCATACAGACAAATAGGTGTATAAATTTTGTTTTATATAGCAACTAGAGTAAATCGTCTAGTTTTGGAATAATCATGAAAAGTGTTGGAGTTTGTGAAAAATGTTTCTTTTGGAGAACCTAAATAGTATGTTTTAAAATATGCAAAGTAAATAGTTCTTAATAGTTACCTATGAAATGCAATGTTTCTCGTGCCACACAAATGTGACATTCGATCTATTAATTAGGATTTTTTCCTACAGACCAACGTTAAAAATTAAACAAAACCGTAAGTGCATCATAAGAATCCCGCCGAAATTTAACGAATTCTAAACCTAGAAACTAGAAATAGTGCAATAAAACTTCGGGTTCTATACATATGTTCTTTAAATAACGCTTGGTAATCCAACGTCTTATTTTTTAAATTTCTTACTCTTCGGAATTTTTTTATTTTAACGAACTCTTGTGTTACGAAGCTTTCGCTTCTGATTACTGAACTTTATAACTCTCTTTCTTGGTGTTTGAAATTTATTGCTACTACTTTTTGTGAATAATCAATAGGAAATGTTATTTTATTTGATAAACTTTACAAGATGGTACCTACTAATTATATTCAGCAATTAATTTTATCTCAGAATACCTATATTGTCAATATTTCAGTACCAACTAAAATTTACTTTGATCAGATTTATACATCCAGAGGCAACGTACAAAAAACCCCAGAAACTTGCTGCACGCGCCACATTGATTTGAAAGTTTAAAATGATATTTTTGTCGATGGACGTACAGTAAATCAGCAAACGTATTCCAAGAATTCCTGTCGTATTTATAAAGTCGTCCGTAAGTCTGCGACACTATCAATCCGGATCTTTGGTATTGTATGATAATTTGATTTCAAGAATTCTAGCGGGACTACTGCACGTCTAAGATAAGAAATTTATGACGTTTTGTGCAACGAATAGGATAAATTTCTAACAAAAGATTAGATTATTTCGAGAAATTGAAAAAATACTCGAACGCTTAAGACGCTATAGATAAGAACATTTATATCGTTAATGGGTGAGACTCGAAAGACAACATGGTTTATCCTTTATATAACTATTTCTTCAACATAATCTCTCGGTCACCAAGTAAGCATTTTGGGAGCATTTGAAACTCAGGATGATAGCAAGATATCAATATGTCTATGTTTTATATGATGCTTCAATAATATGAACAGCGATATTTATCGGGAGTAGATCGATCAAATATTTCTAGAACTAGAAAGGTATAAACATAAAACTTAATTATGTTAAATGTTCATTTGAGATATTAGTTTTATAAAAGAAGCATCATAATAGTTGTAACTTATGTACAATGAAAACATCGTCTGTAGAGGTAACATTCCACTAAGTAGTAATCCATTTCAATAAATGTTGTCGAAGAAAATACAAAAACCTTTTGGAATTAAGGATAAATAGAATATTTTAGCAAACGATAATTTTTCTAGAGGTGCGCTTTAAAATGATCACTAAAAATAAGAAATATAAAAAAATGAGCCGAATTCAATCAAAAATTAACGAAAATAAAACACAATCAACTATAAACAAGAGCTGGATTCACTGAGCGTATATTTGAAGACGCGAGATGCAAAGACCGACATCTAGGATTTTCGGGGAAATTAACAAATAGAGGTTCTGAATCTGGAGCCGTTCCATGTAATTGCTCTGTTACCCGTAATTCCTAGGTTAGAATGTCACGATGTTATAATTAAATTATAGGAACATTATTAAAGTAGATATTTTTTTAAACATCATTGCATCTCCAAAATAGCTAGTGTACCTAATATTGTTTGATCTAACAGATATGAAAAAAACAATCATCTGTTTTCGAACAAACTTGAATAAAGAAAACTACCAGTGCGATTAAGCGTCGCTCGACATTTCACCAAGTTAGTTAGATGGAAATGAATTTTTTCTGAAATGACAAAAATTAAGTTAAACACTGCAATCTAACACACCAGGGGCGGATCCAGACAGGTGCTTCCGGGGGGGGATTTCATGCTTCGGGGGGGGGGGGATCCTGTACTAAATTTACCTAAATAAAATTTTAAACCCAGATTTCTTGGGTTATTACATTAAACATAGTCTCTCTCAGGTTTAAACCCATTGAAATTAACTTCTTCTGGGCTCTTGGAGTTAGGATTACCTCGTTTTAATATTAAATTTACTACCTTTGAGGCTCTCGGTGGGAACGATAGCCCCCACTTGAATCCGCCCATGTAACACACTTTTAATGTATAAAAAACCGGCGTCTTCCGTCTGTTACAGTCAATTTTCTCCGAAACCATATTAAAAGTAAATTATTTTTGTACGCATTATGTAATATTTCAAATGCAAAAAAATGTTTCAGCTTTTTTATACTCTCTCCTAGAGGGGCACAGGCTCGATAATCGTAAATTAATAAGTAAATTTTTTGGAATAACTGCTTAGCAAAAATCGTTTTGCGGCGAAAAAATAGTAAAAACAAAACGGTAACTTTTGTTGTGTTTTATTTACACAGGTTTTTAAAAAGATTTTTTCCATTTGTTATTATTTGTACCTATTTTCTACTATTGGCTATTTTAACTTTCCTGTCTATAAAACAAGATGTTCCTTTTCCTATATCTAAATGGGATTTATATTCTTTTTAAACTTAAATAACAATGTATTACATTTCA
Organism: Octodonta nipae; assembly: GCA_034190945.1. Lineage (NCBI taxonomy): Eukaryota > Metazoa > Arthropoda > Insecta > Coleoptera > Chrysomelidae > Octodonta > Octodonta nipae. Next base: position 40,205,943 of record CM067224.1, on the reverse strand, counting down.
ACGCAAAATTGATGTGGGACTTTTCGGCATCAAAATTTGGTTCTTTTTTTGTGTCAATTTTTACTTCATTTTTTTAGAATTTTCAGTTGAATATGTGTGTATATTTGCTTTGCGAATATTGTTTCAGTGTTACGTATACTTATTTAGTTTTTTTTTATCGGCTGTTTAATGTACTTTTGTATGAATTATTATAACTAATGCAAATATTAAGCCGACTCCTACATCCATCTCAAATAACCAATTGTAATTTAATTTTGAATTTTTTATATTATATTATTGATTATGTATAAAGGCAATTAAAAATAAATTAACTAAACTTTGACATCATTAACTATTAATTTGAAAAGTAAAATGAGTGTTTTTGAATGTTTTATATTGTGACTTCTGCTTGTAAGTTTTTTTATATTTTTTATATTTTATACTAAATGACTATTATTGGATACATGTTAATTCACGCTAGGGTGTACGTTTTTTAAATATATATATATATATATATATATATATATATATATATATATATATATATATATGTGTATATGTGTGTATATATGTATATATGGGTATATGTATCTCAATTCATTGACAACATAACCTTATAAACTGTTCAGGCTTGTATATATTATCTTATCATACTATTTATTGGTTTGTACGATCGAATGAACACCGGTTAAAGTGTTCGGCTCTGTCTGATCATCTCAAACAGCGTTTTTGGGTACCTCTTTCCCAAGGAGTCAGAAATTGCTCCGAAGGCGGATGAGCCTGTAAAGGCCAAAGGCATGGGGATGTGCCAGGCAACGGAAAACCAGAACATTAAAGACCTTTGAGGTATTCCTGGTCACACACGACCTTAACCTTAATCGAATTAATACTGATATGAAATTACCCGGAAGCGAAAATGAAAATAAAACTCTAAAGTACAACAAAGTACCAACATTATTAGTAGGAATGTCAGAACTATGAATAAAGACAGCAAGATAGCAAACTTGGAAAAAGAAATGGACGAAGACAACATCGACATTCTAGGATTAGCTGAAGTAAGATGGAAAGACCAACGAGAAATAATTGTTGGAAACTACAAAATTGTCTTCTAAACGTTGTTTGTGGCATATCCTTGATTATTTTTATGTTTCTTTGGGGAATAACATCACAATAGAAATAAAACTACGTATATTGCAGGAATACCAAACGTTTCAAAGTCTATTCTGACTTCGTTGTCAATGGCTTTATATTTATTGATGTAGATTGCAAAATGAAAATTTGATTTATGACATTTAAAATTGACATTAGAAAATTTGTTGTTTTTAGATATACAGGTAGCACAAAAGATTCTAAAGATCATGAATTATAGTTAACCAGCTTTCAAATTAGAAGAATTTGAAAGAGTTATCTTTAGAATTTATAAGTGGCGTTCCTAGGTACGACTTTGTTAAAAGATAGCGCATTCGCCAAAAATGCGATCAAAGAATTCTATTGTTTCAGTGATCCCATTAACGTCATAAGGGAAAACCTAGGAAAAACCTTATGAACTATCCCGATATTGGGTTGTTCAAAAGGAGGTTACCATTAATAATTTCTTCCTTAATTGTCGGTAACCAGATACGATTAAATTCTACAGAAGTATAAGCGATACAATCGTCTTCATTCAAAAGAATTAAGGCAGACTCTTTTATTTTTCGTTTTGTGTTATGTTGTTCATTGTGAAGTATAGTTGAATTGTCAAATTGTATTTTAGTGCCTAGGTCCCAAGCATGTTCACAAATTTTTGATTTTTCAAATTGTCGTTTCGTTATGTAATTCTTGTGTTCATTTATTCGTACGTTTAATGGTCTCGATGTTTCTCCAATATAAAATTTATTGCATTCGCAAGGAATCTTATGTATGCAGTTTTTTGTTTTGAGTTCTGCATATATAAGATTCCTTGCGAATGCAATAAATTTTATATTGGAGAAACATCGAAACTATTAAACGTACGAATAAATGAACACAAGAATTACATAACGAAACGACAATTTGAAAAATCAAAAATTTGTGAACATGCTTGGGACCTAGGCCATAAAATACAATTTGGCAATTCAACTATACTTCACAATGAACAACATAACACAAAACGAAAAATAAAAGAGTCTGCCTTAATTCTTTTGAATGAAGACGATTGTATCGCTTCTACTTCTGTAGAATTTAATCGTATCTGGTTACCGACAATTAAGGAAGAAATTATTAATGGTAACCTCCTTTTGAACAACCCAATATCGGGATAGTTCATAAGGTTTTTCCTAGGTTTTCCCTTATGACGTTAATGGGATCACTGAAACAATAGAATTCTTTGATCGCATTTTTGGCGAATGCGCTATCTTTTAACAAAGTCCTACCTAGGAACGCCACTTATAAATTCTAAAGACAACTCTTTCAAATTCTTCTAATTTGAAAGCTGGTTAACTATAATTCATGATCTTTAGAATCTTTTGTGCTACCTGTATATCTAAAAACAACAAATTTTCTAATGTAAATTTTAAATGTCATAAATCAAATTTTCATTTTGCAATCTACATCAATAAATATAAAGCCATTGACAACGAAGTCAGAATAGACTTTGAAACGTTTGGTATTCCTGCAATATACGTAGTTTTATTTCTATTGTGGTGTTATTCCCCAAAGAAACATAAAAATAACTACAAAATGATGTACATAGGAGGTTCAAAAAAGGAAAAGGGCGTGGGTTTTCTCTACAAACTGGATAAATTTATCACAAAAATAATACCGAAAAGTAATAGAGTAATTGCAATGAAAATAACATCTGAACCAGTCGATACTCTAACAATTGAAGTTTATATGCCCACGTCCGATGCAACTGATGAAGATCTAAACGAAGTATATAAACAGATAGAAGAAATTTTGGAGGAATGTGGAAATGGATAAAATTGGACCATTATAATGGGTGATTTTAATAATGTAGTTGGGCAAGGAAGTGAAAACGGCATAGTTGGAAATTTTGGTTACGGCAAAAGAAATGAAAGAGGCGATAAGTTGGTGGAGTTTTGTGAACAATTTGGCTTTTGGATTTCGAATACCTGGTTCAAACATCACGAACGACGACTGTATACCTGAAAAAATCCAGGGGAATCAAAAAGGTATCAGATTGACTTCATTTTAATCAATCAACGATTTAAGAATAGCATCAAAATTACAAAACCTTACCCGGGAACAGATATTGACTCCGATGACAATCTTTTATTGTCAGTAATCAGAACTAAAATGAAGCATATCAAGAAGAAAAATATCCCAAAGAAATGGAACACTGTAAAGCTAAAAACAGACGAATCCAAATCGTTCATGATCAAAATTGAGAAAAATTTGAAAATGGAACCACCGAAAGAGAACATCACGGAAGAATGGAACTATCTCAAAGAAACGTTTATTGGTGCACTAGAGAATAACGTTGGACCAAAATCAATAAAAACCAATAAGGAGTGGGTGAACAGAAATAATGAACACACTTACTCTTTATCCACTACATTGCGCAGGCGACCTGGCATTTATAGCTCAAGATTTAGAGCATCTGGATTTTATAAATCTAATAAAGACAAAATTTCTTAACATCGGTGAACAACATGTCGTAATGAGGGGATAGAAAATAGGATTATTATAAAAAAATGGGGCATTAAACTCTATCTTATGGTTGAAAAACAGTAACAGGAGTTATGTGTGCATGCGTTAATATGGATTTGAATTAAAGCAACTAAATAAAACAATACAAAAAAATTCCATAAAAATAGACTTTCTTGAGAAGATCAGTCGTAATATCTACCCCTGAAAGGATAACCAATAGAAGAGATAGAGAAAATAAAGAAGAACCATAACAAAGTTTATACAAGTACGTAAATGAAAATGGTATGTCCATGGACAATCAATGGAAGACCAAAGATTCCCTAAAATATGTTGAAATAGGATGGGTTGGGTGAAAACAGAAAACGCTTAAGACAAAAAAAAGGTTAAGATGACCTGAGTAGGCAATTTAAGCCCAGCTGACTGGAATCGGATGCGTAAGAGACTAAGAGCCCGGGTAAATTAACAAAAGTCAAAACTGTAGAACTGTTAAACTATTTTATCTGAAATTATTTCAAAACTACATCTACATGTAAACTTGAATAAAAAATAATTGGTGACGTAAATGTTAAAACGGAATAAACCGTTGAAAACCTATACATGATTTATGTGACAATATTTGAAAATAATTTTCATTGCAAACCTGCTCTATGCCTAAAACAGTCACGATAACTATTTCGCAGCAAAAGCTGTATTCGGTGTCTTATGCGCCTCCTTGATTAGTGGTATTGAAATATTGGTAGTTATTTTAAATGCGAAAATCGCTGTTTATTGCTTTCAGTGATGTGAAATCCAGACAACTTCTTGTTGTTTAAAAAGAGATGGTTGAGATGCTAGTTACTGAAGTTTGACATTTAATGGTTAAAAATACGTTTTAAAGACAATCCTTTATTAGTCCTCCTTCAGCCTTTACCGGCACTTTCAACAGTCGTATCGCAGGATATCGCAATAGTTGAACATAGTTTACGTTGCCGCTGCCGCTGTCGTCGCGGTGTGGTCCCCCGCAACAGCGTCGTGGTAGTCATGGCGACACTTCGCAGCGGGGGGCGGGGCAATCGATACTCCCCCGTGTCCTCATCAACCATCAAACACAATACGCATATCGGGAACACTCGCAAGGGACAGAGTTTCCTTTTTTCCCTACGTCGCCGGCTTTTTGGGGCACGCATCGTCGGCCGAATTCGTTGCCCATCACCACAGAGAGAGGAGAATCGACGCGAGATGTTTATGGATATTTATTTGGGTTATCGCGATGTTTTCGACTAACTGGCAACTTGCTGTGGTGGTGATTTTACTATGAGATTTGGAACAAATAAAACGACGATAAATAAACGTCGGAGGAGTTTTTGTATAACAGTTCGGAAGACACGTTGGGGTTTATAAATAATGCTGAGTGTTAAAATGGTTGAATGGACATAAGTTGTAAATGTATCGAGTTACTTTAGGATTACCAGGATGATTTGATGGAACAGTGTTGAATTTTCGACGGGAAAATTATTTTACAGTAAAATACAACGAACTTGCAATTCTACATTAGACGGACTAAAGTGTTTCGAATGTTTTTAAACAATCTTCACATAGGCGCTTGGTTCGGCTATCGTCATTTATTATTTCGGTTATAGTTAGCTGAAATTCGAATTAATGGTGCTATAACATAAAAATCATTCAGTATACTGAAAGGGATATGTAGTGGCACCTATTTTATTCAACGTCTACGTTCAGAAAATAATTCAAGTGGCTCTGGAAATGGAATTACGAAGGATTAAAGTCAATGACATCCCGACAAACAATATTCGATATGCAGATGACACCGCAATTGGATCTAACAACTTTGAAGACCTCCAGTTATTACTAAATAAACTCAATAGTAGTGAAAAAAAAATGATGGTGATCAGTAGGCGACACCATACAGTTCACTTTAATACCAAGAGGAAGAAACATTGAACGTGTTGTAAAATTTACGTATCTTAATGCAACCTTGTGTAAAAAGAGTGATGAAGTAAAAGGAACATCTGACCGCGCAAAAAACATTCTTGAAACTTAAGAACTTAATGATTTACATAAATATGTCACTACATACTCCAATACGTGTTGTTCAATGCTGCGTATGGCCTGTGATGCTATATGGTTTTGAAGCTTTGTCACTTAAAATCGGGACGCTAACCCGAACAGAAGCCTTTGAGATGTGTGCAGATCATGTGAGAGCGACGAAGTTCTACGAAGAGTTGGCGTAGAGAGACAATTGATATACATAGTAAAACAAAGCAAAGTGTCATATATATACTATGGACTGAGGGCACCTCGCTATTCCATGCCAAAACTGATTCTACACGGAAAAACTTGAAGAAGGATCAGGCCGAAAACAGCACTCTTGGCTACGAAACGTAAGGAACTGTTGTGGTATACTGAAAGTAGATTTAGACGAGCTGGGAAGAATATCCTGGTGATAATGTAGCTATGAAATTGACGAACATTTGCCGAAGTGCGGCTGTGCCCATCGCACCCAAAGAAGAAGCTGCTAACAAGAATAAAGTTTTATCAGCCTAGAGAAACGAATTGACAAATGAATTTAGGCTGGAATGCATTCATTGCTTGATGGCTGATAAGACTTCACTATCGTTAACAAAATCAGCTCAGTAGTTCTTACGTGATGAGATAACAAACAAAGAAACAGAAAACTACCATTTTATAACAGTATATAGAAACGAAGAGCAGACCTCCAACTAATGATTGAATACAGAGGAATAAAAAATAAATATTAAGCTTAACATATTTTTTTGGTTTTCATTAAAAATTATTTGGGTTATAGGTACATTAAATTTTAACATACCAAATTATGGTGTATAAACACCCTTTTAATGAAGGCCCACACTTACAGACAAGAAAATAGATCAGTATTGCAGTGAACTGCAAAAATTCTGTTTTGCCCTTGAAATACTCATACTACTTAATTTTTTATGTGAGAAACAGGGAACAGGTTATATATCAAATCTCTTCGTTTATAAAAAACAATAAATTGTATTAAATAAGCAAGTATAACATCCAGTTCATATACATTACCAGCACAAATTTTGCTTTTCGTTTTAATAAACATTCTAATTATGTCTTTTCGACATTTTAAATCAGAGACTTGACTTCCAGTTTCAGACAAGCTGAGAATGAGTGCATTTTTTTATATTTACTCTAATTTTAAACTAAGCCTTTTAAATTACTTTCAATGAAGCCCTATATAATCTATTGTCTGAATTTTAGACTCAGTAGTTTGATTGTAAGATAAAGGGGAAAATGGATCAAGTATGAAATAATAAATTATTAAATATTTTAGACAAATTATTAAAAAAAAACAAATGAAATATATTTTTCAAAGTTTTAGATCGTGTAGTTTCTGAGATAAAGGAGATGTTTAATATTTTTTAAATATCTTTTAAATAAATAATTTAAATAATATGAGAAAAAATATATTTGTATTTCTCAAAATAACTCCTTTTATTCGATATATTACATAATGCGTTTGAAAAAAAAAATATTTTCCATTAATTTCTATAATTGGCCCCCTAAAATTAATATTGGGGTTTTCTACTAATTTTTCTTATAAAGTTCAAGTGAGGCCCTGAGTCATTAATTATTTTTAAAATTTTAGGTGGTACGGTTTTGGAAATAAAGGGGGAAATGAGACTTTTTTTATATTTTTGTTAATGTCTTAGAAACAATTAATTTTAATATCATCATCATCATCATCATATGCAGCTAATTTCGACCATTATTTTATGGTGTAGCCTCTCTTACATATTCGTTTCGCAAATCTCTCCATGTTGTTCTGTTGTACGTTTTTTGGGACCAGGTTATGCCTGCTATTTTCTTGATGTCATAGTCCCATCTTACATTGGGGCGTTTCCTTGGTCTTTTAACACCCCTAGGATACCATTGTGTGATTTTTGTTGACCATCTATTATCTTGTCTTCTTGCCAAATGCCCTGCCCATTGCCACTTCAGAGATTTCACTCTGTCGATAACATCTATTACCTGGGTTTTGTTCCTTATCCACTCTATTCTCTTCCGATCTCTTCTCGTTATTCCGATCATGCATCTTTCCATAGACCTTTGTGCTACTTGTAGTTTTCTTGTAAGTTCGGTTTTCAGAATCCAGGTTTCACAACCGTATGTCAGTACTGGTAGAACACACTGATCAAATACTTTCTTCTTAAGGCGGAATGCCATTCGTGACTTGAAGATTATGGAGTTTCTTCCAAAGGTCATCCATGCAAGTTTGATCCTTCTGTTTATTTCTGGTAGTAGCGAACCTGATATGTGTATTAATTGACCTAGGTATATATATTGTTCTACTATTTCCAGAACTGTGTTATCTATTGTGATGTCTTGTGAGTCTATTAGTTCGTTGTACATTATCTTTGTTTTTCCGATATTTATTTTTAGGCCTATTTCCTTGCTTACTCTGCTAAGTTCATTGATTTGATTTTGTAGTTCTCCTGCGTTATTGGCAATTAGGACAATGTCATCGGCGAATCTCAGATGGTTTATATATTCTCCATCTAGGTTCAGTCCTTTGTGGTCCCAGTCTAATCGTCGAAAGATACTCTCTAATGCCGCTGTGAATAGCTTCGGTGATATTGAGTCAATTTGTCTCACTCCTCTGTTAGTAGGAAATTCAGGGCTGCCTTCGTATATTCTGATTTTGGCTTTGGCTTCCTTGTATATATTAGCCAACGTTTCTATGTATGGCCTTATCTACACCTTGTTCACTCAGGGCGTTGATTACCGCCTTCGGATATATAGTGTCGAACGCTTTTTCGAAGTCAATGAAGGCCAAGGCAAGTGGTATTTGATATTCTCTAGTTCGACTGATAACTTCCCTTATAGTGTGTATGTGATCGATTGTGCTGAAGCCACTACGAAATCCGGCTTGTTCTCGGGGTTGAGCGGAATCTAGTGTACTCTGTATTCTGTTTTGTATGATTTTAGTGAATATTTTGTAAACTACCGGCAGGAGACTTATCGGTCTGTAGTTCCGAATGTCTTCTTTATTGCCTTTCTTATGGATTAATACTATGAGGGCGCTATTCCATTTTTCTGGGATGTGTCTGGTTCTTAGGCAATTCGTATATATTTTGGCTAGGCGTTTCCATGCTTCTCTACCAGCGTATTTTAGTAGTTCAGCCGTTACTGCGTCGTTACCTGCTGTCTTGCCATTTTTCATTTTGTTGACCGCTGATTCCACTTCTTCCACAAGTATTTCAGGTATTTCTTCTTTCGTCAGCTGTATTCCCAGGGATTCGGGGGCTTTGTATAGATCCGTGTAGAATTTCGTGACTTGCTCCATTATTTTGTGTCTATTCGTTATTCTGATATTTTCTTCTGTCAATGCGATTACTTGTCTTTTCCCAATTATCAATGCTTTCTTAGTGTTTTTATAACTTTTCCGATTTTCAATTGCAGTTTCTACCAATTTTTCGTTCTATTTTTTGATGTCCTCTGCAATTTTCTTTCTTATTGTCTTGCATAGTTCACTGTATTCTATGCGTTGGATGTCTGTTGTCCTTTTCAGTTCTCTTCTTTTCTGAAGCAACGCCTTTGTTTCCGAACTAAGCTTCTTGTTTTCGTTTCGTTGTTGGCTTCCGCCTATTTCTTTAGCACAGGTCAGTATTGTATTCATTAGTTGTGTGTTGTCTTGTTGTTCCCGGAGCTTCTCTTCTATCAGCGTCTGATATTTTTCAGAATTTTCTTTCAGGTTGTTAATGTCTATGCTAGTAGCGGGCGTCTTCCTAGTAAGTTTAAATCTCTCTAGTTTCGTATTAAGGACAATCCTTGCTCTGACAAGTCTGTGATCGCTTCCTGTCCTGAATTTATTTAGCGTGCTTACATCTTTGATGGTATTAATCTTGTTTGTCAGGACAAAGTCAATTTCATTTTTGACTGACGCATTTGGAGCTTCTCAAGTCCATTTCCTATTAGAATTTTTCTTGAAGAAGGAGTTTGATATGTACATGTTCTGATAGTGTGCGAACTGTACTAATCTCTCTCCTCTTTCATTTCGTTCACCGAACCCGAAGTTCCCCACTGATCCTTCTCGGTCTTGTTTTTTCCCTATTTTCGCGTTAAAGTCGCCGATAATGTATTTCAAATGGCTGTTGTTGGTATCTAAGGCCTCTTTGATTTCGCTGTATAGTTGTTCGATTTCTTCGTCAGAATGGCTAATTGTTGGGGCGTAAACTTGTATTATTTGAATAGAGTATCTTTTCGAAAGCGACAATGTTAGACTTGCGACTCTGTCTGATGTTCCGGACACGCCTATAATTTTATCGGTCCATCTCTTATGGATGAGGAATCCAACACCACTAGTTCTTCCTGTTGGTGTTCCTCGGTGGTGTAATTTTAATATATATATATATATATATATATATATATATATATATATATATATATGTATTTCTTATAATGAACCCTTTTTTATGTCTTGCATGATGCGTTTTAAAAAATATTGTTTATTTTGTTTGAACTACGTTAAAAGTGAAAATAAGAGAGAAAAGCATCCATGACTCCGTTATTTTTATGAATAACTAATAATAAATAGCCATGAAATAGATTGATTTATTAATAACTATTCCAAAAAAAATTGAACGATATTTTTATTAGGTATATCAGATATAACGAAAAAACTAAATAAGTAGGTCCTTACTAAAAACTTAAGAAATTAAAGTATCTAATAATGGTTACAATTTATGTTCGAAAAGTCCACCATTGTTATTTAGACAAAACTTGCATCTTTTGAAGATTGGCATTACCGCTTTCCTCACAGAGCGCCTATCAATTTCTTCAATTGCTTCTAACACGGCCTCCCTTAGGTTACCAACTGTCTCATACTTTCTTTTGTATACTTTGTTTTTTAGGGCACCCCATAAATAGAAGTCTATAACTGCCAAATCGGGAGACCGGGGTGGCCATTCGCGTGGGCCATTTCTTCCTATCCAAGAGTTTGGATAGATATTATCTAAGTGCTGTCTTACTAATAACGAGTTATGAGCAGGTGCTAAATCATGTTGGAACCACTCAATTTCTGATCGAGTTCTCAAATTCAAATTATGCAACATGTCTTGAAAAGTGTATTGCAAGAAATGCAACAAGCGCTCCCCAGTAAGTGATTCGTCATAGATAAAAGGCCCCAGAATAGTGAACCCGATGATACCACACCAAACATTAAAACCAAATTTTATCTGGGGTCGTCTTTGTTCTACATGGAAAGGGTTTTCTTTAGACCCGATATGCTCATTGTGTCTATTGAACATACCGCAGTTAGTAAATCTAGTTTCATCTGACCATAACACCTTTAATGGAAACTGTGGATTGTCAAGGCACATGTCTCTAAACCATGTTCAAAAGAAAATACGTCGATGTGCGTCACCAGCATGCTAAGTTTGTAAGGGTAGAACTTGTGCGCTTTCAGTACCTATCGTAAAGCCTCTTAAATGTACATAGAGCAGGTTGACGACGATTAAAATATTTATGAAAGTATTCCTCAGCTGTACGAACAGAATTTTTATGGCATATGATATAACATTCCACCATATTCAGTTTTTCTTTGTTAGAATATTCCATTTTATCACGAAAGCTTGTCAATATCGAATGCCAGTTCAGCACTACTAATGGAATTCATTTCAAATGAGGAAACGTCAAACGTCATCCATAACTCCGTTATTTTTATGAATAATTATATCGAGTATGTTATCGTTGAAAAGCTCTAAAAATGTCCAAGTTTTTGAGGTCATAGCCAACTTCCATTAAAAAAAAGATAAGTTTGTGTCATATCTCGAAAACGAGAGCTGTCACGCAAACGAGGACATGACAATCATATTCGGGATACAATTCTCTTAAATTTTGATATTTACACTTTTTTTATAAAATCAAAAACAAAGGAGCTAGAGGAATTTGACTAAATCGACAGAATTTCGTTTTTTCAAAATATCTAGTAAGCCATGACTTTTTACGAAAATCCGAAAGTGTCATTAAATTGGGTCTGTAAAACTGCAAATCTTTCCCAATTTAACCATTGCTCTATCTCCGCTAGTTTGCGAGATCCCCATACTGATCACAAAAAAAACTCACCCTGTATATTAATTCAATGGGGGACTGCTGAAAGCATGTTAAAAGGCCACTATTTACTTGTGCAAATGAGATTGTCTATTATTTATTCAATTCAGGATCAAAACAGTTCGTAAAATCAATCACCAGTATTCGTTCTATTTTATGTTCATCAATCAAAAAAGTGTTCCTATAAATGTGTTGTAAGTTTTTGCCCTCAAGGGAGCAGGTTTAAAGAAAGAAGGTGGTCTTCTTTCGATAAATTTGGATTAAATTTTGTAACCTGAAGTATAAAGGTATATCCTGCTTTTCTCTACAATAACAAATCGACTTTGTATATATTTGTTCAATTTTAAAGTAATCCTGGCACCCTTCTAGCAGACGACTTTGTTACTTGAATTTGTATTCATCGGTTGAAAATTTGACTACCTTAACTTCCGACTATTAGACTCAACTACTAATTTATATACCTACCTAATGTATATTATTATAATAACAATATTAACTCTCTTAATATTAAATATTTTTTTGGAGAGTTGATTTGATAACATTAAAAAAGTGAGTTTCAAGTCAATAATTTGTTTTAATCTTTCGAAGTAAGTTGCACAATAGATTAATTTAGAAAAATTCAAATTACAACTCTTCCAAATTTTAACGGGTTAAAGTAATATTGTAGCTCTTCGTCCATATTTAGGGCTTAAAAACCATGTTTCTTTCTTGAATCTTCTATTAATATACTAGGTATGTTGTGCATATATTTTCATCCTGCAATTTGTAAATCAGTAACTAACAACTGCAAAAAGAATTTTCTTACACTCTTCTCAATTCAGTCATAATTTAATGCTACATCCAAATACTTGTTTTCAATTAGTGTGTACAGAAAATATTACAGTACAGCAAACAGTCAACTCTATCAAAGTTAACAATAAAATTCTCTTATTTTTATCCTCTAAAATGGCAACAAACGGTGGTGGGATATGGGACAAGTCTTTTTTTTTCCATCTCAAAGACTGTTAATTCCAGTTTCTCACGAATGCTGGGTCACCAGTACATGTCTGAATAAATCAGAACACATTATAGCAGTCATGTTTCTATTCGAGTGAAAAAGAAGTATGTGCTTGTTTGTTGCAATTTGCATTCATTATTATTACAGGCAGAAGGAACAGGCAAAGCGCGATGTTGCTTGGGAGTCACGAGATACAAAACATGACGTTAATTTGTTGCAAAAATTAACGAAGTGAAAGCAGAAAATCTGTAGTGGACGTAATATATAATTGGGAAAGTATGTAGCCCGTATATAACAATACCAATCATGTCGCAATAATTACGATGTAGTTGGAAAAATGTTCTCTCCTCCAACATTTTCAAAGTTTCGAAAACATTTTTGCTAATCACTCATTCCTAGTTCGTCATATATGGAGATGGAAAATTTGCATAAACTTGCTTATTTGATGTACTTATAGATATAAGTACAAGTACTTATCGAAAACCTACAAATACTAATAGATATTTGAATTTTCACTCCAACCATCCTTTACATATATGATAGAGCAAAAAACATATCTTCATACCCATCTTTAACAAAGAAGTATAAAGAACATCTACTTCAAAACGAAATCCCCAAGACTTTATAAATAAAACAAAATCATCGTAACCATCACACTAATACCAACCAAACACAAACAGACAACCAAATATGAACATAATTAATAAAAAGGAAAATAAATACAGTTTTGTTTCCTCACACATACCAACCGTTACATTTTTTAAACTATAGAAACTTCAAGACCTTTAATGGAAAAAAGAACTTATAACATTTCCAAAGGGACAATTCAACACTATAAATCAAAGATCTTGTTGAAAGAAGAAAACTCTTAAAGAAGCCAGCTGAGGTGTCATTCTCAAGTATTTGTCACAAATTTTTTGCAAGACAATGCATAATATATATATATATATATATATATATATATATATATATATATATATATATATATATATTGTTAATAATATAAATGAAACTGTAGTATTAATTAATAAAAAGGAAAGTTTTGTTTGTTACTTTTTTAAACGGGAACTTTCATCAGTTGAGCTTCCCACAATAGAATGCCCTCTCGAACATTTATTTACGTATTTGATACATAATGGCATATAGGATTTTTGGAGAAACCAGGACACAGAGGTTCCGAATCTGGAGCCGTTCCGTGTTATTACTGTTCTCCCGTAACTCCTAGGTTAGAATGTCGCGATACAATTTTCAGGTGACTTCACCTGTCAGTGATATTGAATACTCTCTTCAAGGTGTCATTCTTTTGTATGCAAGACAATATATAAGATATATATTGTTTCTGGTCGGGAACCTTCATCAATTGCGCTTCTACTAATTTACCGTTATGTATCAAATACATAAATAAGTGTTCAAGAGGACATTCTATTCTGGGAAGAGAGTATTCAATATCTCTAACCGGTAACCTGAAAATTTTATCGTGACATTCTAACCTAGGAGTTACGGGAGAACAGCAATTACACGAAACGACTCCAGATTCGGAACCTCTCTGTGCTAGTTTCCCCAAAAATGCTAGATGTCAGTCTTTACATCTAGCGTCTACAAAATGTAAATCACCTTATGAAATCAATGTTACTATCATTTATGTATGCTTTCCTGCAAGTATAAGTTAAGGGTGATGTTTTGTACATTAATACATTAATTATATCTTCTATGTTCGCATTTTGGAAAAAAGGCTTCACAGAGATAAGCCGAAAGAAAGATTGTAAACGTAAATTGTGTGCAGTCCAGTATAATTTTGTATTCTTGGTTTTTACGAGGTTCAATGAAATGAGCTTTGCGTCTTCGATCAATTGAGTTTTAGGAGATCCAAACTGACATTTCAAGAAACGTCAAGGTTTTTCTACAAATTTAAAATATATCATTTTTACTGCTTTTTGGGAACTAAATGTATATATATATACATAAACACTTGTTGGACCAACTATAAATAAACTAATGAATAACAGGAGCCCTAGAAATAACGAGCTTTTACTATCAAAATAAATTGTTCAAAGACAACGTTAAAGGTCGTCAGAAAAATCTTGCAGTAGCAGAAACCGACAACAATATAAAATTCGACAATGCTCCGCATAGCTAGATTCAATAAAAACACTATAAATATATCACTTGGATCCAACAATAGTCAACAAGCATAAAGCCTGTTTTTTTAATAAGGCTCAGAGAAAAAAAAATTATCCCAACTCCTTTTTTTTGTATGTCAATAATCCCCATGTAGGTATAATGGAATAAGAGAATGACACAATAAACCACGCAGGCCATATATTAGGACGAATCATTCTTAACCTTTAACTATGGACGCGCGGTCTCACAGACCGCTTGGGATTTCAAAAATCGCGTTTACCCCACTTCCCCGCGTTCCCCGTACCTGCCGCGCTTAGTAGCTTCGGTTTTAGTGTCAAAACGTCTGCGAAGGCGAGAGGTTGTGTCACCGGCTGTAAATTGGGTGAGTTATTTTGTTTTTAATTTCGATCGCGGTATGTGAGACCGCATGTCCATGGTTCCCTTACAAAAAATAATAAATGCGATTTTGTTTGTTTTAGGTAGTTTATAATCAAAATGTCACAAAACATTAAGCCAAGTACTTCTGCTTGTAAACGATCTTCAAGGTCACCGTCGCTATCACAAAAGCATGCAAAAATATTACGTGTCAACGATCCTTCTTTTGAAAACGAAGTCAGTACCTTACTTTTAGCGTCAGATCAGTCAGATAATGAAGACAACATTAGTGATTGTTTAGTGTATGAAACAGACATCATAGAACAACATAATAGTGACCAAGAAAGTGCCGGAACAGATAGCAGACAAGACTTTAGGAATGATAGTTCGGATGATGATAGCTCAGACAGTAACGTGCCACTTTCAAATATTCAAAGAAGACTTGAAACTTCAAACTCACTACCTAATTATTACTACGGCAAAAATCGTTACAAATGGTCTATTAATCCACCATCTAAGAGGGTAAAAACTCCTCAACATAA
The DNA here is from genome assembly GCA_034190945.1 of Octodonta nipae. NCBI lineage: Eukaryota > Metazoa > Arthropoda > Insecta > Coleoptera > Chrysomelidae > Octodonta > Octodonta nipae. The sequence goes on along the minus strand of CM067224.1, from coordinate 40,190,202 downwards.
CATTGTTACCTGTCGATCTACTTCTCGTTTGACCAAGGACGAAAACAAGGATCCTATCAGTATTTGGGACAAACTTTTTGATATAGATATGCGGCAGACTATTTTGATATGGACCAATATGAAAATTTCTGAATTCAAAGCAAAGTTCAAGCGTCAAGATAGATCTGAATTAAAACCTTTAGATATGGTAGAGTTGAATGCTTTTCTTGGATTATTGTATTATTCTGCTGTTTTGAAATCCAATCATGAAAGCTCGAGCTACATTTTCGCTACAGATGGTACAGGCTGTGAAATATTTAGGTGCACTATGTCTGAGACTAGATTTTTGATTATACTACGATGCCTACGTTTTGATAACCCAGTTGATCGTCTAGAGCGACAAAAGACTGATAAGCTAGCAGCGATCTCTTCGATTTTTGAGAAGTTTGTCACAAACTCTCAAAAATTATATACAGTTGGCGAATGTGTCACTGTAGACGAAATGTTGGTGAAATTTCGAGGGAGGAGTCATATGATCTCTTATATGCCAAAGAAGCCGGGAAAATATGGACTGGTTGTTCGTGCTTTATGTGACGCTAAAACTTTTTATTTCTACAATGGCTATATATATTCTGGCAAAGGGTCTGATGGGATAGGATTGCCAGCCGAAGAGAAGAAATTTCTGGTTCCAACTCAGTGTGTTTTGCGTTTGACGAAACCGATTCAAGGATCAAACCGCAACGTGACAGCAGACAATTGGTTCTCATCAATTGAACTTGTTGATGAACTAGCTAAGAGAAAACTGACATATGTTGGAACCGTGAAAAAAAATAAAAGGGAATTACCAAAAGAATTCCAGCCACACAAGTCTCGTGAAGTTGGTTCTGCTTTGTTTGGGTTTACGAAAGACAAAACTCTGTGTTCGTATGTCCAAAAATTGAACAAAGCTGTGGTTTTGGTATCATCAATGCATCACAGTAACACCATCGACGATCGCATCAATAAACCTGAAATTATTCAGTATTATAACTCTACCAAAGGAGGAGTGGATGAGACAGACAAGAAATGCTCTATTTATTCAAGCAGTCGACGAACTAGAAGGTGGCCTATGGTTGTGTTTTTTAGAGTTCTGGACTTGTGTGGTGTAAATGCTCATATTCTACACAATCAGCACTTGTCTAAACAAATAGAAAGAGGAGATTTTCTCAAGAAGTTAGCAAGATCCTTGGTCGTGCCTCATATGCAAAGACGCGTCATCAACTCAAATTTGCCCAAGGAATTGAATTTGACACTAAAGCGAGTTTTAGGAGCAGACTTATTTTCAGAAGAGCCTCCTTCTTTGGAAATCGAATCCTTAAAGCGAAAGACCTGTAGAATCTGTCCACCTAAACTAAAGAGGAAGACTAACTACACTTGTGTTAGTTGTAAACAAGCGATATGCCTTCAGTGTTCCAAGCCTTTGTGCAATGAATGTCAATAATTTTACTGATTTTTGACCCATGTCAGAATTTTTATGTTTTAGGTTAAGAAGTTGATTTTTTGTTTTTTATGTTCAGTATAGTTTATAGTTACAGATAATTACCCTTGGTTTATGAAAAAGTTATTATTTTTCAAGTTATAGTTTTTTTTTTATCTCAGGTAAATTTAGGCTAAAAAGTGCCTTAAAATATTATTTATATAAATATATAAGAAAAAAAGTTTATATAAGCTAAACTATTGTTATATTCTTTGATTTTGATGTCTCTAATGTAAATAAAAAATAAATAAGTAAAACTAAAACAATTGTTTACTTTTAAAAAAATCAAAACTTATAGCGGTCTGTGAGACCTCGCGTCCATGGACATGTTACAATATTGTGACGTCCACAGTTAAAGGTTAACTCCTATTTTGTATGTCTATGATCCTAATGTTTAACGAACTAAGAGAGCGACAGAAAAGTTACCAAATAAAAATTTTTCACTATCAACCTTTTTTTTAATTACAAGGAATGTCAATATCTATTTTATATACAGATTTGAAAATTTAAATCTGAAATTTCCTAACAAAAAGTGTAGGACTTTTTTTTATTCAAAATTTGAGCAAACCGATTAGATGAACTGTCAATGTAGGCTATTATTCGAAAAGTCAAATTATATGCAAACCTTTTTGAAATTTTATTTCTTTTCTAGAAAACAGATTTAACAGCTGTTGAAATTCAATTTAAAAGCCTTAGAAACAAATATGCGAGTTTCATATTTTTGTAATGAGGAAAGATGCTTTTTAACAAAAATGAGCAGTCTTTGTGGTGTACTGGCAGCGTTTTAGCCTACGAAGTGGAATGTCGCTACTTCGAATCTGAATAAGGTTACTTTTTTAATTAGATCCATTAAAATTTTAATTTTTAAATAATAAAACGAATTAAATAAAATATTTACTGTTCAATTAGAATTCATCATTCTGCACATAATGATTAACTACTTGGTTATTATCAAAGTAGGCTTTCATGACCCGTGTCAACTGTCATCTGCAAGAGTCGCAAACGTCTTCAGTGAAGCTGGCGTAGTTGATACCTCTTAGTATACTGGAAGCAAATAGCATTTACTTTTTGCAAATTTTCCTGAATACACTTTGACTGGATTGCAAATTTGAAAACATATATCTTACAGAAAAGCATTGAGAGAAGAAAATCTCAGTGAACAGACAGAATATTGAAAACACTTATCAATAATTTCGTCAAGTGCGAGGTGGACTCGCATATTTAGGGTTCCGTACCACCTTCAAGATTCGAATATTCTAGTTTCAGACAAGCAGGGAATGAGTGCATTTTCTTATACTTACCCTTACATCTTTTAAAGGAAGCGTTTTAAATTTATAAAAAATATACACTTTGATTTTCCACACATAGACTTTTTATTTTATCTGCTTTAGGATTCGCTTGATTTTTATCACAATACATATGTATTTAATTTTCTAATTTGGCCCCCAAAAAGTAACATTAGAGTTTTATTTTACTAATAAACTTTCAGAAATGCCTTTTATAATCTCCTGTCTGAGTTTTGAGGCTCTGTAGATTGGAAGAAAAACGGCAAAATAGGTCAAAGTTTAAATTATAAATTATTAAATCTGTTATTCAAATTATTTTGAAAATATAAATAAAATATATTTTTCAAATTTTAAATAGTGTAGTTTCTAAAGTGGGAATTAAGTCGATGTTTAATATTTTTAATATCTTTTATACAAATGATTTAAAAATATGATATATTTGTAATTCAAATAATGAGCCTTTTATCTGATATATTACATGATTCGTTTGAAAATTGAATCTTTATTTTCCATTTACTTGTATAATTTGTCCCTAAAATTGCTATGGGGGTTTTCTAGTAGTTTATTTTCCGGTTAATTCTATTATTTGGAGGCCAAATAATAGAATTAGGTTTGTTTTTCATATTTTTCCTATAAACAAAAAAAAATGAGGTCTTAGAGTTTGGGGAATAACGGGGAGAATGTCTGTTTAAAATATTTTTTTAATATATTTTAAAATATATTAAAAATTAAAAAAATATATTTGTACCTATTCGTCATAATGAGCCCTGGGATTCGATATATTACATGAGCCGTTAGAAACAATTATAATTTTTTATTTTCCATTTAATTCTATAATTTGCCCCCCAAAATGAATATTAGGGGTTTCTGCTTATTTTTCCAGTAAAGTTCAGGTGAGGGGCTATACTTCCAGTTTTTCAAAATTTTTCAGCTTATGGTTTCGGAGATAAGGGGAGGAATGGGTAAAATTTTTTATATTTTTGTTAATATCTTTTAATTAATTTATTTTATAAATATGGAAAAAATATATTTGTTTTCTTCATCATGAGCCCTTTTATTTGATATATAACATGCTGGGTTAGAAACAATTTGAATTTTATATTTTCCATTGAATTCTATAATTTGCCCCCCAAAAAAATATTAAGGGTTTTTCCTTATTTTTTCAGTAAAGTTCAGGTGAGGGGCTATACCTCCATTTTTTTCAAAATTTTCCAGCTTAAGCAGAAGGCTACGAGAATTATGCGAACCGACCTGAAGAGGGCAGATGTGACTTTGCCGAAACGTCGTCATTTTACCACCGATCCCGGCAGGGATTAGTTATCAACTACGCGAATGAATTCCCGGAAACCACCTGCAACAATTAGTGCCCACGAAAACTTAAAAACAAATACATATATATATTATATGTTTTTTTTCCGAAGAGGGGGAAATACATTGCGTACTTAGCTAGCACGTGCTGGCCGTCGTGCGGGACTCCCGATGCACTGACTTTAAAGCAAGAGTAAATCGTTGCATCGAAACCAGTACACCGTATACCCGCTAAACTCCTAACCTCTTTCTCCCATAACCATGGTCCCCTGCGGCACTCTCAGTCAATACTACTTCGCAGGGGTGGTTCATTGCAGATGTTTACTGCTCTTTCATTGAAAGCCTCTAAAACCTACTCCTCAAACGTAATGCGGAGTTCTTTGAGGATAGTCTCCGCGTAATCTGATACCAAGTTCCAGGCTTGGGGGCCCTTCAGCATGGCTTCTACTACTTGTTCTGGAACGATATTAGTCTCCAGAATCCTCTCCACTTCAGCACGTTGATCCTGAAACCGGGGGCAGGAGAAGAACACGTGTTCCGCGTCCTCTACCACGTCCGTACAGTGTGGGCAGTTTGGGGAGTTTGTCCTTCTGAACCTGTGCAGGTATGCTCGAAAGCATCCATGTCCAGTCAGGAGTTGAGTGATGTAGAACCCAACCTCCCCATGCTGGCGGTTGACCCAACGACTGATGTTAGGTATCAATCGATATCTCCACCGGCCTTTAGTAGAGCTGTCCCACCTCTCCTGCCATTGCCCTAGACTCATGGCTCTTTCATCGCTGTTCCTGTCGGCTGGTCTTTTTCTAACTTTCTACGATACTGCCGTCCCGTTTCTGCAGCCAGGATGTCGATTGGTAGGGTAGAGGCAATCACACTCACCGCCTCGTAAGGCACAGTGCGGTAGGATGATGCCACTCGAATCGCTGAGAGCTGCTGGACTGATTTCATTTTCCGGCGGTACGATGGTAACTCGAGCGATTTCTCCCATACCGGTGCCCCGTACAACAAAACAAAAGTAGTTACTGTTGCCAGTAGCTGCCTTCTTATCTGTCTAGGGCGTCCGACATTCGGCATTATTCTAGATAATGCCCCCTGTACCCCAGCTGCTTTCTTGCTGGCTGCGATTATGTGCTCTTTGAAGTTGAGCCGTGTGTCCAGGAGCACCCCCAAATAGCTGATGAAGGGCTGCGACTGTATGTAGGTGTCGCCTATTTTGAGGGTGATGGTTTCCCTTGCCTTTCGACTGCTAACAAGAAGTGTTTCGGTCTTTTGCTCTGCTAAACTCAAGTGCGCTGAGAGCATCCAATCCTGAATTGTGGCTATAGCGATTGAGAAGGTTGTTTGTATCTCCTCTATGTGCTTGCGCACTATGATCAATGCCACATCATCGGCGAATGCCACTAGCCTGACGCCCTCAGGCAGACCGAGCAGGAGCAGGTCGTTGTACATTACGTTCCATAAGAGGGGGCCCAGAACAGAGCCCTGAGGTACACCTCCTGTGATCTTATAGTCTACTTGACAATTTTCAGTTTGGTACAACAAGATGCGGTCCTTGAAATATGCTGAAACCATTCTGCGCAAGTACTGAGGAACTTCCATCCTGGCAAGAGCCTCCAAAATGCGGTCCCAGCGAACCGAGTTAAAGGCGTTCTTGATATCCAGGGTGGCTATTAGACAGTACTTTTTTCCACCTCTTCTCCATCTCTTTCCCGAGATAGCCTCTCTGGCGATTTTGGTAACGAGTGTCACGGCATCGATGGTTGATCTCCCCTTTCTGTACCCGAATTGGTTGGTGGAAAGTTTCGGCTCAACGTAGGGCTCCAGCCTATCTGCTATTATTCTTTCAAGGAGTTTTCCCGCAGAGTCCAACATACAGAGGGGACGATATGATGACGGTTCGTCTGGAGGTTTCTTTCCCCCTTTAGGTAGGAGCACAAACCTCTGCTTTTTCCACTTAGTCGGGAAAAACCCCTGCTTTAGGCAGGTCTCATACATGTGCAGAAACATGTCAGGCCTATTGGCTATGGCGCATTTTAGCGCGATGTTAGGTATGCCATCTGGACCGGGAGCCTTACCGTTTTGGAGCCGGTTGCACGCGCCCATCAGCTCATTCATAGTCACTGATGGTATATCTTCGTCCCTCACCTGCCACGAGGGATAAGCGGGTAGCTCAGGCTTCGCAGGAAACAAGTGAGTGACAATGCGGTGCATAGATTCGCGGCAGTTCGTTGATGTCATGGGGGGGGGGCTTAATTTTATGCATCACGATTTTATACGGTTTTCCCCATGGATCTTGATCAACTTCGTCACACAGCTCCTTCCAGTAGGATCTCTTGCTTGAGAGAATGGCTCTTCGTAGTTGTTGTCTTTTGATCTCATAGTCGAGCCTTAGTTCTTCTGTTGTGACCCTGTCGCGTTCCGTGCTCGTTGATGCAGCCTTCGTGCTTTGAGACACTCTCGTCGGTGTTATGAGATCGTGTCGTTCCACCAGTAAACTGGTGGGCGGCTGTTGTTCTGCCGTCTCCTTGGCATGGAAGCATCGCAGGACTTGACAACGCTTGTCATTACCTCTTTGGCAGTGGCTTCTGCGCTTGTTGCTATTGACAGTGGTTCCTGCTCCATAACCAAGGCGAATGAATCAGCATCGAAAGCATTTTTGTTCCAACCGGCTGGCTGTGACCTCGCACGACTGACACACAATCTTCGTTTGGGAGTGGTGTTAATTTCCCAAATAATAGCTTGGTGGTCGCTATTAGTAAACTCCTCATCCACCCGCCACTCACAGCCCCCTTTAATTAGGTTGCTGCTAACGAATGTCACGTCGATAATTAAGCTGGCAGTGCCTTTGCGATATGTGCTTACGGCTCCTGTGTTGAGGAGTACCAGGTTGAGCGAAGACATGGTCTCAAGGAGAGCTCGTCCTCTCGCGCTCGTTTCCCGGCATCCCCAGTCAATTGCCCAGGCGTTGAAATCACCTGCGATAGCGACCGATTCACGCTTCCGTACATCCTCCGCCAAGGTGTCCAAGAATAACTCGAACTCCTCGAGCTGTGCACTAGGAGGTGCATAGCAGCTATAGAAGTGAACCCCTCCCACTTTGGCTCTCACAAGCCATGGTTCGGGGGTATTTGGGAGTTGTTGGAACGGAAGTTTACCGCAAGCCCATATCGCTGCTCTGTCCGTTGTGTCATTTACCCAGGACAGGGTGTCGAAGTTTTTGTACTGCTCGCAGATTATGGCTACGTCGCAATCTAATTCCCGCACCCGCTGTACCAGTAGGTCTTGGGCTGCTTCGCAATGGTTGAGGTTGAGTTGCAGTACTTTCATTTACGGGCTTGTGCTGCTCTCATCGCCTGTTGGTAGATCGGACATTTCCAACTACCCGCAACGTGCCGGCAGTCTGACCTACTATCTTTCTCTTTGCAGAGTAAGCACTTGGCCTGCTTTGGGGCCGCCGGCGTTGATGCAGCCGTTTTCTCGAGTTAGCTTTCAGCTTTTGCGAGGATTTCAGCAAACAACTGCTTTGTGTTGGACACTGCCTTTGATCTCTGCTCCTTTTTGTGGTACTGAGTGTTTGACACCTTTTATTCTTGACGACCTTGTGTTCGCGAATAGCAGCTGTTTCGCTTACAGCAGGTTCGGTGGCTCGCGTACGTTGACGTCTGATCAGTTGGTCATTGGATTCTGAATTGACTACTAAACCTGGCGTGCTAGCTAGTTTCCTTACTTGATCTACTGATTCGAGGTCCTTGCTACATACTGTGCCTATGCAGCCCAATTTTGGGAACCTTGTGTCTGAAGGCCATCGATGGCTTTGCTCCTAATTGTGTTTGGAGCGCCAATGAACTCTCATTCTTTGCTTGTTTGGAGCGCCACTCTCATTTGTTGCCCTTTGTTGGACGTCAACTCCACTATTCGCCTTTTGGAGGACTTGGCTGGATAGTGTCTTGCTGCCAGCTCTAGTTGTAATGGTCGATGTTGTACCATTACTAGTGTTCTTCTTCTTGTCACTATGTGACGGAACCAGTGATAATTCGCTCCCCCCAGAATCCGTGGAGCGTGCACCGGCCACCGAGGCTTTCACTCGATCGGAACCGGTGGCGGGATTATCCTCTGCAGAGGTACCCACTTGGGGTATTAAGTTCACCTTATCACCCATATCCATAAATGGTTTATTTTCGGGGTTCCTTCCCCTATCTGATTTTGGTCCGCCCTGAGGAAATCCTCAGTACTCCCCATTGCTGGAGAGCGTCCCCCTATCCGCCACCTGGACAGGCGCCCGGTAGTGGACCAACAACCACCCCGGGCCTTGTGTGTGTCTGTGTGTGTGTGTGTGAGAGAGAGTGGTTTTTTTTTCCGAAGAGGGGGGAAATACATTCCGTACTTAGCTAGCACGTGCTGGCCGTCGTGCGGGACTCCCGATGTAATGACTTCAAAGCAAGAGTAAATCGTTGCATTGAAACCAGTATACCGTATACCCGCTAAAACCCTAACCTCTTTCTCCTACAACCATGTCCCCTGCGGCACTCTTAGTCAATACTACTTCGCAAGGGTGGTTCATTGCAGATGTTTACTGCTCTTACATTGAAAGCCTCTAAAGCCTACTCCTCGAACGTATTGCGGAGTTCTTTGAGGATAGTCTCCGCGTAATCTGATACCAAGTTCCAGGCTTGGGGGCCCTTCAGCATGGCTTCTACTAATTGTTCTGGAACGATATTAGTCTCCAGAATCCTCTCCACTTCAGCACATTGATCCTGAAACCGGAGGCAGGAGAAGAACACGTGTTCCGCGTCCTCTATCACGTCCGTACAGTGTGGGCAGTTTGGGGAGTTTGCCCTCCTGAACCTGTGCAGGTATGCTCGAAAGCATCCATGTCCAGTCAGGAGTTGAGTGATATAGAACCCAACCTCCCCATGCTGGCGGTTGACCCAACGACTGATGTTAGGTATCAATCGATATGTCCACCTTCCTTTAGTAGAGCTGTCCCACCTCTCCTGCCATTGCCTTAGACTTATGGCTCTTTCATCGCTGTTTCCTGTCGGTTGGTCTTTCTCTAACTTTCTGCGATAAAGCCGTCCCCTTTCTGCAGCCAGGATGTCGATTGGTAGGGTAGAGGCAATCACACTCACCGCCTCGTAAGACACAGTGCGGTAGGATGATGCCACTCGAATCGCTGAGAGCCGCTGGACTGATTTCATTTTCCGGCGGTACGATGGTAGCTCGAGCGATTTCTCCCATACCGGTGCCCCGTACAACAAAACAGAAGTAGTTACTGTTGCCAGTAGCTGTCTTCTTATCTGTCTAGGGCCTCCGACATTCGGCATTATTCTAGATAATGCCCCCTGTACCCCAGCTGCTTTCTTGCTGGCCGCGATTATGTGCTCTTTGAAGTTGAGCCGTGTGTCCAGGAGCACCCCCAAATAGCTGATGAAGGGCTGCGACTGTATGTAGGAGTCGCCTATTTTGAGGGTGATGGTTTCCCTTGCCTTTCGACTGCTAACAAGAAGTGTTTCGATCTTTTGTTCTGCTAAACTCAAGTCCGCTGCGAGCATCCAATGCTGAATTGTGGCTATAGCGAATGAGAAGGTTGTTTGTATCACCTCTATGTGCTTGCGCACTATGATCAATGCCACATCATCGGCGAATGCCACTAGCCTGACGCCCTCAGGCAGACCGAGCAGGAGCAGGTCGTTGTACATTACGTTCCATAAGAGGGGGCCAAGAACAGAGCCCTGAGGTACACCTCCTGTGATCTTATAGTCTACTTGCCCATTTTCAGTTTGGTACAACAAGATGCGGTCCTTGAAATAGGCTGAAACCATTCTGCGCAAGTACTGCGGAACTTCCATCCTGGCAAGAGCCTCCAAAATGCGGTCCCAGCGGGCCGAGTTAAAGGCGTTCTTGATATCCAGGGTGGCTATTAGACAGTACTTTTTTCCACCTCTTCTCCATCTCTTTCCCGAGATAGCCTCTCTGGCGATGTTGGTAACGAGTGTCACGGCATCGATGGTTGATCTCCCCTTTCTGAACCCGAATTGGTTGGTGGAAAGTTTCGGCTCAACGTAGGACTCCAGCCTATCTGCTATTATCCTTTCAAGGAGTTTTCCCGCAGAGTCCAACATACAGAGGGGACGATATGATGACGGTTCGTCGGGAGGTTTCTTTCCCCCTTTAGGGAGGAGCACAAGCCTCTGCTTTTTCCACTTAGTCGGGAAAACCCCCTGCTTTAGGCAGGTCTCATACATGTGTAGAAACATGTCAGGCCTATTGGCTATGGCGCATTTTAGCGCGATGTTAGGTATGCCATCTGGACCGGGAGCCTTACCGTTTTGGAGCCGGTTGCACGCGCCCATCAGCTCACTCATAGTCACTGATGGTATATCTTCGTCCCTCACCTGCCACGAAGGATTAGCGGGTAGCTCAGGCTTTGCAAGAAACAAGTGAGTGACAATGCGGTGCAATGATTCGGGGCAGTTCGTTGATGTCATGGGAGGGGCCTTAATTTTATGCATCACGATTTTATACGGTTTTCCCCATGGATCTTGATTAACTTCGTCACACAACTCCTTCCAGTAGGATCTCTTGCTTGAGAGAATGGCTCTTCGTAGTTGTTGTCTTTTGATCTCATAGTCGAGCCTTAGTTCTTCTGTTGTGACCCTGTCGCGTCTCCGTGCTCGTTGATGCAGCCTTCGTGCTTTGAGACACTCTCGTCGGTGTTGTGAGATCGTGTCGTTCCACCAGTAAACTGGTGGGCGGCTGTTGTTCTGCCGTCTCCTTGGCATGGAAGCATCGCAGGACTTGACAACGCTTGTCATTACCTCTTTGGCAGTGGCTTCTGCGCTTGTTGCTATTGACAATGGTTCCTGCTCCATAACCAAGGCGAATGAATCAGCATCGAAAGCATTTTTGTTCCAACCGACTGGCTGTGACCTCGCACGACTGACACACAATCTTCGTTTGGGAGTGGTGTTGATTTCCCATATAATAGCTTGGTGGTCGCTATTAGTAAACTCCTCATCGACCCGCCACTCACAGCCCCCTTTAATTAGGTTGCTGCTAACGAATGTCACATCGATGATGGAGCTGGCTGTGCCTTTGCGATATGTGCTTACGGCCCTTGTGTTGAGGAGTACCAGGTTGAGCGAAGACATGGTCTCAAGGAGAGCTCGTCCTCTCGCGCTCGTTTCCCGACATCCCCAGTCAATTGCCCAGGCGTTGAAATCTCCTGCGATGGCGACCGATTCACGCTTCCGTACATCCTCCGCCAAGGTGTCCAAGAATAACTCGAACTCCTCGAGCTGTGCACTAGGAGGTGCATAGCAGCTATAGAAGTGAACCCCTCCCACATTGGCTCTCACAAGCCATGGTTCGGGGGTATTTGGGACTTGTTGGAACGGAAGTTTACCGCAAGCCCATATCGCTGCTCTGTCCGTTGTGTCATTTACCCAGGACAGGGTGTCGAAGTTTTTGTACTGCTCGCAGATTATGGCTACGTCGCAATCTAATTCCCGCACCCGCTGTACCAGTAGTTCTTGGGCTGCTTCGCAATGGTTGAGGTTGAGTTGCAGTACTTTCATTTACGGGCTTGTGCTGCTCTCATCGCCTGTTGGTAGATCGGACATTTCCAACTACCCGCAACGTGCCGGCAGTCTGACCTACTATCTTTCTCTTTGCAGAGTAAGCACTTGGCAGGTTGTTGACAAGCCGAGGCATTGTGACCAGCGCCTCCGCATCTGTGACAACAACTGCTTCGGTCAGTCTTGCCTCTGCACGCCTGGGCGTTGTGCCCAAAGTGCCAGCATTTGAAGCACCGTCGAAGGCTGATTCTCTCGCGAACACGTACTGTGCCCCACGCAAGTTTCAGCTTTCCAAGTGCGATGGATTTCTTGGCCTGGACCTCTGGGAGACAAACAACTGCCGTTTGTGTTGATCTATATGCCCGTCGGAGTGATTTCACTGCCTCCTCAGTGATCTCTGCCAGGCCGTCGATATTATCTTTGAGCAGCTTTACCACGTCTTCCTTTGTACTGATCTCATCCAGGTCTTTAATTTCAATCTCGATTTGCGGTATTCGAGATTGTACAGTGGCCCCGCTTGGGAGCTTATTCTTGATGGCGTTACAGTAGCGCTCCATCTCCTGAGCGTCTGCCTTCGCGAATAAAAACAGGAGATCTCCCCTAGCTGTTCGTCGGATCTTATTGACTTTTTTGCCTATATCCTGCAAGGTGGGATCATTTTTGATATCTCGCAAGATATCTGCATGGGAGCTCTTCTCGCCTTTCTTTATAAGCAGCGTACAATGTGGCGCTGGTTTTTGCTTATTGGTCCTCGGGGCCTTTTTCCTCTTTACCAGTTGCCAGTCAGTTAACTGGTTTGAAGGTTTGTTTCTGGTCTGCGGTTTAAACTTGGATTTTAATTCATTGTTTCTCTTCGCTTCTGAATTGACCACCCTACTTGTTGTTGCCTGGGTGGTTTGCCCGATGTTCTGGCAACCTTCTTTACCGGGCTTTAGCTTGCTAGCTAGCACCGGTTTAAGAGTTTTTGGTAGTGGTGCCTTACTTGATGCTACTGAAGGCGAGGCCTTCGGTGGCGAGGTCCTTGCTACCGAGTCTCCCGGCAGTGAGGCTACTTTTATTGAAGCCGCCTGCTTTGGGGCCGCCGGTGTTGATGCAGCCGGTTTTGAGTTAGCTGCTTTTGAGGCAGCCGCTTTTGGGACCTCCTTTTGCTTTTCACCTTGTGTCTGAGTGTTTGACACCTTTACTGGCGATGTCTGTGTTGTAGCAGGTTTCGCTACAGGAGATGGCTGCGTCGTTGACGTCAGATATTTGTCATATTCTGACTTAATGGCGTGTGCCAGTTTCTTGATCTCATGATGTACATTGTGCCTAGGCCCAATGAACGTCAAGAGCTCATCGATCTTTGCTCCTAATTTGTTTGGAGCGCCACTCTCATCTGTTGCCCTTTGGGGGACGTCAACTCCACTATTCGCCTTTTGGAGGACTTGGCTGAATAGTGTATTGCTGCCAGCTCTAGTTTTAATGGTCGATGTTGTACCATTAACGGTGTTCTTCTTCTTCTTGTCTCTATGTGACGGAACCAGTGATAATTCGCTCCCCCCAGAATCCGTGGAGCGTGCACCGGCCACCGAGGCTTTCACTCGATCGGAACCGGTGGTGGGATTATCCTCTGCCGAGGTACCCACCTGGGGTATTAAGTTCACCTTATCACCCATATCCATAAATGGTTTATTTTCGGGGTCCCTTCCCCTATCTGATTTTGGTCCGCCCTGAGGAAATCCTCAGTACTCCCCATTGCTGGAGAGCGTTCCCCTATCCGCCACCTGGGGAGGCGCCCGGTAGTGGACAAACAACCACCCCGGGCGGGTGTGTGTGTGTGTGTGTGTGTGTGTGTGTGTGTGTGTGTGTGTGTGTGTGTGTGTTGTTATATTAACGCTGTCAGGACTGAGAGACCAGATCGGGCCTTTATATATAGGCTCTTTAATTAATCATGTTGGGGTTTCTTCCGGATTTTCTGATATTTTTGAATTTACTTGCTAGATATGAGTCAAATAGGCAAGTTGTTATTTTCAGTATTTCGGGTCCATCATTGATAATGGTTCATTAATTAATCTTTCCTTGATTTTTCTGTTATTTTTTTCAATTCTTCATTTTCAATACGGCTCACATTTTTAAATTGTCCATTAGGTCCAGAATGAACTGTACCCTCATTTATTTCATATGTGAATAGAATGATGAGTTTGCTCAATACAAATTGAAAGAATAAGTCGTATGTGGTGACAATAATTTTTATTCTATTTTCTCAGTCAGTACCAATAAATAGATGAATAATTAAAAATAATTTTTGACTATCAGTGATCAGTGGTCTAATAATTGTACCAGAGAAAAATGTCATTTAGGAGACGGTCACCCTATTGACCATAAAACCATAAAAACATAAACCATTTGTTACTGGGAGTGCACGCACGAGGCTAACTGAAGCGAAAAAGCAAATAAACAACTACCTAGAACGAAGGTATGAAATATTTAGTCCAGAAGATACTAGGTGCGAACAAAGTTACAGTATTTAACTTGCTGGGAATACCATTCCACCTAAGAGCATGGTAGACTCCTGGCATACTATTCTTCGTGTTTTGCGTTATATTTTATTTGCTATAATATTTAAGAATCATACGAAGACGTTAAGAATAATCACGTTAACAATCATATGTATACTCTATTATTGTTGTTAGGGCTTGCTGTAACAAATAAATTGTTTTTCTAGATACTTTATTTACTAAAACTATGTATGGTCTATAGCAAGCAACAGTTTGCCTGATTAGTATCGTGCGGTTTCAACCCAGCTTGTAGTTTATTAAGCAGTTGGGGGGGAGGGGGAGGGTGTATTCGTACCGTGGCATTTTTGCCACAGCATCATGTTAATCTTTATTTTCAGTAGCACCAATTTCCTAACAACCTCCTGTAATTCCTCCTGGATTCATTCTGGTTTGGTAACCACGTCTATATCGGTCGTTGTTTAAATAGATGTACTGGATTGACAGAAAAAAATCATTTCTGTAAAGGTATGACCAGAGATCAACCAGTAGTTCGATGCTAAACTGTCTACATATTCTTGGTTTTTTTTCCATGTGCACAGTTTCTGATCATCTGACTGGTGATGTAACTGAACCTGTTGTCAATCGTAGTGGTGTGTCAAGAATCTGTCATATGACTCGATGTAGATCAGAAACCGCTATGAGTTTCTCGAAGTGATTATGCAAATTAGAAATTCATGGATGTGATTGTTTGCCTGTATCTTGGCATATTTATATTAAAAAATACGTTTTTGAATAAAAAAGTCTATGCCGAATCGGAAACTAAATCTAATATTGTTGCGCATATTCACTGGATGTCAAATTTCTGGAAACGCGTTGCATCGTGATATTATCGACCATGATTAAAACAATTAAAAATTAAATTATAATAAGCCAAAATTTTCATACAGAGTTTGCAAAAAATGCAATACAATAAAAATCGTAACATGTTGCTTGTTGTTAAAATAATCAGCATATCAGGGTCTCCCAAATTTTATTGACGTATTTTACAGTTTACAGTATATGCATGAAAGAAAATTGTATTTAAATATGACTGTAGATTAAAAAACATGTCATTGTAACGTCTAAGAAGAAAAAATTCTAATCGAAATTGCGGATTGTGTGACAAGGGGTATTCGAGAAGCGTGAGGGTAAAAGGAACGTTTGATTGTCCCCTGTTTCCTTCCGAAAGCAATTGTGCTCCTGCCATCATATCGGGAAGCGGGAAGCGGCGAAAGACGCGCCCCCGCACGCTCTGACGACTTGTGTCACCGACAGATACGCACAAAGAGATGGCTTCTTTCAGTCTATAATTATTGTCCTCCTGCCTTCTGTATCTGAAGTGAGCTGTGATGGAGCCTTTTATAATTTTACTTTCTGATACACCAGTTTCAAACGTCAAGTGAGAGTTAAGGGAAATGACATATTTCCTACGATTCGGTGAAATTCGTAGCGAAATTGACTGGGATTCATGGTAAACAATTTTCCTTATAGAAACATGTTTAGCTTGTACATTCAGTTTAAGCGAAAAGACGCAAAATAATTCGTGAAGAAAAAACAAACAAGGCTATAAAATCCTTGAGTGAATTTTTTTGTAAACCTAATTCTCAGATTTTTTGCATACATTAAAGCTCCTCGTTGAATACATCAAAATTAACGCTTGAAGGTAAAATGTACTTAATATATGTTTACAACACGACAACTTCGCAGGAGTTCGCAGCTGGACATGAAGACACTGGAAGGACAACTGGCCAGGTGGATGGAGAAATTGCAGCAATACGATTTTAAGGTTGAACATCGTGCTGGCCGTTTGCATAATAATGCCGATGCTCTGTCAAGAAGACCCTGTAGAGTAGAATTCGGACATTGTGTGAAGACGGAACAGCGAGAGGGTTTCTCCATCCGACAGATCCGACTGCAGGTCAACGAAGACTGGACAACGGAATAGTGCATCCAGGACCGAATGGCTGATCCAGACATTAAGCCAACCCTGTCACTTAAAAAGAGAGGGGCACCCATGCCAAGATGGGACGAAGTAGCTAGATACTCGGGCGTCCTGAAATCATTATGGGCCCAATGGGACTCTCTAAGAGTAGAGAATGGAATGCTCAAGAGAATTTGGGAAAGCACCGACAGCCGAGAAACCCAACTGGTAGTTCCAATGAAGAAGGTACTAGCCATCATGATGGGATTACTGGAGGTAATCTAGGCATGAATTAAACCTTGAATAAAATTCGTCAACGGTACTACTGGGTCAAATACTTCGAAGACGTCAGAGCTTGGTGCCGGAAATGTGACACCTGGGCAGCCAGTAAGGGCTCGAAGACTTGGACCAAGCGCAGAATGCAGTAGTACAATGTGGGCGTCACATTTGAGAGAATTGCCATCGATGTCACCGGTCCATTTCCGGAATCAGAGAGGGGGAACAAACAACGATTACGCCGACCAACTCCGACATAACATGCAGACAATACATGCCCGAACGCAGATGTTGGCCACCAGCGACCGGTTGAAGACACGATATGACCTCAATGCAAATTGAGTCGGGATCCAAGAAAGGGACAAGGTCTGGCTGTACAAACCCCAGTTGAGCAAGGGTAAATCTCCAAAGCTTACACCTGCCTGAGATGGTCCATAGGTGGTCAAGAGGGTATCTGTCGAAACCCAAGAGCTAAGTTGAAGGTGGTCCACTTGGATTGGCTCGCTTCCTACCAAGGAGAGAATTTGTCTGATCGGGTCGATCAGAATTAAAGGAGGGGGGGGCAGTGTTATAAAATTTATATTCGCCGCCACTGGAGATATCTAAGTTAGTCATAAAATAAAACATTGACCCTCTGGGAGTAAAAACAACGATCGGAAACCTTCTAGTCAGTAAAAACGTGTTAGCATTGAATACTCGAACAGACTGGGAGATGACTGTCGAAATTTGCTAGAAAAATCGATGTGATATATAAATACATACATACGTAAATTTGATCAGTAATGTAGCGTAGATAGTGTTATTATTTTGATGTAAATTGTTTGCGAAATCAGCTGTTAGATTGGATTTTTAATTTTTAAGGGTAAATAAAGTTATAGAAAGTGAAGTGAATATTAGTTGTTAAAATTTAATTTGAACCCACGAAATTCATTGCATTATAGTTGTAAACACTCCTACCCTTGTCAAAACCTTTTATTTGGACAGCTATAGCTTAATTGCACACTAGACCATCTGCAAGGCGATCACTGGTATGAAACCTCTCCTCTACCAGTAATCGACACTCTCTACATGACCATATGAGCCATAGAAACCAACAAACCGAATATAATACTCATAGATAAGAAGAATAAAACTTGCATCTTTGTTAACAGATCAGAGTACTAGATGGGGCAATTAAATAATTTGCTGCTGCTATCCAGAACCAGCGAGAGAATTGCGGCACGATTGAATATGTCAACATGTTTGTGTTTGTGGACAATGTCGCACACTGAGCTCGATAAGCACAGTTGTATGTCTCTCAGTAGCATCTGCGCTAGCATCAATCAGATGCCGGAATTTTGCTATATTAAAGGAAATATACGGAAATAACGTTTATCGAGCACACACATTTTTGAATGGATTAAAAGCAACCAAAGGCAAATCGTGCTAGACTATCCTAAGAAACTTAATAAAATGTACTCTGGATGGGCTTTTCAGGAATTAACAAGGGAAGCACGGTTTGAATGCTACGTATGAACCATCAAGTTTCGATAAAAATGGTACCAAAACTTCTCACTCCAAAATAAAAGTGGATTTCCAACACTGCTTTGAAAACAGGAATTTGGAATGCATCGTTGTAGGGATCGCCAAGGAGAATCCAACAAACTTTTTTATCAGCACCCCACTAGTAACTTAAATAGCAGACCTGATATGAAATGTAATTAAAGATGCCAAGTTTCAGGTATGCATAAACCTTTTACCATGAAAAACTTTATAGTATCTTTACCTTGCGAACTCAGTGCTATCCTTGAAGTCAACTGAAGCCGAAAAGTCCTGGGGTATTACCAAGAAAATAATATCTAATAATAAAAAGTTTATTGCCCAAAAATAATCCAGCTGCACGTAATACGGTCGTCATATACAAATTAATATTTAATATGCATTTACAGAAGCAATAAGTAAACATTGGTAATTAGTAAAGTATATACAGGGTGTGAAATAATGCTGTGCAGATATTTTGCTAGATAATAGAATTGATCAGTAGAAATAAAAACGTTTTATATATGTCAAAAATTTTATGAACTACGAGAAAAGATTCAAAGTTGTTAACCAAAGTAAGCACTTACGTGGGTATTTACCCATTTATTTGCAAAACTACAACAAATTAATCAACTGAACAGTACAATAACCAAAATCCTTTACCATTCTAAGCCTATGAAATATTTAAAACAAAAATAATGCATTTTTCAACAGAATTACTGAAACAGAAATCATGCGAACATCGGATTACATTTGCTTTCGTATACCGTAATAAAGAAATATAGAGAAAGGTTATGGTTCCGTATTGCAAAAAAATAAGATTATATTTATTTTTTTTTGAATATAATTTTTTGCAGTGGGATCGAAGAGAGTTAGCTTTATTTCAATTGTGTTGTTATTTCTAATAGATTAAGAGCTAGTAACCCATTTTTCATGAAGTGTTTGATTCAAGCAAATATTTTACATAGTGGTGTAGTTAGGATAGATGAGTAGGTTGTCATATGTTGGCCTAACCTGCTTGGGGACAGGAGGTACTGCGCATACAAGAAAGATGTAGAAAAATGTTTGCCAAAAAAGTGTTTCAATCAGAGGCCAACAATAATTATTCGACAGTTTAGCTAGCTTAGAGTTAAATTATAAATAAGGCAGACACTTTTGGGGGGATTAATATCTAACCATTCTACCTCAAAGTTGAATTTTATAAATTAAAATAAAAGTGTTTGATTCACGCTGAAATTTTAATAGATGCTTTGTTGTGTATATTTCATAATACTCACAAAAAGGCAGATACTTTTTCTGGGGTTTAATAGCTGGCAAATAACAAATAAAGTTAAGGGCAATAGAGAGAGATGCGCTACGGGTAACTGCTATACCGCACATGTAATCACAAAATATTGGAGTGCGTACAGATTAATATTTATATGTTTTGTTATTGTGAACACATTGTTGTTTAATATAATATAAAAACATTAACCAATCAAAATGAAATGTGTTTCTTGTGTGATATGTGAAAAGAAAAATGATGAAAAATTTATTATATTTTCAGAAGCCACTTTAGGAAAATGTCATATTGCGTCAAAAATCCGCCAAGACAAAAATTTAAAATATAATAGGTTGATTATACCATTAAACATATCCTCTACAAAAGGCTATCATCGCCAGTGCTACTTCGTCATCACGTTTTTAGATTAATAAATTTATTAGACACTATGTACATAAAGTTAGGTATAATTTAATTTTAAAGTAAACAATTTTCAGGAGAAATCAGTAATTTTTTTGATTTTAGTTTCATGTATATTTATATGACAGTGAAATATACAGAGTAAACCAAATGTTGTAGTGACGTCATCAATTTTTTTTTAAGTAGAATGGATGCACTGTATATTTTATGTTCTTGGATTGTAAATTTCAAGGCAATTACAACACTACATGATACCTATGTTTGGGAATTAAATATTGTTAAAGATACAATAATTTTAAAATCAGTAGGTACCTAAATATATTTTTTGAATCAATATTGTAAAAAGTTGCCAGATGTAAAAAAGTATTTAGTATTCAGTAGGTTGCTATATCTATCAATTATTAATGACACGGACCCTTTTGAAGCTATTATCACTTAAATAGCTATATAAAACAAAGGATTGAATTAGTTATATTAACTGGCAGTGGGAATAAGATGCGGCCTTAACCTGACGTTGTGCGTATTTAATGGGCTAAACAAAATACTAAATGGATGAGAAACCTCTGCACGCAATACCCACAGATAATATAGTGTTTGGGTAGAAAGTGTTCGAAATAAAATCATTGGAGACTATTTTCTTAATGGACCTGCATATCGGCTCCCTTATATACATTTTTTAGGTAACTTTTCGTATCCAATTTTAATAACCATATTGCAAACAATCTCAGATATATACAGGGCTTTCATTTCAAAACCAGCCGCCCAAAACAATTTTTAAAATATCTTTAAAAGAAAAAAAAACACATTTTACACGTACCGGTCAGCCTGCAGTTCCAACCCCTAAGCGGGGGTAAATATTACTTATAAAAGTTTAAATACAGCGGGGTATCATGAGAGACATCTTTTTAAAGATCTATTTTTGCCAAATCAGATTTTTTTTAGAGAGAGAGAGAGTTGTAATTAAAAAAAGCAGAGTATAAATATCAAGATAAACAAGTGAGAAAAAATCCTTAAATGTTTTTGCAAAAGATACTTGTGAGTGTAAATGTAAAGAATTTATTATTAGTAGTGGTCGTTGTTTAGTGACCATCAGATTTCGATACTGGTGCATTCATAACAAGAAAGAATTGAAATAATATTTATTGATGGGGAAGAACAACGCTGTGCACGCAGAACTGCTTACGTTTTTCATCCCGATAAAAATATTGGGCATCAGTATGTGTTGGATTTCATAAATTTCACGACACTGGAAGTGTGTGCAATGAAATTGTCAAGAATAGTAGAGTTTTAGCTGAAGCTGCCCAGTTTGAGATTTTAGGTCATTTTGCCATGGAATCTCAAACGTCAATACCAAAAGTCTCCAGATTAACAAATATTTCTCTAGGCTCTGTGCATAAAACGTTACGCCTAAATAAATTGTTTCCGTACAAAATACAGCTTTTATAACAGCTTGCTGCGGATGATTATGACAGAAGGTTAGGTTTGATTCTACGAATTAATGACTCAAAGGGCAAATGCAGACCCTAATTTTATTAAAAATATTTGTTTTTCTGACGAAAAATTTTGTTCTAATGGATTTTTTAATAAACATAATTGTAGATACTGGGACAATACCAATCCACAAGTTTTTCGGCAAGAGCACAACCAACAGTCTCAGAAAATTAATGTATGGGCTTGAATTCTCGGAAGTAAAATTATTGGTTCTTTATTCGTGGAAGAAAATTTAATTGGGGACTTGTTTTTGGACTTTTGGAATGTAATAAATCCCCTTTTAATCGAATCTTTAGAAAAACAAATATATCAAGATGGAACTTTGTTGCTAGACGAAGAAAACCTATTTTTTCAAAAGGACGGAGTACCCCCACATTAAGCCTTGTCTGTACGAAATTAGCTTGATGAGACATTTCCAGATAAGTGGATTGGCATAACGGGCGCTATAGAATGTCCAGCACGATCACGAGACCTAACACCCCTTGATTTTGTTTCATGGCGACTTCTAAAAACTATGGTGCTTAAAACTCGAAACTCGCGATATTCCTGAACTTAGTCGTAGAATAGTGAAGGAGTGTGAGCGGATTACACCAGAGACGCCTCATAAAGTGCGAGAGGAATTCGAGCTGCGACTTTACCAATTTCCTTCCAACACTATTTTGAACATCTAATTTTACGCTAATACAATATTAATAATGGAAATACAATACAAATGTGGTGCAGTAAACTTTAGTTTAGCCCGGCAATCCTGTGTGGGTGTCCTTGATATACATAGTTAATGGATATCAACTACAATTAAGACAACTAAGTAATTCAAGTTAATTAATGTATTTAATGGATAAAATTAATGAATATTAGTGAACTTTTTTTCCTGTTATATATGGAATTAAGGATAATTTATGAAATATTATATATATTATTCTGTGGCTAAATCTAAATCTATAGCTGCTACAGATCACGTGCTCTATAGCCAATGGTAGCGGAGAGTAAGACCACGACTACACCTGTGATGCTGCCTCTCACTCGTATCTGTTACTACCATAGCATATCTTCTCCTGGTAATATTTATTTAGATGTTTGCTAACTATTAGACCCCGGCAAAAGTGTCTGCCTTTTTGTCAATATTATGTAATATATAAAACAAAACATATATTAAAATTTCAGCGTGAATCAATCACTTTTTTTTATTAAAAAAAATCAACTTTGAAATAGAATGATTAGATATTAACCCCCCTAAAAGTGTCTGCCTTATTTGTAGTTTAACTCTAAGCCATCTAAACTGTCGAATAATTATTGTTGGCCCCTGATTCAAACACTTTTTTTGGCAAACATTTTTTTACATCTTTCTTGCATGCGCAGTACCTCCTGTCCCCAAGCAGGTTAGGCCAACATATGACAACCTACTCATCTATCCTAACTACCCCACTATGTAAAATATTTGCTTGAATCAAACACTTCATGAAAAATGGGTCACTAGCTCTCCGACTATAACAAGTGAATAAACATAAAGTAAACATGCCACAGCTATCTTTTTGTTTATATTTACGAAATGTGAGCATGGAAATGTTAAGCATTGGATACAAACTCACTAAATTATTGGTGAGTTTCTTATGACAGTGCAAATTCTTCTTCTCAATTCTATATTGGTAAAGTCGGGTATGACTTTAGTTTTAGGTAGGTACTTACCCTTTTTTAAATTTCAATATAGATGAGATACGTAAGTTATTATTACTAAATGCTTAGTGAGACAAGGAAATGTTAAAACAATTTTAAGTTGAAAAGAATTCCCTTGTATTGTTTAGGTAAATCAAATATATATTGATATTCCTTTTTTATTGAATGTCTTCTTTTGAAAGAATTTATTAAAAATCTAATGAAAAGAATCAGTAATATTGTCTCATAACTGAATACAAGAAATACAAAAACTACATATTTCTAAAAACCACATAGATAGATAGGTATGTCTCCATACTGACCAGTACAATCACCCGCAAAAATATCGGCACAACAATATGTTACACCTTGTATATGGTTAACAATTGTGTGATTCATCAACAAAATACGTCAAAAAAAGTTTGACATAAATGGAGGTTTAATTTCATTTCTATCTATTACAGCTATGACATGGAACTGCCCATTACTTTGAACAACGATACAGATTAGTTAACAGGTTGTTTAAAAATGTGAGAGATGTACAATTTCAAGAACAGGATACACTCACTGCTTTTTCCAATTTATAAGACTTCATAAATTTACTTTAAATCTCAATATATATATACTTAAAATATATCCGTTGCAATAAATATATAAACAATTTTGAGAGTTTCAAAACCTACTTGATTTCGATGCGTCTACAACTGTCGTAAAATATTCCGATTTTCGCATTTAGATATTGTAGCAGAATGTGTCCTAAAAATGTTAGTATAGTGAAGTGTATTTAAATTGAGTTGAGAGAAATGTTAGTATAGTGAAGTGTATTTAAATTGAGTTGGTTTCAAATAAAAAAGGAAAAAACCCAAATTATAAAGAATTGAAAATTTGAACAAACAATATTCTTCATTATGTCCACAATAATGTTAATATGTAAAAATTTGATATTACCAACTCATAATGATTCTCAATGATTGCTACAGAGATGAAACATCCAGGAAGAGGATTAATGGAATTTAATGAAACAGTGAATATTAGTAAAATTATAAACTGAAATCGATAATTGAAACAAATTGGTAATAATCCACCGAATTGTTAATGAGATTAATGCCAATAGGGCATCAATAAATGAGTAAAGAGCTATACCAAGAAAAAAAGATACAAGAGCAAATAGCAGAATTGACTTGGAAAATATAAAATACTAGAGAAGACGTAAAGTATAGCTAGAAATAGAATGTGTTCGGAATGAATCTATGGCGTTATATGAAGAAAACGAAATTAATTTCTGTTTGTACCTTGCACATGCATAATATGGATATATAATATCTTTTTTAATAATCGTAATTGAAAAAATAAAATTATATTTGACCGCTTATGAAATTCTTCAACAACAAGTAGGTAATAAGAACACTCTCGATCTTCCACAAGAATAAATATTATAACCATTTTTCAAACATTATGCAGGAGACTTAAGTAAATAATTTATTATCCAAACGCTCATACGTTTCGGTGGTTGGACAAATAGAAAAGTCTGCCAGCGCTGGTAAAGACAAGTGGGAATAATAACCATATTTAAATATTAGTATTTTTTATGAATAGAATGAACGTCAAAGTCAGTAAGGCAAGAATAATGCACATAAAATCCCTCATTAAGTTTGTGTACACATATCACATACAGTTTGGAAACGCGTGGCTCTGCCTGCTGCACCGGACAGCTAGTAGCGTCCGCCCCTCCCAAATCGTTTTCCCAAAGATAATGATGGATTCGCTTGTCGAAAGAGAATTATTCGCGTATTCAGGCACGCTAGTGTCTTTTAGAGCAGAACTTTTTTAAAAATTAGTTCTCAATTTTTTTTGTTTTAACTTTCTCCTCTGATAATGAGTGATGCATAGTCTGGTCTTAAAGTAAAAGGTATATTCATTTTCCACGTAATTATGAATATAATGAAAAATCCTGAAACATCAATTTTTTAGCCGTCGACGCAAGAGGGGTGTTATAAGTTTAAAGTGTGTATCTGTAGCTATACGTGTCTGTGGCATTGTAGCTCTTAAACGAGTGGACAGATTTTGATGCGGTTTTTTGAGTTTGAAAGCTGAGGTGATCGAGATTGTTCTTAGCTATAATTTATCAAGATTTATTCAACCGTTTGATGAATATTAGCTCATTTCCTACTTGGCAAAAAGGTCTTACTCAGAATTTTAATAAACTGTGCCTAAACGATTTTTTTCGTGTGTCTGAGTGGGCGCCTGATAGAAGTAGCACCTAAATACGGGGCTAATCTCAGGTAAACCTTCGTAAAGTAGGGAATTTAAGTATTTTTACTTTTTTAGAGGTTTTTTGTGTCGGGGTTATTTCAATTTATTTACCTACCCCTTCTACCCCCTAGGGTTAATTAAATGGGAAGGGATATCATGTACTACGAAATTATGTACTTCCCTTCTCTCGCTATCTCCCTGTCTCTGTTTCTGTTTGTTTGTGACATTATCATGGACAAAAATTTCAGAAAAATGAAAATATGTCTCACTATTTTGTTAAGATTCGAGTATTAATCCTATTGTGTCATTTAGTTCTTCATTTAAATATAATTGTTAAGAAACATATTATGTAAGTTTTTAGAATATTTCATAGACACATATCGTTGGTTGAAACAGGTAAACCCGGAGACTTAACATTAATATTATTTTGTATATAGCAATTTACATACCCTTTTTCAGCAATAGCGCGATTCTGGTCACTTCTTGAACTTGTTATTTAATGCCTTCAGCTCTTAAAAGTTGGTCATCCTTGTATGTATGTATTCTATATACTATTATAAAATTGTAGTTGTCTGTTTGTTTGTTTGTTTGTTTGTATGTTTGTTTGTTTGTATGTTTGTTTGTTTGTTTGCTTGTTACCTCATCACGTAAGAACTACTGAACTGATTTTGCTGAATCTTTTTTTATTGTAAAGCTTATAGATTGACCTAAAATCTGGTATACATTTTATCTCCCTACATTGACAGAAACGGTAGATATAAGGAAAAGCCAATTGGTTCCACCGCATGCACCAAATTTTAGATACTTGCACCAGCTTAGCTTTTATTCAAAATTCGAATATGTCAACGTAACATGTTTCGATTTAAAAAAAAATCGAACTGATATATCAAGTGTAATTTTACAGGGTGCTCCATATAAGATAGGTAGAATTAAATGGATTTAAAAAATCTTTAAAAAAGGTATATTAGGTGGCCCGTAAGGAGTTATAAACAACATTGTTGAAATAAGTGGAAAGTTATACGGGGTGTTTCAAAAAAAATACATTGAGTGGACCATATACCAGGTGGTTGAAAAAGGGCTGGAGTTGAATTAAATTTATTCATGGCGGATAACAAAATGTATATATTGTTAGGATCATAAGTAGTTGCATATACAATGTTGGTGAAATAAGGGTAAAATAGAATTATATTTATACAGGGTGGATAAAAAAATATGTTATGTAAGCAGTTAGGATATTTGAATTTTCTTGAGCTATTATTATAGTTATGAAATGGGTTGAAAAAAAAAATTAGAAGCAGTTGTTTACACAGGATTGTTGAAATATAAAATGGAGGGGAATTATAGTTTTTAGGGTAGTTAAAAATTTGTTTTATAACCACAAGTAGTTCTCAAGTTCACAAGTAGCATATTAAAGGATGGTTGAAATATGTAGCAGAGTATAATTACAGCTATATCTACAGGTGGGTTTAAAAAATATAATAAAATTGTTATGATCTACAACCTGTTTCATATACCGAATAGATGCAATATAGGGTGGACTAGAATTCTAAGTATACATGGTGGTGAAAAATGTTATATAGGGTAGCCCATAAGGAGTTTCATGTAAAAGGTAGTTGAAATATTGTGTACAGTACAACAATAATTATACAGTAAGGGTAAAAAAGTTAGAAAAAGTTGCAAATGAAGGATGATTTTAATGAAGTGTGTAGAGAAATTATATTTTATACTATGCTTTAAAAATTATGAGGTAATAGGGTAGCCCATAATTAGTTGCACAGATAGGATAATTGAAATATAGGAAAGAGCAGAGTTAAGTAGTTTAATATTTAAAAATTGTTACACAGGATGCCGCATAAGCACTTTCAGTTTTGGTGAAATTTAAGGAAAATTGATGGATTTACATTTATACAGGGTGTTACAAAAACTGTCAAATTGGGTTGCACATACAAGATAGAACATGAGCTGTTGCTAACATGCAATATCTGAAACATGGGCGAAGTAAAATAGTTATACAATGTGATTAAAACATGTTAGAAAAAGTTGCATATAAGGGGTGGTTGACCCATAAGGTGGAGACAAATTATATTTTCCATCATGCTTAAAAAATATCTCAAAAATGGTTATATTTAGAGCAGTCCATAAGCAGTTGCATAGATAAGATAGTTGAAGTATAGAGTGGATAAAATTTAGGTGTTTAAAAAATGTTATATTTGGTTGCCCCAAAGCAGACGCATATACAGCGTAGTTGAAATATTTTTAGAATATAATTATGGTTATACAATATGGTTCAAAAACTGATAGATACATAAGTTATAATGGACTAATTGGCAGCAGTATATATAAAAGATAGTTTAAATATAGATGGAAGTAGAGTTATAGCTATAGAAGGCTATAAAATGTTGAATAAAATTGTTAGATAGGGTGGCCATGTACAGTTGCGGTTTTGTGAAATATGTTGGGGATTGGTGAATTTAGTTATACAGTTACAAACAATGTTATATTGCGTGGCCCATAAGTAGTCCTTTATATAAAGTGGTTGAGATCGGGGACTTAGCAGAATTATAGTTTTACCCTGCCTTATGGAATACCTGAAATATTGAAAAATTATATTTATATATTGTGTTTAACACAATGCTAGAAGTAACCCAAAATTATCAGAAATAATAGTTATATAACGTATAGGGTGGAGTAGAACTATAGTTAGGTAATTAAAAAATGTTATATTTAGTAACAAATAAACATCAGCATATACAGGATGGTTGCACTACAGGGTAAAGCAGGGTTACAGTTATACAAAGTGGTTTCAAAAAATGTTGAGTAAAATTGTTATATAATGTGGCCCAAAAGCACTTGTAGTTTGGCTTAAATGTGTTCGGGATTGGTAGATTTATAGTTATGTTAGGTGGTTCAACACAGTTAGAAAAAATTGTTATATTGGATAGCCCATATATTTCATATATTATTTCTTTTTGCAACGAATTGTACATTCTATACGCGGGTGAAACCGCGGGTAATGGCTAGTGATCTATAATCTTGATGTTTTTGCGGAGTTCTAGTTTGTCATACTTGCCTCTACCATCCATAAACCTGACCATTTTTTTCTGACTTATGTTAAGTTCCTAATTCAAAATTAATCTCAGAAAATTGGAATGTTTATTACAACTAAAAGCAAATCTTGGCAGATATTGTATATTAATTTGATATTATATCTGTTTATTTCCTATAATGTATTGATTTTCTATAAAAGAAGAAACTCTTAAAATATAAACTGGTCCATGTTTCTTACACACAAAACTAAGTGATATCGGTATTTCGAGATCAAGGTACTGTGATCGATCGGAACAAAGTGTCGATACAAATACAGTTTTAATTTTTACATTTCATTACCCTACTCATCTATTTTTATATGTGTAAGTGTGGGCCACCGTAAAGTAGCTTTCCCTTCAATAATTCAGTGGAATAAGATCACAAAAACGATGTGGCCTTTCGACTTCGCCACGTCTACCGATCCATCGATGCGGAGAAAATTGATTATGCTGCATAATATGGTGTAGCTCCATCTTGTTGAAAGCCTCATGAAACAAATTATGAGGTATTAAAACATTTTGTAAAAATGCAAGTAACTCCTCCAAAAAATATGGTCCAATTATTCTGTTATTTATTTAATAAGATACTGGAGTGTGACCTTCCCGCTTTGCGTACTGACAATTTTACTCGTTGACCACTCCATATACGGTAAACCTTGACCCATCGGAGGAAATAATATTTTTGGGAACCATCATAACCATTTAACAAAATTGTAATCTACGATCATGATCATCGTCATTTAGTTCTTGAACCAGTTTCATTTCATATGGATGGTATTTCTCTGTTTTCGAAATTCTCAATACAGGTTTACTTAAATCATTATGACCAGCCATTTCTCTTGTACGTCTCTGTGGGTTTCAATTTTTAACCGACTTTCAAAAAGGAGGAAGTTATCAATTCGTCGGCACGTTTTTTTATGTATGCTCAGTGATTATTCAAAAACGGCTTGGGTAATTTTGATGATTTAAACTGCATTGTATTAAAGATTATTACAGAAAGATGCCATATAATTTTCTATAATATGAAATTTACAGTTTTCCAGAAAATTAGAAAAAGCAGAAATTAAGGGACTACATTTCCGTGAATTTCAATGAATCTTCACTGTTTTCTTTAAAACGGCTCAACCAATTTGAATATTATTTCGTATAATTTTCTAAAAGGTAAAACATACCGTTTTTCTGAAAATCATAAAAATATGTGCAAAAAAAAAACCGGAGGGATCCATGTAAATGTTAAATTTTCATCATAAATATCTAGTTTAAATGTAAAGAAAAGCCATGAAAGTATATCGACAGGGTTCTTGTAACGATTTCCATTTTATAGGGCTTGCAGTCGAGTGAAATGGCACAAAATATTCCATTAGTGTATCGAAAAAAACTTGTTTTTCTTTTCTGTACGGTATACGGTGGTAGGTATGTGTGTCTGTGCTCGTGCATCGAAATTCAAGCAGCAAGTAATGTGCACAGCAAAAATATTGGGCGAAATAAAATTACAGTTAGACAGGCGAGTTCAAAAAAACTTACAAACAGATGTTATATTGGGTGGTACATAAGCAATTCTATATATAGGATGGTTAAAATATAAGGTGGAATAGAATTAACGCTATGCAGGATGGTTTTTTATTGGGTGGCACATAAGTAGTTGCGTATACAAGGTGGTTGAAGTAAGAGTGAAGTAAAATAATAGTTATACAAAGTGAATAAAAAAACATTAAAAAATGGTTAAATATGCAGTAAGGATATTCGCTGTCGCATTTTTGACAAACAACAAAATCAACATCAAAGCGAACTTTTTTAGAGAAAACCTGGAAATATATTACTAAACGATTGACAACAACTCCAGAGTCGGAGTTGCAACGTCTCCAAATACAGTTAAAAAAAGTTTGAGGAGAGAAAACCCAATAAACCGGCAAAATAATTCAAGACCTCTTCAACAATCTTTTCTAAATTACTTGAGGTTATTCGAGTTATACGGCGGAGGGTTAAAAAAAGGTTAGAGGCAGTTACATTTACAGGATAATTCAAATATAAGGTGGAGGGAAGAGTTATAAAATTGGTGGTTAAAAAAATGTCATATAGTGTGAAACATATTTGTCATATTTGACTGCCCCCCATATTTGACATATGGGGGGCAGTCAAATCATAGGTCATTTAAACAATAGAAAAATAGAAACATTCAATAGGGTGGAAAGGATTGCTACTGATACAGGGCGGTTGAGTTATAGTTGTACAGGGTGATTCACAAAATGATAGACAAATATTGTTTTTTCTGTATATTGGGTGACCAATATTCAGAAACATATACAGGATTTTTGTAATATAAGGTGAATTAGAGTTACACTTATACAAAATGGTACAAATAATAGCACAAATAAAAAAGTAAAAGATATGTGGATAATATAAAAAAAAGAAAACACTAAAATAATCAATAGAATTGTACGTTAAATCAGATAAAAAAAAATATACGAGTATGTCTGAAAATAGTTATTGATTTCACACGGTTTTTAAACGGTTTTTATTTTAAGACAGTTGAAGTCGGTTCTTTTTTATATATGAATAAAGCTGTAAGGTTTGGGAAGATATTTGACAGTCCCAAATTAACAAAATTTTTGTTCAATTCCACTCACCGTAGACTGGGAAAAGTGACAGTCAGGATACTTCTCATTAAATATTCTGCATACCTCAGAATGCGTACTTATATTACAAGCCACAATTAATATCGATATCTGAATTGGTCTCAGAATGGCTCTTTAAAAAAATAAATAATAATAATGTTTAAATTCTTCTTCTTTCTTTTTTCACATAGGCTTCAACTTTTACTAGTCTATTTTGTCCCATTTTTTATATGCATTCAATTGTTTGTTCCTATTGTGTGTCGAATTGTTGATTTTCCACTTCAAAGGGTCTCCTTATCTCTTTGCTTCTTTCACTATTGAATACAATCTTGCCGGTAAATCTGCCCAGTATCTTCATTTCAACTGGGTCTGTTGTCCGTTTTGTTTTAGTTGTGTTAAGTTTCAGTCGAGTAGGTTATGATCGGTCTTGTACCGCTCTTATATATTCTGGATCTTGTGTTTACAATTAGATGCTTGTTCCTCCATATAATGTCGTTTAGGCAACCTGCATTTTTGTTACTTTTTTTCAACTTGATGGAGAACTTCATTTTCAGTATTATTGAAACTTGATAGTTATATTCTACATCATTTCTAGTGTTCTGTTATAATTCATTAAGTTTTTTTAACCGGTTAACTACATGCTGAATTGTTTTGTTTGTTGTTAAATATTTGTTGTATTCTCTGAAGGTCGTTCTCGTTTTTCGCATTATCAATCCTATAACGTCTATACGTCAAAACCCTTATTTTTGATTTTGTCCATCCTAATAGTGAATAGTAGTGAACTCAGTGCCTCCTCTCTTCCAGTATTTGCATGTATTTCCCGTCTATTCGTATTTGTATGAGGTTGATGGCTCTAACGAAATGGTTTAGTTGATTTTTCTAGGACCTGTCTTTCGAAAAACAGCATCTGTCACTGGTGTAATGGAATTAATGTTGGTTGTGGTAGACTTAGTTACTAGTTTGATCCTGGTATTGAGTAGGTTGATTCCACTGTAACTGCTTCTTTTTTATCCCTTATTATAATCAGGTGCGCTTGCTATTTTTTATCTTGTTAACTTTTTTTTTCAGTAGTCTTTAATAAGTAATGAGTAAGGTTATCTCTGTTATTAAGTCTCTCCCCTTCTTATTTTAATAACTCATTGGGGATCTTGTCCTAACCTGCTGATTTTTGATTTTTCAATTTTCTGTGACATTCTCTGGTGTTATTGTAACGACGTCATTGATTGTGATGCTATTGGTTTGCTTCCTGTCTTTCAACTTCTTTTCTCTGTTCTCTGACAAATCTCTGCAATTGCTTCTTTAGGCTTTAAAAATCTGATTCCAGCCGTTTGGAGGAAGTGTCCCAGTCTTTGTACTTTGTTTTGCATCACCATATCTTTTGTTTCATTCCATTTTTTTTTTAAATATTTCAAATGATTCTTGTGGTTTTATCTTGTGAATTTATTCCGTCAGCTTTCTATATCTTATGCTACCATATTTGTACTGATTTTGGCGACTAGCATTTGCAGGTACAGAAGTTTTGTTGAGTCATTCCATAGTGCTTCAATGTTGATGTGATGTTTATCTTTTCCTCTTCGTTGACCTTTGCGGAATTTCTTGTTATTTAAAAAAAAAACAGCTTATGAACACTGAGAACATAAGCCGACTTTCGTGTTGTGACGTGTAGTTTTTGGGATTGCAATACCTTTCGATTACTCAGTATCTAATCAATCATGGATTTCTGATCTCTTTTATTGTCGAATGTGTCTTCGTATGGGTCTTTAAGGTTATAGAATCTGTATGAATATTTATAGAATTTCCGTTTGATTTTTGGTAATAAAGTATTCCCTGTTCGTACATTTAAATTTACCATTACTGTTTCTACTGTGTCTATTATTAGATATAAAACATCCTGCTACCTGTCATAGAATTTCTGTCTCTCTCCTTTGAGTTTGCAGTCCTCTGGGCTATATAGGGCTATGATATTAAATTAGTTATGTTCCATTTTACTTTCTGAATTCTATCAGTGTGCAACCTGCATAAGCCCGTTCGACTGATGGATAGAACGCGAAATCTTCGCAGGTTGTGTTCTCGTTTTAACTGTTGTTTCATTGTTTAATATGCAATTGGAGGAAATAATTCAACCCTTGAGGGAATGAAATTTTCCTGGCGCATTCACCAAATCCACCCTTTTATCCGATAAATCAAATTTTAATTAGCAGTAATTGTAAAACCTAATTGAATTTACAAATTCAAACCTCTAACATCATTTTCGCAATAAAAGGCCCTCTATTCTAACAGATCATTTTTAAATATAAAACTAACAGAAAAGTCTTCGAGTCATGGAAAAATGAACTACCTATAATGGAATTGCGTTGCACATGCAAGCAATGATGAATTTGTTGAGAACAAGGTGGATAGATGATGTGGACCGACAGGCAAAAATCTGATGAAAAATATGTTTAGCGATTTATTATCGGAAATATGAAAGATATATGGCAGATGACAGAGTAACGTCATGAGCTTCACTAAAGCAGAATAGTTTTGATAAGGACCTACAGGTCATTTTAAGAAGTACGGCGGGGTACAACGAAGAATTTTTGAGGGAGAATTTATGTGATCTTTATTTACCTGCAAAGTATGAATGATATTAAAGTTCGACATTTTTAGTACTTGTATTTGATACACTTTCAAGTACATTAATGTAACTTTTACACATTTGCAGTATATTTTGATTCACTAAAACGTTTTTGAAATGTTGATCATTCAGAGATACTCAGGGCTTTTCTTAATTATTTATAAACTAATTTCTCTCAGTAACATCTCTACCGGTAAAGATCACATACCTATTTTTACTATTAATGTAAACACAAATTCTATTCCGAGTTAATATTAGTAAATAGTTTATTTATTTCCTGGGTTCTAGATGGGAACAGGCATAGACAAATATATAATATCGTTTTTAACAATCTAATTAGTGGACACATTATTAACTATAGAAATATCGATAAATATAAGTACAATGTTTGAGACGTCCTCGCATTCTTTTATACTTTCAAGATTTTCAAGAGCATTGAATGAAAAACACTTCGATACCAATAACTAACATTTCTGAACGGTTTCGTGTGGGTGATATGAGCATCTCCAATTTTTCGGCACGCCATAAATTATATCGGCAGATGATTCACAAATGCAAAATTAGCCGAAGGGCGTGGTCGGTGTAACTTATTAACGAAAAAAGGTCACGGGTCATTGTTGGTGGTGTTGTCTTCGTTTTTGTTGTCTGAACATCTGGACAAAGCACTCGCTACAATTTATACACCATCAAACTTCAAGATTCATATCTGTGACGAATATTAATTATGTTTACGCAAAAAAAACATTATGGTGAAATATAAAGCCGTTTAGCAATTAACTAATATAAAAATAGCGTACGATTCTCTCAAATTAGTTTCTGTTTAATTTTTAGTTAGTCCTGGTTGTAAATTAGCTTTTTTTGCTTTTATTTTTTATGCAAGGTAATTGGTGAAAATAATATTAGGTACGAAATGTGTTTCTTAAGTAGGTTCTGATTTTGTAATTTGGCTGTTGCATCGTTGTAGTTGCATTTACGCGCATGTTTGTTGCCTATCTGCAGTTGCTAGGAGTGTCTAATTGTGGCGTTGAAGGCTGACTTTATCAAAGCAAACGGAGCAAAATCAATCAATTCGGTTAGGAGCTGCGATGCTACAGAGTGACCACAAATCCACAGATACATAGATTCACAACTTAAACTTACCCCTTTTTTGCGTCGGGAGTTAAAAAGGGTAAGAGATATTTACAATGAAATTTTACCAAAAGCTGCTTACAATTTTACACGAGATCCGAAAATGCTATAACATAGATTTTAAAATTTCAATGCTGCATTTACGTAGTAAATGAGAGATTAATGTCTGTAGTGGGTAGAAACCAAGTTTGAAAATATTTTTTAATTCTCTAGAAAAATGTTGCATTTGCATCCCGACGATGCTGCGGTACCAACTAGCTCAGAAGGCAATCTACAAGTACAAATAACAGAACAAGTTGGTGTCTACTGTCAAAACTAAATGCATGGCGACAGCAAAAGGATCAATAAGGTGTAAACTGGTCGTGGAAAACACGTCCATTGAACAGGTCATAGAGTTTGGCTACCTAGACGTGCATCTTTCCTGCCAAAGACCTAACAGCAGAAATTAATAATGCATTAGCAATATCTGGCATCTAAAGCTAAGTTAAAAACTCTGTGGTGTACAAAGGCAATAACAAGAATTGAAAAGAATTAGGATCGTTGACAACAGGGAAAATTGCGGGCAATGAAAATCACCTTAGCATAACTACAATCCACAAGACAGACTTCCAAAAAGATGGCGAGACAATTGGCAAGAATTAGTTCGGAGACAGACCCAGACAGATCAAACGGTCTAAAGTAAGAAGAAGAATAAGAAGAAGAACTATTAATAGGACACTCAACTTTATAGTTAATATCTTATCTACCTTATACTTTAAACCGAGTTTGGCTTCATCGTTTCTATATTTGAGCAACTCCTCAGTCTAGTTGTGAGTTTTATATATCGGAAAAGGTTTTGCAGAAAACGATTACCGGATTAATCGGCTAATCTAAATTTTTTATAGGCAACAGTCATGTGGAAGAACGTTGAAGTGACTTTACAGCAATCTTGAAGAATTTCAATTAATAATACAGTTACAAGTACGGAATACAAAATTTAATACCGAATCATTAAATACCGAATGAGCAAATCGAAATCCTAAGTGGAACTCACATCAATCGTCGCGATAATCTTAGCCGCTACAAACGGTAATATGATTTAGAGTGCAGTTGCATAATTCGCAATGTAATGTATTGCAATCGATCAGGCTAATTAGAAACCGAACCTCAGCGTACCCCCTGTAGAGGTTCCACCCAACCCCTGTGGTTTTTGTGGGCCCCTCGTAGCCTCAGAATCTACGAATGCCGAATCACGTATGTACGTTAAACAGCACAGCACACACGTCCCTACGTAATTAGCTGAATATGTTAATGTTTCTACATTCCTACCATTGTTCATAACTATTTTGTTCTTTAACAGTTTATTCGTTATTTATTGCTCGGGATTCAAGAATGCTTTACGGAATGATTTGTGGTATACTGTGCTATAGTTGCATGATCGAGTGGGAGAACCAACGAGTACCTAATATTAA
This sequence comes from Octodonta nipae, assembly GCA_034190945.1. Lineage (NCBI taxonomy): Eukaryota > Metazoa > Arthropoda > Insecta > Coleoptera > Chrysomelidae > Octodonta > Octodonta nipae. The sequence goes on along the minus strand of CM067224.1, from coordinate 40,154,330 downwards.
GAATACGAAGTTTTGTTTAGTATCCCCAGATGAGATTTAGTAAATGTTAATTGCACTGCACATTTTGAAAAATATAGGTATGGTATAACAAATAAATAAATACATTAAAAAAACAAAAACCAACTTCAAAAAAGCTAACTAAAGAGCATGAAATATTTTTTACTACAAAAATTAAATACTTTTTCTGAAGTTGGTGCCAAGTTGAACAAAGAAGTGGTGAAGTAACTTGTTTTCTAAATATGTATATGTATTAAGAAAGTTTTGCATATGATTCCAACTTAAGTGGATCCACTGCTGTCCCATTTAATAAATTTTGTTTGATAACAACTTGAGTTATTATTAAAAATAAAGGTAGGTACTGAACTTAAACAAAGTTTATATTCTCTGTCAAACCTAGTATACAATTTCAAAAAAGTGACATGAATATCAATTATAAAATTTTTAGTGGTGTGACATAATTAGATGCATTTTATAATTCTAATTACTCCTGTTTGACACGAATTTTAGATACTTTTAAGCAAAATTCATATTTGCTGACACACCTCGTATACAGTTGAAAATTTGACATGTAATGATTACAGTATACGTTTCTGTCTATGCAACTCTTTTTATAAAGATTAACTTTTTCCCTAAATAATATTCATACGAACGTTTTAAGTTTGAATTCAACTTATGAAGACAGACGGTATATAGAGACCAGCTGAGAACCTCCATCTGGAAGCTGATGAACTGACATTTATTTCGATTTAATTTCAATTTACTTTCAATATATTATAATTTATAGTTACACAGCAAAAGTGGATGCACTTTTCCATTCTAATAGACTTTGTATAATTACAATTTGGGATATAAGAAAATATAGGTACTTCACTTTTAAACAAAATTGTTTTTTTAATCCTAGTATATAGTACATAAATATTTATTATACAGTTTTTAGTGCAATGACATTAGATGGAGTTTTTAATTCTAAATTACTTCTATCATACATCTTCTACTATCATATTTCATCTGAAGTTCAAAAAGTGAGATGTAATGATTACATTGTACGTTTTAGATTATGAAAATTTGTTTTTGAAGAATAAATTTTTCTTTTAATATTATTCATTAAAAAAATCCTTTATTTTATAAAAACACACTGTATATACTAACTAATTAAGAATCTTCAACTTGAAGTTGATTAACTGACATTTATTTTGATTAATCTATTTTTTTTCAATTTATTGTCCCCAAGTTCCGAATAGAAATATTTCCATAATTTAGTACCAGCACTTCCACCAAAGCTTATTATATAAGAAAGTCGGTAAAAAAAATGTTTGAGAGATTTTCTAAAAAATGGTACAAGCTATGTTATTAAAAAATAGATAGGAGCATTTGGGGATCTCCTGGAACTAATCAAATTTCTTTTCAATTTATTGTACCCTAATTTCCGAAAAGAAACATTTCCATATTTTACTACCGGCAACTCTACCAAAGCTTACTATAAAAGAAGGCAATAAAAAAGTTTTTCCCGATTTTCTAAAAAATGGCAAAAGTTATGTTGTTGAAAAAAATATAGTAACACTTTGGGATCCTCCGGAACTAATCCAAATTCTTTTCAATTTATTATACGCCAAGTTCCCAACAGAAATATTTTCATATTTTATATTAATTTTAATGCCAGCAACTTCAGCAAAGCTTTTCTAAAAACGGGTACAAGCTATGTTCTCGAAAAAAATATGGAACCACTTCGCGATCCCGGGGTACAGGATCCAATATAAACGGTCGAAATTCCTTGAGTCGTTTGGGATTATTTGCTGAACAAACATAAAAGAAAAACAGATACAGACGAATTGAGAACCTCCTTTTTTTGAAGTCGGTTAAAAACGCAAATATATGGTTGCTAAAAAACATATTGGTAAAAACGAAAGGAGGAAATTTTTCTACTGATGGAAAACTTTTATCAAGAATTATATATACCTAAAGGCCAATATGTTCAGAGAATAACACTAGGTACTTTATCTGTTCATAGGGCATTTCTATTTGCACCAGTGACAAAGTGTTGTAGGGCAAATTCGAAAATATTGCCCTAATTGCTGGTCCTCTTTTACAGAAAGTGTTTGTAACAGATGTTATGAGAGAAAGAAATTTCTACAATATGATTAACTAGTTTCCTCGTGTACAAATTTGTGTATTCTGTATTGTGTATCCTTATTTACGTGGACATGTTTCAACTCCAAGTGTATAGTTATCGTTATTATTTTGGTATTCGCCTTGTTTTTTCTGGTGAAAACCCATCATGAGTATGTTGCACTTGCATGTCGGTGTCTATCGTGTGATCAAATTGTGAGACCCTTACTCACTAAAAACACCACTCCAAGGTAATCCGGAACTGTTATCTTTAGTGCGCGTCACCTGAGCCCCTGTGCTGTTTGCTCTATGAGTATTTTTTCCTTATCCGTTCGTCTTCATTTTCTCGTAATTCAAATTGTTTTTCTTATCTTCATTCATAACGTTTATTATTATGTCTGGGTACACCACCTCTCCGATCTTGTTTTCTATTTCAGTTATATTCCTGAATACAAGTCTGCCAAACAGTGTCTCTCACCTCGCTGATACCGTATTTTCCATTTTATATCTTTCCAATCCTTTTCAAGTCTGCTCTGAAGCACCCGTGGTCCGATAGAAATTTAATTACTTGGTAACTTTGGGACCGAAGATTCAATTTTAACTAATGAACAATTTTTATCATAAAAGAATATTTTTTCCATTCATTTCTTAAATACTGGAAATACATGAAAAAAAGAGTTTGCAGTCCTAATCAATCTTTAGAAAAATTGCTAGAGCAATTTTTTTTCTGGCTGCGGACTTGGTTTTTTATTTGTTGTTCCATGACTTTTCCTCAGTTTGTCTTCACTCCTTTTGCCAAGTCTCGACTGATTCTTCTTTGTCGGTGTTACTGTTAGTTAAATGAAGTAACGCTTAATTAAATGTGCTCATTTTTTATATTTTATTTTATCAAGATCACAGTATTGACTGTACGGTGCCAGTGGAAATCGAGGAGGCGTGGCCAGCGTGTCTCGTCGAAGGTTTTGGTATAGCACGTCGTAGAGCAGGTACCTTCCTTTCTATTAAAATTGTTTTGATGCTTATAAATTTCTATTGTTTCCCGTTTGAGGCGACTGATATTGGAATGTGGTTTACAGTACGTCTGTATGTTCGCATTATACAGGGCCTTCATTTCAAAATTAGCCACCCAAAATAACTTTTAAAATATCTTTAAAAGAAAAAGGCAAAAAACACGTTATTTATATTTATGGGCGGACATATTATACACGTATCGTTCACCCTGCAGTTTCAATCCCTAAGCGGGGCTGAATATCACTTCTAAAAGTTTAAATAATGTCTGCAATTGTTGCAGCTCGAATTCCTTCCGCACGTTTTGAAGCGTCAGGAATATCGTGAGATTGACTTTTATACTACACATTTTTTAGATGTCCCTATAAATAAAGTCAAGGGGCCTTAGGTCCGATGATCTTGCTGACCATTCTATAGCGCCCCTTCTTCCAATCCTTTTATCCGAAAATGTCTCATTTCATTAAGCCAATTTCGTACAGGCAAAGCATAATGTGGAGGTGCCCCGTCCTGTTGAAACAATACGTTTTTTTCGTCTACCAAAAAAGTTTCATTATCTATTTTGTTTTCTAAAGTTTCGGTTATAAAGGGATTTATCACCATTTTCCAAATACAATTCCCCAGTTAAATTTTCTTCCACAAATAAAGGACCAATAATACGTTGATTTTCTATGGATGTTGACTGTACTCTTCCCGAAAAGCTTGTGGATTGGTATTGTCCCAACATCTACAATTGTGTTTATTGATAACTTCATTAAAAAAACCCTGCTTCGTCACAAAAACAAATATTTTTAATAAACTTAGGGTCTACGTTTGCCCTTTGAGTCATTAATTCGCAGAATTCTAATCTTTTGCCATAATCATCCTCAGCAAGCTGCTGTAAAAATTGTCTTTTGTAGGGATAGAACGTATTTAGGAGTAATGTTTTATGCACAGAGCCGACGGAAATATTTGTTAACCTGGAGACTTTTGGTATTGATGTTTCAGGATCCATGGAAAAATGACCTAAAATCTTAACCTGTGCAGCTTCAGTTAAAACTCTACCATTCTTGACAATTTTATTGCACACACTTCTAGTCTCTTGAACTTTATGAACTAAATCCAAGACGTACTCAGTGCTTTTATCGGGATGTCTCTGATGAAAAACATGAGCAATTCTGCGTCCACAGCGTTGTTCTTCCCCATAAATAATTATTATCTCAATTCTTTCTTGTAAAGAATTAACCATTATCGAAATTTGATGATCACTATACAATGAAACCACTACTAATAATAAATCGTTTACATTTACAGTCGCAAATATCTGTCACAAAAACATTTAAGGATTTTTTCTCACTTGTTTGTCTCGGTATTTATACTTTTGCTTTTTTAGGGTTCCGCATATACAATATACGGATACCCTTATAATATCACTCCGGATTTTTGCCTCTGTCATATCACAGCAATTTTCTCCTAAATTACTGGACGGAAGAGGTTGAAATTTGGTATCAATGTATAGTTTGGTGACCCGATCAGAAATTTTGATTTTAGGGGTACAACTGAGGGGAAAAACTAAAAAAATTGACCGTTTCCCCCCCTTGATCTCCGAAACTACTGAGCTTAAAATTTTGTCCGAGCTTTATAAGAAAAATAAGGAGAAACCATTAATATTAATTTTGAGGGCAAATTATAGAATTAAATGAAAATTTAAAAATAAAAAAAAATTCAAAGGCATCATGTAATACATCAAATGAATGATGAGGAACACAAATATATTTTTTTCATATTAAAAAAAAATAGGTGAAAATATATTAACGAAAATATACCAAAATTTACCCATTCCCCCCCCCCTTATCTTCGAAAATATATAATGTAAAGTTTTGAAAAAAATTAGAGCTATAGGGTGTGACCTGAAGTTTACTGGAAAAATAAGGAGAAACTCTTAATATTAATTTTGGGGGGCAAATTATAGAATTAAATGGAAAATAAAAAATTATAATTGTTTCTAACGGATCATGTAATATATCAAATCACATGACGAATACTTTTATATATATATATATATATATATATATATATATATTTTAATGAATATTTTAAAAAATATTTTAAAAAAATGACCCATTCTCCCCGTTATTCTCCAAACTATAAGACCTATTTTTTCACAGGAAAAATATGAAGAAATCTTTAATATTAATATTGGGGGCCAAATTATAGAATTAAACAGAAAATATTTTTTTAACGCATCATGCAATACATCAAATGAAAGGGCTCATTATGAGGAATACAAATATATAGTTTTCATATTTTTAAAATTAATTGTTTACAAAATATTAACATAAAAATATAAAAAATATTCATTTCAGAAACCATACTACCTAAAATTTTGAAAATAATTAGGGGTACTGGGGCTCACCTGAAATTTATAAGAAAAATTATTAGAAACCCCCCATAGTAATTTTAGAGACAAATTATACAATTAAATGGAAAATAAAAATTCAATTTTCAAATGCATCATGTAACATATCAGATAAAAGGCTCATTATGTGAATTACAAATATATCATTTTTAAATCATTTGTTTAAAAGATATTAACAAAAATATTATATATCGACTTAATTTCCACTTTAGAAACTACACTATTTAAATTTTGAAAACTATATTTTATTTGTATTTTTAAATAATTTGAATAATAGTTTATAATTTAAAACTTGACCTATTTTGCTCTTCATCTTCCAATTTACAGAGCCTTAAAACTCAGACAGTAGATTATAAAAGACTTCTCTGAAAGGTTATTAGTAAAATAAAACTCTAATGTTAATACTTATGTATTCTTATATACCTATGTATTCTTATAAAAATCAAGCGAATCCTGAAGCAGATAAAATAAAAAATCTATCTGTGGAAAATCAATGTGTATATTTTTTATAAATTTGAAACGCTTCCTTTAAAAGATTTTAGAGTAAATATAAGAAAATGCACTTATTCCCTGCTTGTCTGAAACTGGAATATTAGAAGGTGGTATGGAACCCTTAGTATGCTAGTCCAACTCGCACTTGAACAAATTGTTTCAATTACAATTCAAAACTTTAAATGTTTACGGTTTCTAAGTCATTACTCTGTAAAAATAATCTGATTTAAAAAAATGATCTGTCAAAACAGACCTTTAAAAACAGGTATCACATGATAAGCCTTTGTATTTAAACTTGTAGAAGTGATATTCACCCCCAATTAGGGGTTTTATGGATAGCTAATTCTGAAATGAAAGCCCTGTGTCTCATGAAAGCACTGCATGTTCTGCTACAACCAATTTCTTAGATTGGAACAATTTGAGATTTAGCCTATTATTAAAAATATTAGTGTTGATACTTCGCGGAGTGGTAGCGATATATTCATCACCACATAAACAGGGCATCCTTTTAACAACTAATGATGGCAGTGGGTCACTGTAATTCTCAGGAGATCGGAGTGTTTACCGAAGTTGATGAGTAGAGTTGAAAACTTGAGTTTGTATCTAATGTTTTCTAAACAGCTTCCAATGTGATATGGTGTATTTTGTTTTATTTTGTTCGGTTAATCTTTATTTGGATTTTTTCGAAGCCAAAGCCTTGAACAACGTTGATGACTCTTTAGTGGTTTGGAGCCACAGGGAAGATTCACTGACAGAATTTATACCTCATTTGAACGGCATTTATTCAAAGATTCAATTTAGGATGGAAAATAAAATAGATGGACAATTGTCGTTCCTAGATGTTCTGGTTTCGAAGAATAACGACTGCACTCTTGTCCGCAAATTATACCGAAAACCCACCGCAGCCTCCATAAAAATTCCAACTACCAACCTAGTCAAAAAAAGAACACTCAAAGACCGAGTGTCAAGAACTTGTGAACCATGTTGTCTTTAATATGAATTACTGTATTTATTTCGTGCGTTCCGGGCGAATGGATAGAAAAAAAGATGGACCATCCCATGAAACTTTCGGAACACGTTACTTCCCGTAAGTATATTAAAAATACAACAAATGGCATTTTGAAACCTACTTAACAACTTTGCCACACACTCCGATCTCATATCCGACTACAGTAACCCACTATCATAATAAGGAGTTTGTAGTATAGCATGTGCATTTGGTGCTGTATATATCGGTACCCTCAACGTAGTGTCAACACTCGTATTTCTGAATATAGGCTAAATTGCCGATTGTTTCAAGCCGAAAAATCGACAGAACACGCAAGTAGGAGCTACGTTAGACTATATAAAAATACCGACGTACTATCAACCACGTCCCTCTAGCATTCTCGTTCTTCACGAAAAAAAATGGCACCGCAGGTTTCCTACACAACCTACTGCTTTAACCAAAGGGTGAAAGGGAAAAGCTGAGACATGCCATTCGGTATTTTATGAATCTAAAGAATATTTTTCAGAATACTTGGTCTCTTAAATATTACAGGACATTAAAAAAAGAGACAAATTATCTAAATGTTTCGTAGGGGCATTTGCCTGGGTTCCGAAAGTTAGGGGCGGCCTGTTCCTATTTGCAACTCACAAGCCACGGAATATGATCCAACATAGATCCAACGCCAACTGAATCAGTTCCAATACAATTTGCCTCAATCCTTAAATTTTTGAAGAGAAGACTCTTGGGTCAAGACCCCAACAGTGAATGATAGTAGCTTTAGTCGTTTGGTTCAAGAATTACTCCCTTTCCTTAATATTTCGGCAGGTATAATTCTTAATAGTAAAATTCGCTTGAAATCCGCACTACCCCCTAATAGAAACACGTTGCTGTTGATGCCTATAGCTAATGAAGTAGGCAAAAAAGAAATTGCTAATATGAATAGTAACTTTGGTGAGATTTTAACATTTTTGCTTTCTTTACGGGTTTAAAGAATGGTTCATGAATAGCTGATGCCTTTGATGTATATGGGATAGGCAAAGATCTATTAAATAGTCCAGGAAACTTAAGCAAATTTTAAATTACAATATGTAAAGAAATTAGTAAAATAACAACACATTTCCTTGAAGTTTCCTTGGACTTCCATCGTCTTGAAGTGGTTGATCACACAACGCTTCAATAGCTGTGTATTTGCTATCGGCATCAGGTCAGACTAACAGCACAACTGCTGGAAAGTCTATATGTTTCGAATACTCCAAACGTTTCAGGGTCTAAATAACACCCCATTTTCAATGACAATCAAAACTAAAACAACTAAATAAGAAATTAAAAATTATAAAATTCGAAATGACAAATTTAACAATTCACAATTTCACATTAAATGTATGACAATAAAACTGATATAACTTTGATAACTTACTGTTAATTTGATATATACAAATAACAAAACGTATTTAACTTGGAAGAATCTGAATGTGGCGGTTCTAGATACGACATATGGTTAAGATAGTGCATTCGCCAAAAATGAGATCAAAGAAACCCTGATGTTCTAGAGATCCCATTAAAATTATAAGGGAAAACCTAGGAAAAACCTTAAGAATAATCCCGATACAGAGATTATTACTTTCATACTTGATTATTGTTAACCAGGAACGGTTAATGTCTACAGAGCTACAGCGATACAATCGCTTTCATTTAATAAAATTAAAGCTGACTTTTTCACCTTACGTTTTGTATTGTTTGTTTTGTGCAAAATGGTAGAATTGTGAAATTCTAAGTTATGACCAAGGCTTGTCAACAATAAAACGGGGTCTGATTTAAACCCTGAAACGTTCGAAGTATACAGACTTTCCAGAAATTATTCCCAAAAAAATAAGAAAAATACAAACTATACAGGCCACAACTATGTTTCAGACAAGAATCCAATTAGTAAAAGCTCCAGATAAACGACGGCAGACCTGCATTCATTTGCAAAGAAAGCTTCCAAATAAGAGATGAACAAATATCAAAAAGAACTATTTGTAACAGAAAATATGGTTACAATGTTTCCAAGGTGATTAATCCTTTGAACGGTCCCAAAAATATCGTTTGAATAACTTCAGTAAAAACTACTTTTTTCATCCTCTAGTTGATTATTATTAGAAAATTTGGGAACTGTATGGAATAAGTAGGCCGAGTGCTTCCATAAAGACATCTTTCGCATGGAGCATCTTAGTCCGTGTCAATCGAAACTTCGATGGTGAGCGACAACGTTTGCGTCTATTTTAGAAATAGATGAAATGGAAACAACACTTTCGAATACAAAACAAGATTAAAGTTGAATCTTTGTTGGAAACTACTTTAAAGTTTCTAAGTACTAAAGTTGTAAATATGGATTTTCTGTTTGTTTCAATTTTCTCAGTTCTCACCAGTACTGTTTTTGATTCACTTGTGTATCTAGAAAATGTGAGGTGATAAGGAAAACCTTATCCTAACAATGATTTTAGAACCCCCAAAGCTAGATAAATCCAGTCTGTTATAAAACAGGTATAGAACATAATTTTATATTTGTTGACTATTGTATGGCTGTTAATCGTTTTTTTTTTCAATATCTGTTTACACCTTTACCAAATTTCGTCTTTGTTGACTGGATTTTTTAGGAGACCAACCACATTTACTGTATTTTCCAATTTTTACAATTTATTTGTAAGCTGTGAAAATTCGTTCAGTTTTTAAGGTGCAATCTGTATTCGATTTTTTCTAGAACCGTATAATTTGTTTTATAACATATTGAAAAAAAAAATGAAAAAAAATCGTTAAATCCACCTAAAATAAACCTTGAGATCAACAAAACGACCATATCGCATGCACAAAAAAATTGGCAATTAAATTTTGATGAGAATTCCAAAGAAAATCAATCACTTTATAAGAAATGGTAACCAAACACACAACACCAATAAAACGTGAAGTGAATTGTATTAAAGCTTATAAACAAAACGTGTAGCTGCTGCATTCTTCGGATTTTTTAATAGCCCTCGCCTCAACTTGATATAGGTTGTATTAATTTGATTTTATTTTATTATGACATAGATCGATAAATTTCGAGGTGGATCCTTAAAAGAGGAAAGAAATGGCGCCAATTCCGTCTGGCGCCAATCAGAATGCTTACATTTCCAACATTTTTTTCTTGTTGCTGTAATTGGTAATATGTTTTCGAGTTTTACGTACCTAACGTTCACCTATTACTTTGTGTACAACATAAAATATTATATAATACTACTTTTCAACTACTGTTGTGGAATTTACTAAGTAGATGGAATTTTTAATAATCATCACATGTCGGTCTTAGAGTTTGCAGGACGGAAGAAAAATGTGCCGGTCGATATTAACATCGAGTTGGTATTTTAATAGGATTTTAAACGGTAATTTGTGTCATCCTGGATTTGAGTAATGGCAACTTTGTTACACTGCAAATGAACCCTCTAAAAGATTTGGGTGGTCATGTCCTGGAGTTTTATAACAAATTAACTTTACAGCCACAAATAGATCAACTTATAAGTATGTAATCGAATTCTATAAAGTAAATTAGAAGCTCATAAACTTTTGGCTGACTGCAATTACACCTTTTTAAGTAACATGCCGACGTATAAAAAAAAGGACTAAAAATATGTTATTTACTAGCAGTACCATCTCAAGCATTTCTTTGGTTCAGAGTGACTAAATTAAAAAGAAAAATGAGAGAAAGCTCACCTGCTAATATGTTCAAATTTACACAATTTGTAGTATACAACATTTATCTAATGTATAGAGATATAAAAACTGGGGTGTATTCGGTGAAGAACTACATTTAATATATTTTTTTACTATATAGTAAAAATTATAGGATTGATCCATATCATATTTTATTATTTAGTCAAAAGGAGTAAAGATTTTGACATTTTCAATGGACTTTTTTGCATTTTAGATCTGATTTACCTACATTTTAAATTTTTTGACACTTAGTCTAAGATCCGAACCTAAGTCGACCTTCACCGAGCTGATAATAGAATGAAACATATTTTATATTAGAAGACGCGAGATGTAAAGACCGACATCTATGATTTTCGGCGAAACTAGCACATATAGGTTCCGAATATGGAGCCGTTCCATGTAATTTCTGGTACCCGTAACACCTAGGTAAGAATGTCACCATGAAATTTTCAGGTTAACTTCATCTGTCAGAGACACTGAATACTCTCTTCGAGGTGTCATTCTTTTGTACGTAAGACAATATAATATATATTATTTCTGATTAGGGAAACTTCATCAGTTGCGCTTCCCACAATTGAATGTCCTCTAGAACACTTCTTTATGTATTTGATACATATCGTTAAATTTGAAGACGCTAGATGTAAAGACCGATATCTAGGATTTTCGAAGAGAGTATTCAATATCTCTGAAAGGTGAAATTAACGTGAAAATTTCACGGTGACATTCTAACCTAGGAATTACGGGTAACAGTAATTACATGGAACGGCTCCAGATTCGGAACCTCTATGTGCTAATTTCCCCGAAAATCCTAGATGTCGGTCCTTACATCTCGCGTCTTCAAATTTAACGATATGTATCAAATACATAAAGAAGTGTTCGAGAGGACATTCAATTGTGGGAAGGGCAACTGATGAAGGTTCCTTAACCAGAAACAATATATATTATATTGTCTTGCGTGCAAAAGAATGACACCTCGAAGAGAATATTTTATATTAAATTTAGTATATTAGAAAATGTATTACAAATGGGTTGGCTTACAAAATCCTGGACAGACTAGTTTCAATTATTTTAAAAATATATCTTTAATTAAACGTTGCATCATCAAGATAATAAGAAAATTTTATCCTGAATAAAAGTTTGAAAAGGTTAAAAAGGTATAGATTGTGGAGCCTTTGGGTTGCCTAGGTATAAACAACTATGTTGAAGCAAGTTACATTCACTCGATTGGATAACACATATAAAAGTTATATCAACATAAACCCTTTTTTCTTGCCAACACATTGATATTTTCTATGTGGCTTAATGCAACTGATTCTATATGTGCGAAGTGAAACCCTGAACTAACAGGTTTAGTTATGTTGAGTGACTGATGATTTCGGAATCTTTGATTCCAAGCAAGCCTTAAGCTTGGTTATTTCAGGCGAAATGCCTGGGCAATGTTAATTTGCAGTTTTTTTCAGCTTCAACCTCTGACATAAGGACTATTTAGTCATGTTGAATGTCTGTAGATCGCGGAATCGTTGAGTCCAAGCAAGCTGAACGCTTGGTTATGTCAGGTTAAATGCCTGGGCAATGATAAGTTGCAGTTATGTTTTTCAGCTTCAACCTCTGAACTAACCAAGGTTTAGTCATGTTGAGTGTCTGAAGGTTTTGAAATATTTGATTCCTTGCAAGCTAAAAGCTTGGTTATTACAGGCAATCTGCCTGGGCAATACGAAATTGCAAATATGATTTTCAGGTTCAACCAACTATGTAGTTGGGTTGAGTGTCTAAAGGTTATAAAATCTTAGATTCCATACAGAAGTTCTCTTGATATTTATATTTTGATGATTATAGGTACAGATGAATCAGATCATGGCGATAAAAAAGTTCAGGTTTCGGGAGCGAAACGTTATCAAGATGGCCGTGTTAGCAATACAAGTCCAGAGTGACCCTGTAGAAGCCAATATTGATCTAAGCGGACACAGAGGGATCATCCAGAACGAAAAAGGAAACTACGTCAATAGAATCGACCTACTGCGAGATGGAGAATCGCTGCCGGCATCATAATGAATCAAGACGCAAAACTGAACAGTTGAGTTGTTTGACATTACATCTGCCATGTGGTAATTGGAATTCTAAATAAAATTATGTTGTGTTTGAAAAGAAGTTTGGAGAGATATTATTCATAATTGCTAACATTTAGATGATTTTTTAAAATCAACACGTTTTATCGGAGATCAAACTCCTTTGAAAATCCAGGACATTTTCGAAATAAATCAGATATTGAATAGAAAATATTTATTAAAATTTATTTTTCAATAATTATTTTTGTATTTTCGCTGTTCTGTAAAAAAATGTTGAAACGTAATACAAAATAAAGTCATTTTTTAAGATAATTAAAAATAGTGTTTCCAGGATTTTTTTAGCCAACCCATTTTTAATATATTTTCTAATATACTAGATTTATTATAAAATAAGTTTCATTCTATTATCAGCTCAGTGATCTTAGGCTCGGATGTTCTACTATATGAAATTTTAGCTGTATCCGACATTTTGTGTCACTAGTGATATTTTTGAAATTTGCTTTATCTTTACATTTTGAGATTTTCTGTTTTTTTACCGTTTTGACTTTGTTCTTCATTTTGAACGATTTTGTGATTTAATATTTTTCATATTTAAGATTTTGCGGTGAAAATAGTTTGACTTGAATCTGTCATGAGCAAACTTTATACAACAACATTTTGAGTTAGATGCGTTCTCAAAAATAAACTATTCAGTTATTTAATCGGTCCTTAGACATTTTGAAGTTTGGAGAATTTTGAGATTAGATATTTTAGGTATTGTAGGTATTTTTCGACGTTTTCAATAATTCCGGCATTTTAATTTAAGTTTCTGTCATTTTGTGGAGTTTCTTAAATTTCAGAAAATTTATTGTTTTTCATATTTCCCACATTTTCTAGATTTTATGATATTCAACATCTTTCAGCTTCAATGGCGTAGCGAGTAGCGTAGAACAATCTTATTTAACAAATAAAAAACCAGTCCGATTAAACGACAAAAAGAAGTATTTTCGGAAAAACGATTTTTGATATAAAAAACAAGTGCTATTAAGAAATTATACATTATACATTAATACCCATACCCAGACGGCAAGAAAATAACTATGATGGTATAAAAAGAATGACGTATAGTAGGGTTTCAGTTCAGTAGATAGCAACGTATCGAATATCCAAACGAGTGGGATCGTAGAATTAAATATTATTGTCCTGGAACTTTATTTCAATAAAAATATAAACAATTATATTTGAGGTAAAAATTTGTTTAGAACTCACAGACAATTTATAACATTGGTGTTCGGAAGTGAGATTTATAGAAATTAATTATGATGGACAAGACCCCTAAGGAAATTTTCAATCGGATGACAGATATGCAGGATGAATAATAATACTGAAATAATTTGTTCAAGAGCGAGTTGGACTCGCATACTAATACCTTCAAGATTCTAATATTCCAGTTTCAGACAAGCAGCGAATGAGTGCATTTTCTTATATTTACCCTAATACCTTTTAAAGGAACCGTTTTAAATTTATAAAAAATATAGACTTTTAATTTCACATATAGACTTTTTATTTTATCTGCCACATGATTTGCTTGATTTTTATAAAAATCTGTATGCAATTTTCTAATTTGGCACCCAAAATTAACATTAGGTTTTTATTTTATTAATAAACTTTCAGGAAAGCCATTTATAACCTACTGTCTGAATTTTAGGCTCCGTAGATTAGAAGATAAAGGGGAAAATAGGACAAGTTTTTAATTAAGAAATTATTAAATATTTTAGACAATGTATTTAAAAATACAAATAAAATATATTTTTCAAAATTTTAGATGGTGTAGTTGCTAAAGTGGGAATTAAGTCGATGTTAAATATTTTTGTTAATATCTTTTAAACAAATGATTTAAACATATGATATATTTGTATTCACATAATGAGCCTTTTATTTGATATTTTAATTTTTATATTCCATTTAATTCTATAATTTGTCCCCAAAATTAATGTTGGAGTTTTCTACAATTTTTCTTATAAATTGCAGTGAACCCCAGTACCCCTAATTATTTTCAAAATTTTAGTTAGTATGGTTTCCGAAATAAAGCGGGAAATGAGAATTTTTTATATATTTCTTGCTGCTATTTTGTAAAGAATTCATTTTAAAAATATGAAAAAAACATATTTGTATTCCTCATAATGAGCCCGGTCATTTGATGTATTGCATGATGTGTTAAAAAATATTTTTTTATATTCCGTTTAATTCTATAATTTGGCCCCCAAAATTAAAATTAGTGATTTTTTCGTATTTAAACAAAAAATTTTAGTTTAGGCAATGTTCGTCACGATGAGCTCTTTGATATATTACATGATGCGTTAGAAATAATTTTAATTTTATGTTTCCCATTTAATGCTGTATATTTTTGTTAATATCTTAATTTATTTTAAAAATATGAAAACAATATATTTGTTTTCGTCATAATGAGCCCTTTCATTTGATGTATTACATGATGTGTTAGAAACAATTCTAATTTTATATTTTCCATTTAATTTAATTTGCGCCCCAAAATTAATAGTAGAGGTTTATCCTTATTTTTCCGGTAAAATTCAGATGATGCCCTATATCTCTATTTTTGTGCAAAATTTTGCGGCTTATAGTTTCGGAGATAGTATGGAAAATGGGTAAATTTTGTTTTTATTTTTGTTAATATCTTTAAAATAATTTATTAGTATGAAAAAAAAAAATGTTTTCCCATAATGAGCCCTTTCATATGATATATTACATGATGTGTTAGAAATAATTTCAATTTTATATTAATTTTTAATTCTGTAATTTGCCCCCCAAAATTAAGAAGAGAGGTTTCTCATTGTTTTCCGGTAAAACTCAGGTGACACCCTATACCTCCAGTTGTTTTCAAAATTTTACTTTTGGTTTCGAAGATAAGGGGGGAACGGTCGATTTTTTTAGTTTTTCCCCCCGGAAGTACTCTAAAAATGAAAAATTTCTTCATTTACGATATATACTCCTGATTGAGTCACCAAACTATACACTTATGCCAAATTTCATTTTAGGAGAAAATTGCTGTGATGTGAAAGAAGGAGAAATCCGGAGTGATATTATAAAGGTGTCCGTATATTGTATATACAGAATACTAAACACGTGAAAAAATGAGAATTAAATTCGAGAAGAAATTCAACATTGGTTAGTAATAACTTTTCAAGAGAAATTAGAGAATTTTGTATCCACTATGAGTGATAAACGGCAAAACCTTGTCTTTACAATAGAAAAATATCACAATCTAATGGAAGGTTTATTTACAAAACTACAAGTTAAGCTCAAAATATTAAAGGAGAAACGGCAGGGTGGTGAATTGAAAGAAGATAAACCAAAAATATTAGAAGAAAAACGGCTGGCTGTTGAATTAAAAAGGGAACATGTTAAAAAAACGCAGATGGAACAACTTCAACGACTAATGCAATTAGTAATACAAGGTAACAAAGTGTTTAATGAGTAACTTGAGATTATGGAATCAGACATAATTCAAAAAAGTTCAATGGACAGTCTAGAAAATAAGATCAAATATGACATCAATTCCATTCAATGCAAAGTAGAACGTGAATTTAGTACCATCAAAAATCAAATGTTATTAAAACAAGACTTGCAAAAGGAAGACATCAGAACACCTTAAGTACCAAAGATTCCTTTATAAAACAACATATTTTTGATGCTAGTTCATCTTCGCCTATGTAAAAATGAAGCTGTGGTTGAAATTAACGGTTGGGAAACCCGAGAAATGTTTCTCTATAAGAGGTCGAACGTTAGAACTTCTTCAGTTCATTTTAGTGAATGAACTGAATAACTTCGAAAAGATGGTTTCAGTATTAGATAAGTACACCAAGTGCAACTGAGAGGGAAATCGCAAAAAGCTGGAGCTGACATTAGCCGTTTAATATACTTAGCGTATTGAGACCTACCAGAGGAAGATAAAGATCAATGCGCTACATAAAGTTTTATCAGTGGTCGAACTTCAACAAAGTCTGTAACTTAATGGGTTAAAGAATAGTATTGCAGCTCTGCGGCGTAATTTGAAGCACAGAGCAGTTACTTCAGGAAGTCCTGTCTAAAATTAACAATTAGCAGAAACGGAGAACAAGTGGCGCATTTTATCGATGTAAACTCACTTCCAACATGACTACAGACTGAGGTTACCAGACAGATAACCAGTCAGAGTTGTCCAACGTAACAATGCCAGCACCCCACCAGTCAACCAGTCAGTATGAGCGCTCAAACGCTGATTAATCCCCAACAGTCCTCAGGACAGTACCCATCTGACACGTTCGTGTTCAGGTGAATGAGGACTGGACAAGAGAGGAATGTGTACAGGAACAAATGGCGGACCCAGATATTGAACCTATTCTAACACTGAAGAAGAGACCAGGCCACAAACTGACTCGTAGCTAGCTAGCTATTTGGGTGTCCTGAAAATAAGTGGTCTCAACCTCCTCAATTCTGATAGAGTCCTAACACTATAAGAGTTCCGGAGGATATGGGAGAGTAATGACGGCAGAGAAACTTAGTCTCAACTGGTGGTCCCAAAGGTGGTCTGGGCATGAATAAGATTCTGGACCATATTACAGGTTATATTACTTCGAAGGAGGGCCGGAAATGTGGAGCTAGTAAGGAGCCTGAGATTATGCCCAATTATATTTGGTGATAATATCTGTTTAGAATCCACAGAAAAAATATAAACTATATATATATATATATATATATATATATATATATATATATATATATAACTACAGAAGTAGTAATTATTTTAGCGGTTTCAAACAAAGTATCAGGTTTTCTTACACCAACATAACTTATCCATTTTAGACGCGGGTTAGTATAGATATAGGCCCTAGTCACCGTTTTGGGTGCATGGGGAATTAAAACAAACCGAAAATTCAAGCATATATATATATATATATATATATATATATATATATATATATATATACATATGCAGTAATTCGTTGTGACGATAAATAAAAAAGAAAAGAGTCCGCTTATAATAAGTTTGAGAATCCTAAAAGCCATACTTCATGCGCCTGATATAATATTTTGTTGGTACCAGTGAATCATTCCTGGCATCTGCCCCAATCACCCCGACCGACCCCTTGTGAGAGAACATCAGCGCACAGCAGGAAACGCGTCTGGACAATACGCTCTCGAACTTATATCAGCTTTTTATTCGTTCCGTTGGCAGGCAATAAAGATGGAGGACCTAATTTTCGTCTTGAAATATTTGCTATTTATTATAAGAGTACCAATTTGGTGAGTTTGTTTTTGGTGGGAGGTTATCGATATTTTCTTTCAAGGAACATAACGGATGAGCTGTATTTGATAGAACGCATAAAACGTGCAGGTAAACATTGGGTCCAGGTGATGATAAATCTGTTGGTTTGAAAATAAAAATTTGAAAGTTAGTGATTTATTATATTATAATCGAGACCTATGTGTTTAATCATGGTCGTGGAACCGTGGAGCAAAAACGGATAATTTCATTTTTTATGAAAACTCTGTTAATAGCAGAAAATCAAACACTTTGTTACAGTTCAGCATCTACCTGTACCAAGCAAAAACAAATAAATACTTGCCATAACACAATTGAACTCAAGGATTTCCTGTAAAATCGAATAAGAACATCTTTACATTAACACCTAATAAATCCGTAAAATTTATTTTCAAGAAGAAAATAAATAAATGAAAATAATTGATGAAATATCGCATATACTAGGTGTAAACAGTTTGAGTGCTTATATTTTTGATGGAGATAATATACACCAATTCAAACAAAAAACTCTTACACCAATATTGTCTATAGGCCCTTATTAACCAATAAAATCGAAATTAAATTTTACATAAATTATTGTCAATGCGGCAACATTGAGCACTGAGATAGTAAATAAATACCTAAAGAAATAACATCGGCTACGAAAAAATGAAAACCTGTGTTTTGTATTCAAGATTTATAATTATTTTGACGAGAATTAGATTTGTTTCGGTAAATATAAAATATTAAAATAGATTTGTTGCTAATAATATTTGGAAATAAAAACTGGCAAACGTATGTTCAAAGACAGAAAGGGAAGAGCTATTTATATATCATATAGAACTAACTCGATACAATTTAACTTTAAAGAAACACATCAAATCAATCTTTCGGACAAATATAAGTATTTACCTAATAAATAAATTCAAAAGTTATTACTTTCAACACAAAACTACACCAAACAGCAGTTTTTTATATATTTCTTGTAAAAAATCTAGCATATTTCACTATAGATATATAAATTAGCCTTTAGAATGAAATCAAAACAAACATCATGCAAACAGACGATAACTTCGTTAGGAACAGGAACACTAACTTCGTTAAGAACATCTGACTTATAGCGATGTTGCAATCTATTTTCAGCCAGTTTGTGGTGGTTTGTCAATGTTGAACTGATTGGTAAAACCATAAGATCTATTTAGTGGCTACATTTGAATATCAGAAGCATTTTCGCAAAATTTTCCGTTTGCGATTGAAAGAATTTTGACAATACTATAGGTTTTTGATTTATTTTCACCAGAACTGGTATTCTTCAAAATATTTACAGCTTTTTCTATACCGTTGTTTGTTTCTGCATCGTTTAGTCTGAAGGGAAATGTATGGCAGCACAGTGTATATGGCAGGTCTACAAAACTGCTTTTATACAGGATTGTTCAAAGCGGTAAGAAACTTCTTTTCTGATTCTTTAGAAGAACTTGATATGACAAATTTGGAATACTAGCATCATAATATGTATATGGGCGAATCACAAGATGACGGAGAATATGAATGTTATCTATATATAAATAGGCTAAGACAAAACGATTAGGTACCATTTTCTCCTCTGTTGCTCAACCGATTTTCTTCATTTTTGTTTTGTTTAGTAGCTACTGACGACCTTCAGTGCAGAATGCTAATCTTAATTTATAATATTGGTTCATTCATTAAATAAAATATAATAAAAATTCATTATTTACGTCAATAATGTCAATACCAAACAAATGAATGTGCCGCGTGCCTCCAGACTCAAACCATTGAGTAATTATATATAGACAGACCAATGCTATTATATACTTAGAGCATGTACTTCTGGAGGTGGCATGCAAGCGTTGTTATTGTTTAGTGGGTAAAGTAATCGTTGAATGTCATAATTATACAGGTCGATTCCAGATATGTTAGAAATAATTTTTTTAATGGGTGACACATAAGCAGTTGCATATTTAGAGTGTTTAAAATATAGAGTAGAGTGCAATTATAACTAATAAAATAATAATATAGGGAAGTCCATTAGCGGTTGAATTTACAGGGTTCTTGGAATAGAAGGTGCAGTAAAATTACAGTTATACAGGGTGGTGCAAAAAATGTTATACATAGATGCATATACAGGGTGGCGGAAATGGAAATGGAACATTTCGTAACCCATAAGCAGTTGTATATATAGTTAAGATGAAATATAGGGTAAAAGGAATTATAGATATACAGGATGGTGACAAAAAATGTTAGAATAGGAAATGATTTATAGAGTAGACCACGAAGGGTTCCATATATATAATGATTGAAATATAGATCGGAGTAGAATTATAGTTACAGAAGATAATTAAAAATTTCATAAACAAAAAGAGTAAATATGGTGGGTCATAGGCAGTGGCATATACAGAATGGTTTACCCGGTGGTTGAAAAATGTTAAAAAATATTATGCGTGGTCCATAAGCATTTGCATATACAGGGTGGTGGAAATATATAATGAGATGGAATTATTATAATGAGGATTTTAATAAATGTTAGAGAATTGAGTGCAATACAGGGGTGTTAAAAAAAATAAATATGTAGGGTAGCCCATTAGCAGTTGAATTGTTGTCATATTAAATTAAGAATTACGAATTTGAACACAAATAAAGTTCTATGAATTATATCTGAAAAAAACTTGAATTTCCTTACTTATTTGTAGAAGCGAGATGTAAGACCGACATCTAGGATTTTCGAGGAAACTATCACACAGAGGTTCCGAATCTGGATCCGTTATGTGTAATTGTTGTTCTCCCTAAAGTCCTAGGATAGAATGTCACGATAAAATTTTCATGTTACTTAACCTGCCAGAGATATTGACACAATTGGTCGAATTTCGACAACTGGGCGACAGCTAGTCACAATAAAATAATGAAATGTAATAAATACCTGAGTTGAGTTATTTTTATAAAAAATAATGTGCTGGATACTACATCAGTTGGACTCATAGGACATGTACACTACATTTTTATTTCCTATAGGCTGTAATCAAACGAGTTCGGTTACTTGTTGGAATTTTTAAGCCCGCGGACAAACCTTCTTACCGCCTGACGGGCATTTGCAGCTAGTTTATGTTAACAAAGTTTTGTTACAAAATATCTTTAATTTAACCAACATAAAATTTTTTGTCTTATCTTCAGGACTTTTGAAATTGCCTTAAATATTACTTCCACCAAAAACTACTTCTTCTCCAGGAATGAAGTTGTTCTATCGTGCTTATCCTACACAACATCTAATTCGTGTTAAATTTTCACAATTTTTACCTTTCCATTTGGCCAAGTTTGCCCTAGATTAGTGTCCACTAATTTTTTTCAAAGTAGATCACTTTTTTATGTTCAAACACAAAAAACTTACTTTGTTTTCTATCACTCACTTTAACTTATGTGAATGATAGAAAACAAAGTAAGTTTTTTGTATTTGATCATCATGATTGACTACCACAAGGTAACGGCTACCACCAGTCTCAAATATAATCGTGATGTCTGTGATATTGGAAGTGTCAGTGATAATTAGTTGCTGCCATCTTTGCGCAAAATCTCCGGATGATTACTGTCCTGGGAACTGACAGATGGTTAGTCAGTAGTCACTTCCGTATGCTGACTGATTTGGTTTGGAGGGTTAATTGGATTGACTATCCCTGGTGGGCCCTTTTTGTATCAGCCTAAGTCTACGGTCCCTCTTCAAGTGGCCTAAACATCCGCAGCGGAAGTAGTCTGCTCTGGTGGGCCTGGTTTCTTTTCTCAGGATCGTCTGTTCTACGATTTTTGTTTATCACGGACAAAAATTTCCCTATGGTCGAATGTGACTGTGCTTAAGTTTACCCTGGACACTTTCACAACAGCTTAAGCACTTGAGCTACACACTGTTTTGTTTCTCAGTATCTCTAATTTCACTGATGAAACTTTAAATTCTTCGGGTGCATCTGGACAAGCGCTAGGTGTAACAAACGTCAAGTTTCAGCCTTTTGTCAAACGTTGGAAAAATATATGTTTTTTAATATAAAATATTTATTTACATTTAGGAAAATAAATACCTTTAATAAAGATATGAATTCTCATTATGGCGGTAGTATATGCAAACGTACTGAAACGTTGTGAGGTCAGTATACAAGAGTAACCTGTACATTCCAGTGTTAACGCCAAACTTCTGAACTGGTGAGTAGCGAATAAAAAAGTACGAATCAAAATCCAGAAAATACTGAAGTATTAGAAGTAGCTGTTCTGGACCAAGTGGTTACGAATTCTATATTAACATTAACAAGCGTAATAAAGTCTGCCAATATAGAATTCAACTTCTCCAATAAATAAATGAAGGTGAGAATGGTCCCTGCTTAAAATATATATAATTAATTCTTAACCTTTGTGGGGATGTTTTTGGGAATAATATTATACATTTTTTCATGAAATGAATTTCGACATTTAGGAGTGTCAGGAAAAACCACTTCCTTGTGATTGCTAGGTGAGAAATCAACCAAAGAATTCGTAAGTTATCTAAAACCCACCAAACAACTTATGATATTATCTCTTCGAGATTTTTCAATTCATTTAACACTAGGTAATATATTGTTTCTGTTCGAGAACCTTCATCAGTTGCTCTCCTCTCAATGGAATGAAATCTCGAATAGTTAATTATGTATTTAGGACACAAACAGAATTTAATATCTAATCATGATATGAATTTCGACATTCTGAAGTTTCAGGAAAAAACTAGGTAACAGAGACTCCAAATCGGGAATCGGAAAAAAATCGTAAAGATATTATCATAATTTCTTCTTATATGTTTTAGTTCCATCCTAGGAATCACAGGGAGACGGCGCTGTACGCAGTACGGCACCCGATTTGTAGTACCTGTGAGCTAGTTTTTCCTGAAGCTCTTAGATTTCGACATTAATTTTGTGATAAAATATTAAATTCAGTTATATGTACGAAATACATAAATAAGTATTCGCGAATTCAATTATTTGAGGGAGTGCAATTGATGAAGGTTCGAGACAAGAAACAATATATTGTCTTGCGCTCAACGAATTAAAAAATCTCCAAAAGATAGTATTATACTGAAAGCTGAAGATCGATATTGCCCGTTAAGTAGATCCTGTAGAATTACAATTTAAATAATTTGTTGAAATATTTTGGAGACCATATCGTATTAACCACAATAGTTCGATAGCGATATCCAAAATATATTTTGAAAGCTCATGATTTTTGTAAATTTCGTAAAATGTATTAATACTGCATGTGAATTTTTGCTTAAATGACCGGCCCTTCCTTCTCCTCAGATGTAATTTAATTAATAACAGTAAACAGTATACAGAATACATTCAAAATAATAATAATTAATAAATTAATGGGAAATTAGACCAATGTAGACAAGGTAATAGTTATGAAAATAAAAACCTGATAAACAAACAGCTAACAAAAAATCATAAATAATACAATTTACTCTAATTTTCATCTCATGCTCCCACCTTAAGAAAATCCTGGATCCGTCCGTGTGCCTTGTCACTATCAGTGCACCGCTAGTAGTTGGCTGCCGAATATTCGTACTTTTAAATCCAAGATAGGCAAATTTTCGAGATATATTTAATATATCCCGACCAGACTAGTCCCGTCAATAAGGTGGGTTGTGTAAAATATTTAAATTATTTAAATTCCAATTGTTCAAAAATCACTTATTCATTAGTTACCATCGTGAGCCCATATAAACTTAACATCATAAACTATCATTTAGACGGTGATTAATATTCCAGTGTTAGTTACCACAAAGTTATCAGTTTTTGAAAAAAAATCCACTTTTGACCAGTTTTTCTAAGTTTGCTCGGTGAAAAATGATACCATCAGTATGTATGAATGCTCCTTAAGAATGATTTCTGACGCTCTACAACTTTTCTAAAGGCGGCACTATGATTGCTGCATTACTTTTCATTATATAAGCAGAAAACAAAAGAAATTCGAATTTTTGCGAGTTTTTTGTTGTCATTTCTATCCTGGAAGTCAGTTGAAACGATGTTACACATAGAACGGCTTCCGATTGGGGGTCCTGAAACTAGATGTTGAAATTCATTGCGCAATAAATTATTAAATTCCTTTAGCTTCAGATTTAGGTGGATGCGCTCGGAAATAAATATCTACTTATAATTCCTTTTATTTTAAATTAAAATGTTAATTCACAGCGTAGACAGGAAAATTTACTGGCAACGATATGTTATAAATATAAAATAAGTAGTCATATGATAGGGTTATTAATAACAGGGAAGGCAGATCAACGACAAACTCAATTAACTAGAACTAATAACATTAATATTGCATAATCAGCGATGCAAGTAAAAAGGTCCAAAACTATTTCTAGATATTTCAAGGTTTGTAAAAAAATATATTTTTTTAAATTTTCTAGCCAGTATGTATATGCAGATTGAAAATATAATCAACATACTTGGCTCACATTTTCGAATGATAAATATAATGGGTAATTCCGGGGGAGATGGCCATATGGGTTAATAAAAAGTTCAACCAATAATAAACAGGTGACAATACTTTCACGTCTTTCACTTTAGTTTACTTCGTTCGGCACCACAAGGAATTTTGGTGTAGAATAAAAAAGGAAAGTTGAGTAATTTAAGTTTGTTTTTTTGAAACATGTTCGATTTAAGTTAAAGTTTGATATATTAACTGATCACTAAAAGTGTTTGACTCTTTAGTTTGTTTCGGTGCTTTCTTTGTGAAATAAATAGTTTTCACATGTTCTAACCTCAAAATTACCGATAAAATTGAGAAGTTGCTTAAAACAGCTAATATGGCGTTCTCTCCTGCTTGTCCGGGTATGATGGCAACAATGTTTACAGGAGAGATGGCCATAAAAATGTTTTTTATCTTAAATATTTTTTACAGATGCCTAACAAATACTTGCAGTAGGCGGCTGCTGTTCGAGGTTCATGGAGCGAAAAAGATTTGAAAAATGCTATGGCTGGACGTGCAAAAGCGAGCGATGTCAATTACAATTATCTATCATGTTCCAAGAAAAACACTCGAAAGGAAAGTTTAAGAACACAACTACATAAAGGGATCCATAGGATTGTCGTCAACTTTTGGTGCAAATAAAGAAACAAGACTGAGCAAGAATATTTAACATATGCAATCAAGAGGCTTTCCCTTGACAATCGATGATTTAAGAAAAATTGCATTCAAGTTCGCTGAGCAATTAAAACTTAAACAGATTCAATACGTCATCTTAGAACACGGGCTATGATAGCTGTTTTTAAATTGAAATTCCGATATTTCATTGAGGAAATCAGAAGGGGTGTCATATGCTAGAAGTCAAGGGATGAATATAGCAGAAGTAAAAGCCTATTTTAATATACTTGAGAAAACTCTTGGTGATAATGACCTCTTAAATAAACCTAGTCATATTTATAAAATGGACGAGTTCGGGTTGCAATTAAATAATCGACCAGGTCATGTTTTAGCAGAAAAAGTTTCAAAGCAGTAGCCATGTCAACTTCTACAGAAAACGGAAAAACGTTCACAGTAATTGGCTGTTGTAATGCTGAAGATAATTTTTTGCCTTCTGTGTGCAAAGAAACTCGAATTTGAAGATGAAGATGAGTGGTTTCTATGTCACAAAAATCCGCCTATATAACCTCTGACATATTTCTCTAATGGATAAAATCGCATTCTTTGCCTGGAAAACCACCTGGCAGGGTGCTTTTGATTCTATGCACTGCAATCCAGTTAATATGCTCGAGTTTGCTAACGATCCTACTGTCGACACACTTCCCACTATCTTCAGCCGCTGGATGTTGCTGTTTTTAAGTGTCGTAAAACTTACTTCTATAAATCGTGCAAGTTATGGATGAAACAGCACCCTTGAAGCCGTCTAACAAGGCGACAATTTGGCTTCTTATTGAAACATTCCTGGGGAAAATCAGCGACAAGTGAAAATGCAACCTCAGGACTAAGAGCAGCTGGAGTTTTCCAACTAAACCCAGGTGCCATTCCGGAGTACGACTTTAGTAAGAACATTAAGCCACCTATTGAAAGAAATATCGGACACGCAACACAGATCGCATCAGTTTTAGATCCAGGCCCAAGTACATCCACTCAGATGGTAGAAACAAAAACACCGACAAGAGTACTGTTTCCACTGCTAGACGACTACAAGAAGTCCGCAAAAGAGCCAAACAAGTAAGAATTCTTTTGACATCTGAAGAGCATATTGAAGAACGTAAAATAGATGAAGAAGAAAAGTCAAAAAAACCAAAGACAATAAAGAAAGCAATTAAGACTGATACACCTAAGCAAAAGAAGACTGTTGAGAAACCTAAGGCAATTCGTAGGTTCTCTGATGGCACTTGCGAAGAAATTCTCATAATTTTCAGTAATACTTCTGAGAGTGGAACTGAAGATACCGAGAAAGATAACTGCATAAGTTGCGGTGAAAATTCTTATAAGACCTAACTAATTGAAGACTGGATACAATGCAATATTTGCAAGCTCTGGCTGTTTGAAAATTGCACCGAGTTTGAGGACATGTGTACCATCTGCGACAATAAGAGAAAAAAGGAGTTAGTGGATCTCGAGGGCAAAGGGAAAGGCAAAAAAAATACTAGCCATTTTCACCCGACCACTATCGCCATCAGTCCCAGATACTCCGGAAGAGATGGCCGGTCCTAATTTGTTTTTATGTTTAAAATTACCTTTTTTGGTTGCTTTAAAGTGAGTTATTATTCATTTTCGATAAGAGTTATAACTAAATTCTTATAAGACCTAACTAATTGAAGACTGGATACAATGCAATATTTGCAAGCTCTGGCTGTTTGAAAATTGCACCGAGTTTGAGGACATGTGTACCATCTGCGACAATAAGAGAAAAAAGGAGTTAGTGGATCTCGAGGGCAAAGGGAAAGGCAAAAAAAATACTAGCCATTTTCACCCGACCACTATCGCCATCAGTCCCAGATACTCCGGAAGAGATGGCCGGTCCTAATTTGTTTTTATGTTTAAAATTACCTTTTTTGGTTGCTTTAAAGTGAGTTATTATTCATTTTCGATAAGAGTTATAACTAAAGTTATTAGGGCCATCTACCCCGGAATTACCCTAATGCATATTTTAGGTGAAGAACAGATATTAATTTTAAATTTTATCGACAAAATCATTTTACCAACTGTCTTTTATGGATTGATTGAAGTCCAAAGAAATGTACAAGTAACTTGTGCGTCTTCAACGTAGAACAGATTGGCGTCATTTAATCCTTATATGACAGAGCCAAAGCAGTTTCATCAGCACAAGAAATTTTTGAGAAAGAGTACTTAAGAATTTTCATAAACAAAACAATTTACCAAATCGAGAAAAATCAAAGACACCCACAAACTACACAAACAACAAACAGTACTTCCAATTTAAATAACAACGCACAAACTGATATTAACTCTACAATTACAAACGTTATTCCCTATGTTTCCGGTCTATCCGAAAAAAATTAACTTATTAGCGATAAATACCAAGTAAAAACTATTTTTAAAACAAACAATACATTAAGATCAAACCGGAAAACGCTACTCAAAGATCCAAAAATTGTGCGTTCAATGTACATATACCGATGAAAAATCAAAACCTCTCCAAATTAGAACAAAATAACACTAATATAACGTCTCAAAAAGAGATATGGTATACACAAATTGGACTGGAATAGGACAAAAATATTACATAAAGAAGAACACACCAAAAAAAAAAAAAAGAAAATCAAAGAAAGAAAATATTATTAAATAATGGAGAAATTGGGACACCCACTGTAGAGATACCGGTATCATGGCAACAGCTCCTGGCAAATTAACATCAAAAAAGAATCTTCAAAGTGAATTAATCAATTAATTGACATTGCCAAAAAGTCAAGCAAATATTGTGAAACATTTTCAAAAAAACATTGTTCGATAACGATTCCTGATAAGGAAGCGAAACTTCATAGTAACAGATAAGTATAACACAAAATAAACATCCTAACATTTTAAACAGGAAAATTAGTTGCCAAATCCATAGAACTACTTTCGCACAGTTAATCCTGCGAGAGAGTTTTTTCTATAAGAGGGCAACTAATGTTCCGGGCAGTTTCCACAAACTGCTCTTAGATACTACACCTTCATTTTCAATTACTTAACTTATCTGTATTTTTCAGAAACCATTGTAAGGAGTGAAAATCCCAAATATGAACATTCACATTATCTGATTTAGAGGCTGAAACGTATAGAATATTTGAAATATTCAGACTTTACCAAGAAATTCAAAGCATACAAATATGAGTATAGTTCTTGATATCCACAAGTTCAAGGTCGATAATTATTACAATTTAGGAATAATAGGAAACTATTATACAATAAAAATATATGGCTATGATTTTTCATATAGGAAAACAATTGTTCAACGGTACGAGAAATACGTATATTTTATTTAGCATTTTAAATTGTTGGCAAACACATATTTGTTGGAGTTGCAGGAAAGGTAGTTACTTCAAACATTTTTATTTGCTAATTGAATTCGACGGTACACGGACTTTATAATAGCATATCATTATTCATTTTGGTGGGTTGTTGTTGTTCATAAAAAATGAGAAGCTATTATTAATAAAATTGTGTGGTATACCTATAACCGAATTCTAAATATTTTTATTATCTCACTAAAGTATATTTTTGCCGTTTTGTAACTTTAAGACCTTGTTTTAGTGTTCTATTACATTTATCAAAGTCGACTTTCACTATCAATATACTAAAAGAACATATAATTGATGATTTGTACAATATTTGAACTTTCGATGAGAGCGCAACAGGTCTTGCTCAGATATAGTACCTCTATTTTCTTACTTTTAAAGTATTACAAATACGAGTTGTATGATATTTTTCATTCTTTGGATGATCTAAATAGCTGTTGCTCTTGATAAAGTGCTTTTCTTTTTAAGTAGCTACAGATTTTTTATCTACCATTAACTAAATTTAATTGAAATTAATCATTAAGATCTAATCAACTTTGTTCTAAATTAAAAAGTTCCTATATTTAAGGCCCTTTAAACGAAAATATCTAAATAAGAAATAAAAATAATTTAATAGACGTTATAATTTTCTATAAATAAACAATAAGAGGCTCTTTATATTGCAGTTGGTATTTTTTTGTTGAATCGTAAAATATTCGGGTATGTATATTAAAAGGTTAAGTCGATGGAAGCAGATGAGACATACCATACCGTATTTTATTATAATCACATACGTAATGCTTTTGATCGTCCTTAGATAGTTGAGGCGCATGTCGTTAAAACCTGCCCAGACGCCAGGCTGCATTCTTGGGGCCACGGCATGGCAGCGGACCAACAGCGCAGTCATATTTCATAAAATATCTTCCTTCCAAAACTTGTCTCTCAATGAATATACATTATTTTTTCATTCAGAGAGAAAGAGTACTTTTTTAAAAGAGAAGTGTCTCTTGTTTGTGTCGTCATTCATGTTTCGAGAGGCTCGCGAGACTTGTTTCTTATCAGATGTCGACAAATTAAAGAATTGAATTATATTTATGTGATAACTCATTAGCTTAATTAATATTATTGAGGATATTATCGATGAGATATGAGAGAGTCTCGGGAAAACAGCTTTATAGGATAACGTGTTGAAAAAAATTCTCATCGGAAAGAGTTCCAGTGAAATCAATTTTACATTGAAAAAAATGAAAGTTGTGATTTTTTTAAAATTTATTATTTATCTGCGCTAGACGCTAGTAATTAATATACAAATGAAAAATAGTTGTATCTCATTTTGTATATCGACGCGTGTTTGGGTTCCCAGTTACTTATCATAAAAAAAATATAAAAAATTTACAATAAGTACTTTAGATAGAGCTATTGATAGGAATACCAACTTCACAGAACTCTAATAAATTAATTTTATTACAGTTATTCAATTACATTCTATACTTATAATTGCCATGCAATTTATTTCTCCTCTAAATGAGTCGCACAATTATGTTAACCATCCCGTGACTAATAACTTCTTTTATGCTCATTTAAGCTAGTAGTGTAATTTTCAAATGTTCTGCCGATATATCTAACAATTTAAAATTTCAAGTTTTAGTATTTATTATGAATAAATTTGTAAAATATTTTCGAGTTAACAATGAAGTTATTTCTATTAAACTTCAATAATCTCCTATTTTATATCAATGTAACTGAATAAATAGAAAAACATGTTATAAAATTGTTATATTAAAAAAGTATTGAAGATAAATTAAAAACTGCCCGAAAATGTTGCAGGTTATACTGTTGATATTGCGAGGCTTGTTTGTTTTTTTTTCAAAATGTTATGCCCAGTAATTTCGGAGATAAAAGTGAATATTACGATTTTCGTTTAGGGTTTTCTTTAAAATATGAATAAGGACCAACATTCTACACCTTTCTCAAATTTTAAGGTAACAACTTTTGTGTAAGTGTGGAAATGCCCATTTTATTTTATTTTCTTTAACTAATATCTTCCAAATTGTGCATTTACCATGATAAAAAATATTTGGGTTTCTCTCAATTAACTGTTTTACTTAATATATCATATGATACCATTTATTTTTTTAAACTTGATCCCGAAAATTAATATTCATAATAAGAGCTTGTTTATATACGCTATACGCCTATGATGGAACACTGAACTCTGTATCAGTACAAAATTTCAACTTTTTTTTATAGACAAGATTTTAGATGGGGAACCCTAAAAATATCTTTGGTGGATATATGGATTCCAGTATCTATATGTTCTAAAAATATCGGTCATAAATATCAATATTTCTAAAAAATAATAAGGATATCCGATACACCGACAATTTAACAATCAACATCCCTAAAAATGTATTTGCCTTTAAAAGAAGTTTTGTGTTCGGTTTTGGCTGACACGTAAACAGAAACCGAAATTCGGTTTTAGTTTCGGTGGAAAAGACTAGTTTCGTACGGACACTACTATGCAATCTTTACAATCACTAAAAAACATTAGGTATCCGCAGCAAATTATATATTTTAGGCATACCAAGCAAATTAATTTCATATTAAGAATTACAGTAAGTTCATTGAGTTGCCATTATGACGGTGTAACTCATTTTTAACCGACTTCCAAAAAGGAGGAGGTTATCAATTCGTCGCGTTTTTTTTTTTCGTTTTTTTTTTTGTATGTATGTTACCTGATTTCTTCTCCTGTGGTGCACCGTATTGAACGAATATGGTCTTGTTTAATAGAGTATATATCCGGATTGGTGAAACTTCAAATTTTGGAAAAGAATTCTATTGGTAAAGTGATAAAATTTGTGAATGAACACATGCGTGCATGGAAATCGACCAATATCCCTAATATTTTAGTCAATTTTGCGATAACTCCTTATGGATGTGTATAGTTTTTTAACGTTTAATCTATTAAGGAAGATCCTTATGTGATCTCATATACTTTTGTACGACGTGCAACTTGCAGTTTTCCAGAAAATCGCCAAAAAATCCAAAATTCTTATCAAAAATTTCATCGAAATGACATAACGGACATTTTCTCATAAATATTTTAATTCCAACGTAATAGTGTGGTAATTTTAGGCACTGGAAGTTTTAATTGCGAATTTGAAAATTTTCTATGTACATCTCAAGCTTATAGGTAGTAAAGCATAGTATTTTCGGCTCCTAAAATTAATGAGTACCAAGCTCGTTTTCTTTGTATACCAGGTAAATACCTATTTAAATGCAAATTTTTCCATTTTGCGAAGACGGTACTTTTGGTTGTTACATTCTCTGGGCCTAATAGAAAATTCAGTGACAACACATGCCAAACTTTAAACTGTTACTTGGTGGCTTATAGACTTCAAAAATATACTAGATTGGTAGGTAATTAATTTGTATAGAATGAGCACCTTTTAATGTTTACATTTTTTACTTCCTGGGTAGGTACCTTACAACATTGAATGTGTTATTTATTTTCTAGAGTTGTATTTTGTTATAATTATTTTTAGCTTTTTAGTTGTAGGTAGAAGTCGGTTATATTTTTTTCAAAAATGTTTTATGTTAATTACCTTTTTCTTATACTGAGTTCCTAATGATGAAGCTACAATTTTTACAAACGTACTGGCGCATTCACCATTCACTTTAAATTGAAATTTATTATTACACCTTACAAATTGAGATGTCTATTACGTTTGCAGTTTGCAGTAGCCATTTCATAGTGCCAGTACCAGATAACACGCATATTTAGTTGCTAATTTGTACCGCCAAAAACGATTTAGTTGTTCAAGCTATTTCCCCGAAACGGCCACATATGCGGGATTTCACGCCGCGTTTCGACAGGAAAAGTCGCAAAACAATTGACTTTACTAATGCTAGACCACACGTGGAATGAATTTCACGCAGTCTTGATTGGTCACATTGCCAGACAAGAACGCGGCATTCACTTCTGGTCCTCTATGTCGTCATAGTGCTCGAAAGTTACCTGACTATAATGGAAGTACAGAAATTTCCGTGCTTTCATTAGACATATAGACTATAAAAACTGAGAGTTGAAGAAGGATTTATGGATAGCTGTTTCCACATAGAAGACACACGAATGACTGTAATCGGTTTGTGTGTGCCCAGGGTAGAGCTGGATTCTAGGCTCGTGAGAAATTTGACTCGAAAAAACATAGAAGGCGCCGCGTGAATTCTCACCCGTGTGGCCTTAGCCTAATAATGTAGCTTAAGCCTCAAGGTCCATTGAGCCCCGTGGGTATTTAAGAAATGAAAACTACTATCAAAATGAAATAAATGCCCGATTTTGTTTCCAAACGTTTGTTTAACAACACCACCCTTGAGTAATAGTCGATATATTCCAATTAGTAGTTTTGTTCAAAATAAAAGATAAGCAATTGCAAATCTATGAAAACTAAAAGAAAACAAGCCATAAGAATGCTAATGTCTTCTCGAGGAGATCATGCCCTGATGATGGCAAACATTGTCAGCGAGCACTACCGGCGTCGAAGACCATTGGCAATCTGAGAAGATCCAAACAGACCAAAGATTAGATCCTGAATTAAAAGAGATTATTGGGTGGAAAGAAGAAGACACCAAACCTATATGGCAGGAGATTTCCCGTTTCTCTCCCACCATAAAGTCATACTGGGTTCAGTGGAACTTCCTCATACTGTAGAACGCACTTCTCAATCGTGTGCTGGAAACTCCAGAGGAGGACAAGAACAGAAAACAGATTGTAATCTCCAGAAATAGGAGACTGGAGGTTTTGCTAGAAATACATGACAGTACAACCGGAGGGCATCTGGGACTGACGAAAACCCTGAGGAAGTTAAGAGAACGCTTCTATTGGGTAAAATGTCAAGCAGATGCCAAGAATTGGTGCCGGAAATGTACGGTTTGTGCAGCAAGTAATGAACCTCAGAAGTGAGCAAAAGCTCCCTTTAAGCAATATAAAGTGGGCAGTCCATTTGAAAGAGTAGTAATTGGTGGTGATGGACTATTTCAGTAAACGGGCAGAAGCTTATGCCTTGCCGAATCAAAAAGCCTTGACCGTTGCCGATGTCCTTGTCAAGGATTGGATTAGCCGTTTTGGTGTTCCTTTGGAGTTGCACTCAGACCATTATCCGCCATTTGTCAAAGTTAGTCTCTGACCACCAAAGAGACTGGGACCAGTATTTGCATTTGTTTCTAATGACCCGACCAGTCTTATTATGTACAATAATTACAACTACCATGCGATTTGAAGTTTGGATGTCCACAGGAGAAGAGACGGCAGCCAGTTACTTCAAAGGATAAACGACATCCACTATCGTGTCCAGTTATCGCAGAGCAAGCCAACACAATATATCTTTGGAAGACTCTTGTAGAATTGAGGACTGTGATGATGGAGAAGAAATGTGGAGTAGATTGACTGAATTGGAGGGTGGTGAGCAGTATGATGGAAAGTTACCTTGTATGCTGTCTCAATATTCGCAACCCAGATTTGAAGACCGTTGACTGTTACTTCCACCAAAACTCTCGGTTGTCGAAATGGAGAGTCCTGCAAATATCGCCACATTAGGAAGGATTCTAGGGCATTCCGGGACGAAATGGTCTTAAGGAGGGGGCAAGGTAACGGAAATTCATCCGATAATTCGTTTAATCGGCATTCATCCGATATTTCGGGGAATACGAAATGTTCGTTTGGCGTGGGAGGTCGCCGGCTGGCTTCGATCAAGTTCTCGAAGAATTCTAGCCCATGAAGGAAATCTCTCGGCGGGTCTTTGACCTTCGGGAGAATTCCGAGAAGAAATATATAAATACGGAGAGCTGATGGAAGAATTCATTCAGTATTCGATTGCCGTATAATAAAGATCAGGTGTTCAATTAAATTGTAAATAGTTCTGTGAATATAAACTGTGTTAAAACAGTGGAAATAAATTATAGTGAGTTAGACTGTGTTTTTAAATAAATCCAAGAACTGAACTAAACCCGAAGAGTAAATAAAAAAATTACAAATTTAATATTTTCTTCTTCTTTGTCTTTATTGCCATTGAGACTGGGGTAAGATATTTAGGATTTAGTAGAGATGGGCAGGTACGGATGGACACGCATGTCCGGACCTGCATCCCTAGTGTTACTGATTGGATGTACATCCGACAGCAATTCGGACACAGATCCGCGGACCTGTCGGAGTGACGAGAAACGCATGCAATGAGAGGTACTGAATATAGTTTTAGAGATGTGTAGGTTCGGAAGGACACGAATCCTCGGATCTGTGTGAATGAAGGATGTACATCGTTACCGATCGGCGGAACCGCTTGTTGATATACGCGGGAGCAGCATCGAAACATGCCATGAGCGGTACTGAATCAATGGTAGCGGACTGGGAACTGCGGATCGGAGTGACGGGAACAGTATTACCTATAGTTTGATCATACAGAAGTATTGTTGGTTCATGGTTATATATTTTTATCGTTTTAGTTGTCAAATATGGCTATTTTTATTTGTAATTATTATTTTTGATAAATCATTACCGTTTTCTCGTTATTTTATTATATAAAGGGTAAAAAACAAGAATTCAGAGCCATAATGTCTTGCTAGCAATGTTACAACACTTCACTTGCATTCCGACTCCGGTAATCACAGTTAGACAACCGGACCCATATGGTTCCGACGGACAAGGGTCTTGGATGTACATCTTTGAAACTGCATACATATGCGGATCCAACTCCGAATTATGAGCGGACCTACCCATCTCTAAGATGTAGACCTTGAAACGTTTGGAAGTATTGAGATATACAAATATTATGACAAGTATGTTGTTGTTTCATAAAAATCCATAAGTACGTACGATAAGTAGCACAATTATCATACACAAGACAGGAAGGCAGATGCAATGTTTTTTGAAAAATATGTGCTAATGTTAATTTATTAATTGTTCAGATAGCTAAGATCTAACCATGTATGAACTCTAGCAAATGGTTAATTTCTTATTGCACGTACCTAGTTATTATAGATGATGACGTTATAGCAAATGTAACTAACTATGGTGTTTAATAATTTCTTATTTTGTTTCACTTATTTGTAGTCTACGGTCTACTAGACCCTTTTCATCTCGGAAGTTTAAGAAATTTTGCACTAACACTCCATTTTGCTGTACTGGACAAGAAATAAATAATTTATTTCTTCATAAAAAATTAACGTTAAATCATTAGCACCCTATATAGTGTGTCTCGAATGAAACAAAAAGGCCATGAGAAAATCGTTAGATTATCTGTAAGGACTGAATAAACGGAATAAATGTATCGTTAGTTCCCAATTACAACAATAAACTCGTTCTTCGTGTGACATACGGTGTGACCGCGTGTTCAAATCGCCTCCGAGGTGTAAATACGTCTGTACGTCTGTCCGTGTACGACATACAGGTGCGTCCGTCTCACACGGTTTGGCAATTAATAACTATTCGAATGGGCGTCGAAGATGGATTTTTACGTGGGCTCATAATTGACTTTCGAATATTCGGATTTATTCTATTCTTGTTTGAAATATATTATTATTGAATTTCGAATTATAATCAGCATATACCGAAAGTTTCAACTAGTAGGGAAATTATTTAAAGTCACTATTAGCATCAACGAATATATACTTGCATGAAGACAAATTACACAGGCAAACAAATTAGTCACAATTGAACTTAGTTAGATATGTCGAAATGTTATAAACATCTAGAAGGAAGGAAAAATAAACGAGTTTAAAATACAAACATACATTTGAACATTATATATGCATTTTCACTCATAACACTAGGGTTTATAAATATTTTAAATGTCCTCTGGCCTATATATTCTTTTTCTCTTTTCCTTAAGACCTCTGTCATTAATATGGTCGATTTTCCTATGGTATGAGTTGCTTATTAATTTTCTTGATGAACTGATCAGCGTTCACTAATTTAACCTTACATTGCTCCACACTGACAGAACCCAAAGGTCGGAAATTTTAGGAGATTATTCTATTCTTGTGCATGTTCAAAACAATGTTCTCATACCCTGTACCTTTTTTTATTGCATTGAAACGTATTTACAAGTTTAAAATAAATCTTTACCTATCTTGCATATGACTCAAACAGAGGATCAAACACCAATTTTCAAAGCCAACTGAAGACTTTCTTGTTGAATTTTGGTTCAGATAAGTGTGAAAAAATATCCTTCTTTAGGTAAATTAATTCCTAATTCCAAATTGGATGTGTAGCAACAATGTTTCTAGTTGTTTTCTGAAGCATAGTTGAAGCATCTCTGGTTTTTTTTTCTGAGTTTTTTGGGAATAACACTACATAAACTTAAGCGTCTGTATATTTCAAATTATCCAACCGTTTCAATGTCTAAATCAGACCCCGTTTTCAATAGTATTCTTTGAAAACTTGGTCTGGTTGAAGGTGCCCCGATTACCGTGTTGTTTATCATCACACAGCTGGCTTCTTTAAGTTTTCTCTTTTTTAAATTTTCCTCTTTCAACAAAGTCTTTGTTTTATCCCAGTCTATCCTATGGGTGCCGGTGCAAAAAAAAAGAAAACTTAAAGAAGCCAGCTGTATGATGATAAAAAATCGTGGCACCTTTAATCGACGTTCATTTGGCCTGGAGAAATCTCCTATTGTTTACAAAGCAAAAAAACGGTACCCGCAGTACAAGTAATCGCCAAACGACAAATTGTTACTGTAAAATTTTTGACAAACAACAAAATGAACATTAAAGCGATTTTTTTAGAAAAACTTCGAAATACAATAATAAACGATTGACAACGACTTCAGAGTCGGAGTTGAAACGTCTCCAAACACAATATACAATACATTATACATATATATATATATATATATATACAGGAATACTGGTTGATCATGTTGTAGACATCTCTTTCTCTCAGAATAACTGTGAGGAAGAATTTCTGTACAGTGATCCGGGCAATTTTACGAAATTGGTTTACTA
Source organism: Octodonta nipae (assembly GCA_034190945.1). Lineage (NCBI taxonomy): Eukaryota > Metazoa > Arthropoda > Insecta > Coleoptera > Chrysomelidae > Octodonta > Octodonta nipae. Next base: position 40,116,772 of record CM067224.1, on the reverse strand, counting down.
CATTTTGTTCTCCATAAACAATTTTCAAAAATTCCGGAGAAAAAACCCAATGAACAGGAAAAATAGGTTGTTCTATATCGATTTAAAATTCATGACTTGACATGTTAGTAGGCATTAAATTAAATTCCTTATTTTGCTGTGTAACCGGTAACATCAACACTACAATGTTACCAACAATCAGAATGGTTACGTTTCTCCTTTCAGGTCTTTGGGACAGTAAATCTAAAATATCAAGTTTAGTTTTGAATTATCAAAATACAATTTGTTCACAAATCCGGTACTGTTAATATGTTAGGTTATATTGGCAGCAATATACAACATCTGTAAAAGTAGAAGAATGAGATGATAACAGAAAGATATTTGTTCTCTTTTATAATATTAATCAAGTTCTAATGCATTGGTCTTATTTACACTTATATTAATTAAAGTGTTGCAAATCAATTTCATGTTTTTTTTTGGAGTATAAAATTTGGGATATGCACGCTAGTAAACTAGGATACTAGTATCATACTATATATATCTACGTGTGTGAAGATTTGCAAACAGGTCTGAGATATATAGGTACCTATGATTATTATCGAATTTCTTCGCTTCGACCTGGGTGTAGATGCTTAGTTAGGAACTATCACCATTTTACACTAGGTACATCAAGTCACGGTTCGACAGAGTCAAAATAAAAGAGAAAGCAACAGCTAAGAAAATCATAATAGAGAACAGCACAACTATGTCACCTACCTCTCGTAAAAATCATGGAAGGTTGAATTTCGTATAAACTAAAGACACACACGTACTCGTATAGAAACAAACTTCTTTCTTACATACGACAGAAGTCAGTAAAAAGTCCAATATACATAGTATATGTAAACTTTGAGATTGAATGACTCAAACAAAGTATAACATAAATAAAAGCATTGGAACTTGTTTAACCCAAATATGTCATACTTGCTTGCATAAGTGGGTACCTGCGTTAGGATTTTTTTTAAATAAATTATTAAATTCTAAAACTCACATATCATGTTCATGTACATGTATAAGTGTACAGCTTTTATAGATGTTAAAGAAAGTGGCTACTTATTTGGAAGTGGTCATAGGTCATACTTATTTCAATATATATATATATATATATATATATATATATATATATATATATATATATATATCCGGACAAGTAACTTAACTGGAAGTCTAAACTAGTGTACTACAATCTGATAGAATCACATGGCTGACAGCTGCTCAACGGGTACAATTCTGTCAACATTATAATAGAAAAGAGTATGAAAACTATCGAATATATACTCATCTTTGGCTTAAGGTAGCCTATTTAGAGTAATATCTGAAATGGGATATAAATAAATGTTTCATATTGTCTATGCTTATTATTAGGCATTTATTAGTAAACCTAAACTAATAAAATTAATACAATTTGTTATAAAGTATTATTAGTATTTATCAATGATGATCGTGATTTCTACGAATGTTCGACCAAACGTTTCCATATCGTTCTGTCCTCTTGTTCCTAGAAAATTATGCAGAATGAGCGGTCCGTCTTTAGTCGAATTTGATCAATCCACCTGGTTAGCGATTTACATCTTGTTTTTTTTTTCTGGAACATTTCCACAGATGAGCAGTCTCTCAGACATCTGAGAGCGACATGAACAAAAAACATATCTAAAAAACATTCGTGAGCACAGAGTCCAAGATTCAGCACCGTTTAGGAAAATAAGAGAAAATGCGAGTTTTATCAGTCACATTTATATTTTAGGGGAAATCGATCGATCTTTCCACATTTTGGTAAAAACTTCTGCCACAATTTCCTTTACGGGTTATAATAGAGTCTGTCTACTATTTCGTATCCGTTTAGACCATCAGTCAATTGTAAGGTGTTAAATTACGTACTTTTATTAACTTTCAAGCCGACTTTGTATTATCGTGTTTAATTCGTGTAAGAGGGTGGATCATTTCTTCTTCTGTTGTTGCTATAAGGATGGTATCGTCAGTATAGTTTGAATTGGATGTTTTTTGCAGACCCTCATTCCAATGCATTTTCATAAAGAACTCGTCGTTTCGTATTTAATCTTTTTGAAAAGTTTTGGTTTATATTCTTACTCTGTTTGGTTAATAGAGGTTACTTATTTGAGAGACAAGAAGAACTCATTTTCCATTAACAAAACTTGCCTGTTTTTGGAGTATCTATATAGGGGGTTTAATCTGGTTTTTATGATTTTTAAGAATTTTGCTGGCGAGAGATATCAGAGGCAATGATCGGTAGTTCTGGCATCTTGTAGAAAGCCCTCTTTATGCTTTTTTATGTAGCAGAATATATGTTGATGCACACCAATCATTTTCCTGTGTTTCGTAAATCCGTACAGAGAAATTCTTCTTGTCTAACTTTTGATCTATTTTTTCTCTGATTTAACTAATTTCATTATCAAAAAACTACAAAAGCATGCTTTCCGCTAACTTACTTGTTAGTTAGTATTGTATCTTAAATCAAACTTATAAAATGCCCGAGGACCGAAACGTATTATAATTATATGTCTGACTTATTTAAAATTTCCCTTTTACCCCTTTATGTAGATGCCAATGCAGTGCCATTATCATAGATGGCGTGGGAGGCCTCCTGCACAATTACTTACCTCGCGTAACAATAGCCGGAGCTAATTAGAATATCTCGATCAGTTAACGGCTACTATTTTTTTACATATTTGCATCGTATATCATCCCTTAAGTAGGTGGAAAGTTTGATAAATATTTTATTCATTGGAAAAAATCGTGGTTTTCGACGGAAACTTCAACGTTAATATACTGATTGTTACATCATAAATATGTTTGCGAAAATGTATAATGGAATTTTCTTCGTCTTTATTTATTATGTTAATCAGGATTCTAGTCTCATAAATTAAGAGTTCAAAATTAATGATCCCAGTAACAAAGTTTTTGAAATATGGAGAATAATATTTTATGAAAACGTTTCGTTATTTGTACCAACAAATGGTAGATGTAATCTCTTTTAATAACTATTTTAATAAAATGAAAAGTACTTCTGATAGTCTGCTACAGATTTCTATGGGAATTAATTCAGGATCACATTTAGGGACAAAATATTTAAATCATTTAATAATGAAGGTTTGTACACAGCGATTTTGTATGCATTTTTTTCATTGTTTCTCTTCAGAGAAATATGAGCTGTATGTTTTTATGAATAATAGTTATAGCATTCTTACGTTATTTTTATGGACTCCTTGCGATTAACATCATACTTGTAGAATAAACTAAATCTCAACAATTCCAAACGTTTCGAGTTGTACATCAGACCCTGTTTTCAATGTCAGACCCTGTTTTCAATGTCAATAAAGAAAATTTAAAATATGCAGAATAGGCAAAATTTAAAATTAAAATATTTGATAATATTAAGTAACATCAATTTCAGTTACATCAGCACAGGACAATAATCCTCTAAAAATAATAAAGCTCCTTTCTAGTAAGAAGGATTTGAAAGAGTTAACTTCACCATTTTATGTAGAGGTCCAAAATTCTTAATTATTGTAATGTTTTTATTTTCACACAAGGGTTCTGCTCAGTTCTTGGATTTATTTTAAAACACAGTCCAACTCACTCTAATTTATTTCCACTACTTTAACACAAGTTATATTCACAGAACTATTTACATTTAACTTAACTATACAATACGACCGTCGAAAACAGAATGCCTCCTATCGCCAGCTGTCCATATTTATATATTTCTCTCCTAATTGTTTGGTAAGTCCACGAACCATCGGGAAACTACTTTCATGTTCTGGAAGCTTTAAGGGAATTCCCAGTAACGGCAGCGGTCGGCCTGTTAAGAGACGAAACATCTCGTATTCCCAGAAGTATCGGAATAATGTCCCTTCCGCGAATGGGTTGGTGGCCGATTGTACCAGCTGTCGGATTTCTCGTAACATTTCCCCCTCCTTAAGACCATTTCGTCCCGGAATGTCCCAGAATCCTTCCCGGAGTGACGATATTTGCAGGACTCTCTATTTCGACAACGAAAAGTTTGGTGGAAGTAACAGTCAACGATCTTCGAATCTGGGCTGCGAGTATTGAGACAGCATACCAGGATGTCGATGCCACTGAATCGAAAGATTGTTTCCATCATACTTCTCACCACCCTCCAATTCAGTCCATCCAATCCGCAGGCTATCTTTGGGACTGCCAATTTCATCAGATTCTTCTCCATCATCACATTCCTCAATTCTACCAGAGTCTTCCAAAGATCGCTGTATGTTGGCTTGTCCTGCGAGAATGTTTTCGTTGCCAAATAAAAGATGTCTCTGGTACCCACTGGTTGTTTATCTTCGAGATGAAGGACCTTCCCTACCACTGGATCTTGCTCCCGTAGCTTCTGGAACTGACCGTACTTTTTGGCAAACACCTTGGCTATTCCTCTGGACATCCGGAGATCTCGAGCCACACAATGAGCCAGGGCATATTCTATGGCCACCTCAAACAGCTCTCTGGGTTCCGCTCTCAGAATACAGTGCCATAAACTGCTCGAAGGTCATTTCGTCATCGGGTAGTTGGATGCTGCGGACTTGGGCTTCGCCGTCATGACTTTCGGCATAAGGTGCTAACCTGTTGAAATGTACGACCTTTGGTTTTCCCCAGGTAGCTTCTTTATTCTGTAGACAACATCGTTGATTTTGTTCACAATTTGGTACGGCCCCACTCAAGATCTCTGTAGCTTGGGCGAATATCCACGACGACGTTGCGGGTTATACAACCAAACAAGATCATCAACTTGGAATTCTCCGCCCTCGGGGCTTTGATGTCGTAGGCTTCCTTCATTCGAGCACTGGCATTCTCGATGTTTAACCGGACTCGTTGGTGGATGTCGTTCATCTTTTGACGTAGATGGCTGACATAGTCTTCACCTGGGGTCTCTTCACCTGGGAAACATCCAAACTTCAAATCGCATGGTATTCTTAATTTTCGTCCCGGTCTGACCCGTGGACTCGTGCACAGACGAACGATATACTATTAGAAACAAGTGCAGATACTGGTCCCAGTCTCTTTGGTGGTCAGAGACAAATGGCGGTTAATGTTTCTATTCATCCGTTCTACCATTCCATCGGATTGCGGGCGTAATACTGTCGTGTTTTATTGATTTTCAAGAGCTTGCAGACGTCTTGGAAAAGAGTAGACTCGAAATTTCTACCTTGGTCTGAGTGCAACTCCAAGGGAACACCAAAACGACTGATGCATTCCTTGACAAGGACATCAGCAACGGTCAAGCTTTCTTGATTCGGCAATGCATACGCTTTGTTTCATTTAATAAAGTAGTCTATCACCACCACAATGTCTTTGTTTTCAGAGTCGGATTCAGGAAATGGACCGGCAACATCAATGGCTACTCTTTCGAATGGACTGCCCGCGTTATATTGCTTCATGGGAGCTTTTGGTCGCTTCTGAGGCCCATTACTTGCTGCACAATCCGGCACCACTCCTTAACATCTACTTGGCAGTTTACCCAATAAGAAGCGTTCTCTCAACTTCCCCAGGGTTTTCGTTATTCCCAGATGTCGTCCAGTTATACCATCATGTAGTTCTCAGAAAACCTCTGGTCTTCTGTTTCTGTGAACTACAATCTGTTTTCTGTCGTTTCCCTCCTCTGGAGTTTCTAGGACGCGCTTGAGAAGTCCATTTTCCAGAATGAGGGAGTTCCACTGAGCCCAGTACGACTTTATGGTTGGAGTGTATCGGGAAATCTCCTGCCACGTAGGTTTGCGGTCTCCTCCTTCCCCCGGATAACTTCTTTTAACTCCGGATCCAATTTCTGGTCTTTTTGGATCTCCTCAGATTGCCAATGGTCATCGATGGCGGTAGTTCTACAGAGGACGGCCCCTTTTTCTTCTGCTCGCTGACAATGTTTGCAATCATCAGGGCATAGTCTCCTCGATAGGGCATCAGCATTCTTATGACTTGTTCCAGCTCGATGTTCAGTCTCGAAGTCGAATTCTTTCTGTCGCTCAATCCACCTGGCCACTTGTCCTTCGGGGTTTTTAAACGGCAGGGAGCCACTTCAGTGCTGCATGATCAGTCCTCAGGAGGAATCTTTTACCATAGAGGTACTTGTAAAAACGCAGTAATTCCTTTCAGGCTTGCTCAAGGTGTTGCTGAAATAGCCGATGACTTTCTCCTGACCGTCTTGGATCTGCGAAAGCACCGCACCAATTCCGACATTGCTTGCGTCGGTATCCAAAACGAAGTTCCCATCTGGCAAAGGATAACTTAAGACGGGGGCACTCGTCAATGCTCTTTTCAGTGTCTCGAATGATCGCTGGCACTCCTCGCCCCACTAGTACTGTACCTTCCCCTCTGTGAGTCTAGTAAGTGGCTTGGCGGTGTTGGCAAATCCAGCTACGTACCGAGGATAGTACGTGCATAACCCCAGGAAACTTCTTAACTGGTGGATATCTTTAGGTATCGGCCATTCTTGAACAGCTTTGATTTTCTGTTTATCAACAGCTACTCCATCTGCGGAAACCACATGTCCAAGATATAGCACCTCTTCTTGGAACAGCTGACACTTCTTCGGGCTTAACTTTAGTCCGGAACATCGAAGTCGCCGAAACACCTCCTCCAGGTTCTTGACGTGGTCTTCAAATGATTTTCCAACCACGATAATGTCGTCAAGATACACCAAGCATGTTTTCCATGAAAGCCCTTTTAACACTGTTTCTATCAATCTTTCAAACGTCGCTGGAGCATTACACAACCCAAACGGCATCACCATGAATTGGTAAAGTCCTGAGCCGATGGTAAAAGCAATCTTCTCTCGGTCTTCTTTAGCAAGTTCCATCTGCCAATAACCGCTCTTCAAGTCCAGGATGGAAAACATCTTCGATCCAGCCAACGTATCTAGAGTATCGTCTATTCTTGGAAGGGGATAGCTGTCTTTCTTTGTAGCGTTGTTTAATTGCCGATAGTGCACGCAAAATCGGGTGAACCATCTCTTTATTTTTAACCACGACAACTGGAGAAGCCCAAGGGCTATTGGATGGTTCAATAACACCTTCTTCCTCCATCTCGCGGACTATCCTGTCGGCTTCCTCTCTTTTTGCTAGGGGTAGTCTTCTCGCCGACTGTCGAATAGGCTGAGCGTCCCCGGTATTAATTTTATGTTTCACTAGATCAGTTCTTCCTCTTTTGCCGTTTCCTTCATCGAAAATATCCTGGTAGTTTTTAACGATGTCCTTCAATTGTGCTTTCTGACTTGGTTTCAAACTCTTAGATGAATCGGTGACGAGTCTTTCCAGTTCCTCAGATAGTTTACTTGTGGTATTTCTGCATGCTGTGTGCTTCTGACTACAGAGGAAACTGTTGAACAATGACCCAAAGTTGTTCCTTTCTTTAGCACAACCGAGTAATGATTCAGGTTCATTACTCTTACTGGCACAATCTCCTTGACCCGAAACAGAGTCTTCCCCAGTGCAACTACTATGCCTACATTTCCGTCGTTAAGTTCGGGATCAAACATCATTACTGTTCCAGCTTTAGCTTTCCCGTCTAAGCAAGCATCTATAATGAGTTCAGCTCTTTCCGGAACATTGACATCCTCTGCTAAGATGCCTCGCAGCAATAAGTCATCTTTTGCATGAAGCACCACTTTTTCGTCATTCACTCTCAGAATTCCATCTCTGAAGTTTAACTGGAATCCCTTGGAGCTCAAGACATCCATTCCAATGATTACTTCGTCTTCGATGTCTGCCACTAATGCCCGATGTAGGAAGGTTGTGTTTCCCAAGGTCATTTCAACTATTTTGCTACTTTTGCTGCTTCTCCTGTCGCTGTTCGCAGTTGCCATTTTGTTGGTTTTATCATTGTCTCTAAAACAATGTTGGGCCTTATTACTGTTTTGGTCGCACCAGTATCCAGCAGCATTGCAAATTGCTTCCTATTAATAAGACCATCTACAAAGACACTGTTAACGTGGTTGCGTAGCGAAGCGACATATGCGTTAGTAGTTGGGACTTGTTGGTTACAGGTCGACGATGGTCCCTTTATATTCACTTTCTTAGTTTCCCCAACGAGGAAGTCTGTACTCCGTTACTCTCCTTGCAACGACTCCGGAAATGTCCTACCTTATGACACTTCCGACATTTCTCTAGTCTTTTTTCGGTAAGGACTTCTTCTATTATCTTTCTTACAGATGCTTCATCGTTTCCACCATATTCGGATTCTCCATCCATGATTCGGACTCTGGCTTGACCTCTGCAGGTATTTTTTGGCGCCTTGAATTCTAGTGCATCCACTAATTGAGTCGGTTAAGCTAGTGTCAGAGCTTGGCTGGCTTCATTGTGCCGCAGTCCATCCAAAAACGCTTGTACAGCTAACCTTTCTATCATATTTTCCGGTGTAGCTGGATAGGCAAGGCGAACCAGACGGCAATATCAGCTTCAAACTCTTGTAGGGATTCATTAGATCTCTGGTGGCGATTTTTCAGTTGCGAGTGATAAACGTGCTCCAAATGGGTTTGCCCATACCTCAGTTCTAAATGTTTGACCAGTTGTTCATAGTCTTCTTGATCCGAAGTATTCAACGTTTGTAAGATATCTGTAGCATCGCCTCTTAGGGCTAGGGTTAACGCTATTGCCTTCTCCTCTGTCGACCACCCGTTTAGCTTTTCTCCAGCCTCGAATTGGCGCAGATAATTTGTCCAGGACGATTTTCCATCAAATTGGCGGGGGGGGGGGGTTCATTTTCTGCCTTGTCCCCTCGAGGCTAATTTTCGAATCCACTACTTCTGGACTGTTTCTGCTTTCGGTCTTTGGTGGAGTTTCTTCTCTTTGTCTTGCCACTACCTGCTCTTTTATTTAGGTGATCTCGCCCTCCATTATCTGTTTTAAATCTTCTATGCGCGTCTCGTTTTTAACTGTCCTCTGACTCAGCTCTTCAACTATTGTATGCTTTAGTTCTTCCATCCAGGTTTCATATTTGACCGTCGTCTGCTTCAGATCTTCAATCCGGGCTTCATTTTCTAACATGTCTGTTTTATCTCTTCCATCCGAGCTTCATTCTCGACTATTTTCTCTTCTAGCATTTCTGAATTTTTCTCTACCATGTTTTTCAAATGTTCTTCTAGGGATTTAAAATTTTCTAGTAATTGGGCTTCTAAGTATTCTTTCAAGGTTTTAGAATTTTCTATTAGTTTGTCTTCTAGGTCTTTAGAATTTTCCACTAATTTATCTTCTAACGACTCTTTCAAGTTTTTAGAATTTTCTAGCAATTTATCTTGTAAGGTTTCTTTTAAACTTTCCTCCATTTGTTTCAATAGCATGTCCCCAGTACTAGAAACTTCAAACAAATAAGTGTCTGGATTGTTACCTTCTTTTATTAGAGCATCTCTTAGCCGTTGTACTAATTCACTTTTCTTCCCACTAATTTCTAAATCCCTTTCCTCAAGTTCCTTTTTTAAGTCCGTCACTTTTAATTGGTCCAAATTCACTGTTTTAAACATTGTCAGTCTATTTATTTTTCACTTGTAAGGTTCCACAAATACACCTGACACCACTGTAATGTTTTAATTTTCAAACACGGGTTCTGCTCAGTTCTTAGATTTATTTAAAAACACAGTGCAACTCACTCTAATTTATTTCCACTACTTTAACACAATTTATATTCACAGAAATATTTACATTTATCTTAACTATACAATACGACCGTCGAAAACAGAATGCCTCCTACCGTCCATTTTTCTATATTTCTCTCCGAATGGTTTGGTAAGTCCACGAACCATCGTGAGACTACTTTCATGTTCTGGAAACTTTAAGAGCATTCCCAGTAACGGCAGCGGTCGGCCTGTTGAGAGTCGAAACATTTCCAATTGCCAGAAGTATCGGAATAATGTGCCTACCACGAATGGGTTGATGGCCGATTGCACCAGCTGTCGGATGAATTCTCGTAACATTATAGACAACCGGGACCGACTGAATTCAATAGAAGTAGTAGTAATGTAAACAAATTTATTTAATAAATTCAAGCAGAATCGTTTAGCTTTGTATGTTTTATATACCTAAATACGTTTTGAAATTGTGTTTTATGACTAAGGTCCCAGGAAAGTGTGTCACCATTCAGGGCCAGAGAGGCAGCTGCTCCCCTAGACCTGCCTTGCCTCTCATTATCTCTTCGTTATTTGTAGCATAAAATTAATAATTTTTTATTTTATTTAGTATCTATTCTATTAATCACACATGTATATTTATATTGATAAATAATTTCTTATTTACCCAGTCTTTAGAACAAAAGCCTACCGACTAGCTCCCCCCTAAAACTCTAAACCTACCTTTTCTGTTGACAGATTTTGGACTACTGGAGTTATTATTTCTTTAGGTAATTTTTGTATTCAATTATTTATATATTTGGGGGCATAAGTACAAGAAATCTTATAAAACTAATTTTTGGAGATTTGAGTGCCAGTGTTGTATTTAATTTTGTTTAACTCCTGATAAGCGTTTTTTAACCGACTTCCAAAAAGGAGGAGGTTATCAATTCGTCGGTCACTTTTTTTATGTATGACCAGAGATTATTCAAAAACCGATTGGGCAATTAGGATGATTTAAACTGCATTATATTAAGGAACATTACTGAAAGGTACCATATAATTTGGATTGAGTTGGCTGATACTTGGTGGAAGTAGAAATTGTCTATAACATGAGATTTACGGTTCTCCAGAAAATCAGAAAAAAAGTAAATAAAGGACTAGATTTCAGTGAATTTCAATTTATCTTCACTATTTTCTCTAAAACGGCTCAAGCAATTTGAATATTATATATTGTATTCTACAAAGATATGTTACACCTTGATTCCGTAAATTTTTCTATAACATACCATTTTTCTGAAAATCGGAAAAAGTGAACAAAAAAACTGTAAACATCCATGTAAATGTAAAATTTTCATCATAAATATTTAGTTTAAATGTCAACATCACCACAAACCCAAACAGTGGCGAAGAAGGAAAAAAAAGCCAAGAACCCAAGGGCTAAACCCTCTCATCCACCGACATCTGAGATGGTCAACAACGCTATCAAAGGTTTAAAGGAACGTGGTGGATCATCTTTGCAAGCCATCAAGAAATATATTGCTGCCAACTACAAGGTCGATGCCGAGAAAGTAGCGCCTTTCATTAAGCAATACTTAAAGTCAGGCGTTGCTTCAGGAGTTTTAGTTCAAACTAAAGGAAAAGGTGCATCCGGTTCCTTCAAATTGGCAGCTTCGACCTCTTCAGGAGCTTCAGTATCGAAACCGGCCAGCGGCGACAAAAAAAAACTGGGGCTGGAGGTAGAGCAAAGAAGTCCCCTGCAAAGCGAGCAGCTTCCAGCGATAAACCTAAGCCGACAAAGAAGCCGGCGGCTTCGGGAGCAGCAAAAACAAACAGCCAAAAAAACTACGACTGCAACCAAACCTAAGAAAGTTGCCGCAACTGAAAAGAAGACTTCGACTCCGAAATCCACCCCATCGACAACTTCATCGTCATCATCATCAGTTTCGCTTGCATCCTTCGAAAGTAAAAAAAAACAGTAAAGGTGCCCCTACAAAAAAACCGAAAACTCCAAAACCGAAAACAGCAAAATCTGCGGCATCCCCGAAGGCGAAGACAGCAGCTTCTCCCAAGAAGAAGAAATAAATAGAAAACAATTTCATCGACATTATTTACGCTCTAACCATTTTGATTCATTTGAAGTCAGTTTCTTTTAGAGACGAAGTTAAGTTACAGGACTTATAGTCGCGTGAAATGGTAGGAAATATTCCATTAGTTTATTGAAACGAAAGTTTGTTATATCAGCGAACTCTTATATATAGTATACGTTTGTAGGTGTGTGCGTGCGTGCATGTGATATTAGGTGGTACATAAACAGGTGTATACATAGGATGGTTGAAATCTAAGGTGGAATTGAATTAGTTATTCAGGGTGGTTAAAATAAACGGTAGAGTAAAATTATGGTCATAAAATGTGGTTAAAAAATGTGAATTTTGTTATATAGGGTAGACCATGAGCCCTGGCATAAATGGAATAATAGGCATATGGGGCGAAGTAAAATCATAGGTATACAGGAATAATTTAAACAACAGAAAAATAGAAACAGTCAATAGTGTGGAGAGGAATTATATTTATACAGAGTGGTTTTAAAGATATCATGACCGTTGCAATATTGTGTTGAGCTAAATTATAGTTGTACAGGGTGGTTCAGAATATGATACAGAGTGGTTTTAAAGATATCATGACCGTTGCAATATTGTGTTGAGCTGAATTATAGTTGTACAGGGTGGTTCAGAATATGATAGACAAGTAAGTTATATGAGGGTGACCAATACGCCGAAGAATATACACTCTGAATGCAATATAGAGTAAATTAGAGTTACACTTACAGAAAGTGCTTCAAATAATAAAACAAAGAAAAAAAGTTAAAAAATATTTGGAAAAAATCTTAACAATATGGGTATAAAAATAGTTAAATATAGTGAGAGAGAAAACCGGAGTGAGAAAATAGTAAAATACCAGAACTAAAAACAAAGACCAAAAAATTGCTTATAACTTTCCTTTAGAATGAATACTACGGTACTAGTAACCAGATTTAGCCATAATATACACAATATAGCATTAATTAGAAAACAAACAAATGGTAATATAAGAGTTGAAAGGAAACTAAAGGAAAGGACAAGTGAATGAGAAAAAATGTGTATTTAATATTTATAGTTTTAGAAGCATCCTTTGACAACACTTTGTAAAGATTTTAGGGAATATGCTAGAGTACCTAAACTTAGCCAAATCCTTATAAGTACATATAGACAGTGAGAAATAAGGAGTAGATTTTAGGCTAAAGATCATAACATGAGCAAAGTAATAAATCTGTTAGGCAGTGTAAATTCTTATTAATAAGATGCTATAGGAATTAATATTAGAATTAAAAACAGAATTGTAAGAGGCTCTCCCAAACATTAAAAGAAAATAAATGTGAATAACATAGTAATACATCTATTAGGAGCAATATATTTTTGAATTTCGGGGGAATAACACGACATTTACGACATTTCGAATACTTCAAATATTTCAGGGTCTAAATCAGGCCCCGTTCTCAATGAAATAAAGTAACACAATTAAATTAACAAGTAAGTACGTACTACCAATTATATAAAGTATACAATTTGATATTAAAATGACGTAACGAAAATAATTTACTGTTAATTTAATGTATACAGTGCAGCACATAAAAATCCTAAAGATCATATGACAACAACAAAGTTTCTTTCAAATTGGAAGAATTTGAATTATCTTCAGAATGCAGCGCTCCTTTGTTATGAAAAAAATTATCCAAGAATTCTGATATTTCAGAGATCCTGTAAAAGTAATGGAAAAACCTAGGAGAACCTCATGAAGTAACCCTATATCGTGGTTATTCAAAAGGACATGACCATTATCAATTTCATCATTGACTATTGGTAACCAGGAACTTTTGAATTCTATGGAAGTAGAAGCAATGCATCATTTCAGAAAATTAAAGGAGACCATTTCAGCTTTTGTCTTGTATTGCATTATTCTTTGTGTAATATTGTTGAATTTTGAAATTATATGTATGACTAAGAATCCACAAATTTTTGAATTTTGGAATTGTTGTTCTTTATGTAATTTTTGTGTTCATTTATTCGTTGAGTTAAACGCCTAGAATTATCTCAGATATAAAATGTATTACAATCGCAAGGATTTTTTCAAATGCAATTTTTACAGTTTTGGGTTGGCGTTATTTGGTTTTGTTAGATAAATAAGTGTTTTTAGAGATAACAATTACTTTTTAATTGATTTAGGATCTCTGAGAAGACTACATACCAACCGTCCAGCTATATGTATTTGTATACCTACATTAACACAAATTTTTGTTAATGTAGGTTAATGTAGTATTACTTGAAATTTTTTTTTTATGGTAATGGTTAAATCCGATTCAGCTCATATTGTCATTTACCCGAAACACCGTATAACGATCACCTTGGTATCAAGTGGTGGCAGTTTTTGTACATTTTCAAACATGGGATGAATTCGAATAATTGCAAGAAGTGAAATAAATAAGTGTGCTTTTTTTCAATGAAAGAATATAAACAAACAAAGCATCTAAAAATGGGGTACCTACTATTCTACACAACACAGTGTGGCCAGTTATGACCAAAAACATGAAAATCTGTAAAAATATGAGTTGTTCCAAGAAATCACACTTAATTGTAATATTTTGTTTCGAATATCAATTGCGGGAATTTTTGTTTAGCAATACAGTTCCATCCATATACTCTAAAAAATGAAACTACAATAGATCGGAATTCCAAGAATTTTTTATAGACGATCTGGTTGAACGCTTTCAACATCTGCTGCATTTCTCTACTTAATAGATTCCGTTATCAGTTGATCCCGTTTTTTGCAGATTTTATCGTTTAGTGTATCGTGTTGGTATTCATCGATAACTGGTTTCTGTCTAATTATACTAAATTACAGTGCATCTATAAATCTTTCAATCAAATACATACCTCATTGTATTTAATCAATCACTAATTAATAGACCCATTAAAATTCCTAGAGTAAACAAAAAGGCATGCTTGTTATTGAAATGTTGGTAACGATGACGATCAACATTTTCAAGTCGATCGTCGTGTCCCGGCGTCTGACAGACATTTTGGCCGCACGCGACAGCCCCCGCATTCCTGTGTCGTCACATCGACGTTCAGTTTATTTTTCGAATGCGTCTTGTGAAAATAAATCGATTTACAAGTGTTAGACACACGCGGCTTAATTTAAATTTTCGGTTCTGCTCTTTGTCTGTTCAGGTATCCACATGTTTTATTATCTGATTATGGAAACTTGAATTTCAGTTTATTAACGTTTTACCAGCGAAAAAGTTGAAATTTATTCGAGTATTTGTCTGTGCAACATATAAAAGTAAACAAGATTAGAAACTACTTTATCTAATGTTATACTTCCCTGTCACTCGAATTATATGAAATTCAAAATTCCGAAATAATATGCTACCACATTATTTCTCAAAAAGAAGTGGTAGCCTTAGGGACTGACTGAAAATTTTTGTATCTATATTACTGTATTGAATATTTCTGACTTTTACTCACTGCCGTAGAATATTAAATTAGAGAAAAGTGGACGCAACACGCAAGCAATGTGTTATTAGACCAGACTTGAATTTTTGGAAGACATTGCTATAGATAACGAAATAAAATCTAATCCACTTTGTCTAATTACAAAAGCGAATTTAAATAAATCGTTTATTCCTTTACATAGAAATCTATTACCTTAAAACTTTCAATGTTCCATGCTTGACAGATCTTCACAATTTATGAAATAAAACACAATAATTTTGGTCACCACATTTCCGGCATGGTTAACCGTTAACCTTTTTTGAAATTATTTCCCAAAAATTATAAAAATTGAATAAAAAAATATTTGTTGACTAGTGTGTATCCAGTTCTTATTCTGAATATTGAATCAAATAACAAACAACAGTACTACAAAGAAAAAAAGATCTTATTTAGAGGTTTTAACACTGATCAAAATTTTAAATAGAGATAAGTTCTCCAAGAATTATAAGATTTTTAGGGGGGAGTCTTCGCAAACATTAAAACAGCATCTGAACAAGGGCTGGTTCAAAATCGGAGGAGATGAGACGATCGTCACCTTCAAGAGTCTTAAGGTCGGGGAGTCCAAGACTAAAATACTACTAACTCTTAATTCCAATAGTTTAAAAGAAAGTAGGTTATTACTCTATGAATTCAAAACTATAGAGAAGCTATTTAAGTGTGTCTTACTTGTACCCGATCCTAACCCCTGTAGCTTGTAAATAAGAATGTAAGTATTTAAAGACAAATTATGATACTAACAGGGTTGGTGTCTGTAGTTTTCAAATTCACATCTTTTAAATAACCGGGATAGTTACCTAACTTGATATATGTAAACACATTTAATCTAATCTAATGATTCTATATCACAAAGTAATATACAAAGTTGTTGTTTCTTGATTAGAAATATGAAAACTTAGTTTAGCAATTATTTTCACTATTTGAAAAGTCACTTCATGATTTGACGTAAGTTACACAGCTTTGAAATTAATTACTAGTAACGACCTAATAGAAACCGTTAGTTACAATAAAATTCATGCTGCTTCCTGAACTCAAGTCAGCTCAACCAATCGTAACTCACCGGTCCGACTTTTCCAAAGATACTCGTATATGTACTTCGGTTGCCGTTCTTCAACCAACTACCTATTAAGGATTTGTCTTGTTTTCTAATGCTATTTTCGGAAGACATGAAATTCATGATTTGCCAATACAACAGCAACAGCAACAACAATAACAGCAAAAGAAGTTCTTCGAAATGGATCGATGGTTTCTTTACGATCGCTCCATCCACAATATATTAGTGACGATAAATTGTTGTTCCATCGTTGGACGGATATCTTTCGCAGACGCAGATAAATATACCCACCTATTCTGCTTGAAGTGAAGTGCACCGTATTTCTCATTGAAAAACATTTCCTCTCATAAAAGCGAATAAGCGCAATACATCAAGAAAACAATAAAATTGCCAACCGGTGCAAGAGTCAGGCAGCGTAAACCTACTTGTTCGCAATCATACGGCGTATCAGCTGACGGTATTTCCTATAGGAACGTATAAATCCTGTCGGCCAGTCGATAAGTCAATTGTTATCTGGAATCGACACCAGTCGCCGTTACCGATTCCGATTCCAAGGGATTTTCTTTTACGCCGCTCTCTTCTGCCTTCTGCTTTGGCGCTTTTGCTTCCAAAAAATATGACAGAGAACCGATGCGAAATTGGAGAGCGAATAAGGATATCGGTTCGACTATATTTTTTTCGGGAATACTCGTTGATGTCTTGTTTTCGTTTATTGTAGGTGCGGGAGAATTATTTGCCAAATGATTTATCACAACAATTAGGGCATTTTCATCTTCACCTTCTATGGCAATTTATTCTTAGACATAAAATTTTCGTAATTAGAAGTACGTCTATCTCTATAATGTTACTAAATGAGCTAACTCTGTTTGTATATTTCTAATAACATTTTCCAAAACCAAAATTATAGTTGTGTTTGGGGGGGAGGTTTCGGGAGTTTCCTTGTTTAGCTAGATCAATGGACCCATCTTAAAAAAATCGTATCATAGAGAACTTTAAACATTTAAATGTTATAAAATTTTCTTTCGGTTCAATTACAAATTTTTACACTCAATAAAATGTCTTTATTCTACCAAAACAAATCACAATACGTTCGACTTCTTAACAACGATAAATAAATACCGATGGATGATCACTTCTAGGTCATCTATTCAACTTCCTTCTCCCAACAGTCAATTGCATTTATATATCCTTACAGTGGATCGAGATGTTCCACTGTAGCTTCTGGTGCGCTGTTGAGTATGGTTTCTAATTCCGGTATGGACTCGAAAGCCTTTGTATCATCAATCGTATTTTCGGGATTCGCCCTCTTGTCGGCTCTGTTTACTTCAGTTGTTTTTATTTTTTATTTATTTCCAAGTTCAGTTTTTATTTAGAATGATTAATTTTTCGAAGGTTTCTTATTTGGGCAGCGTAAAATAAAATGTTATATCACTGCTCCACATATAATTCTGATCGTCGAAATCAGCCTCTCCATGATAGGGAGCCAGTCGACCCAAATGAACCACCTTCATCTTAGCTCTCGGATTCCGTCCAATAGGATAGACAACATCATTGATCCTATTGATCACTTCTTATAGATCATCTTAGGGTGATGTGAATTTAGGAGACTTTCCTTTACTCATCTGTAGATTGTATAGCCATACTTTATCTCTCTCTTGAAACCCTACTGATTTTGCCTTGAGATCATATGGTGTCTCCATTCGATCACTGGTTATCAACATCTGCGTTCGGGCTAGTTTGTGTGTGGCCTATATGCTTCGTCGGAGTCGGTCGGTATAATCGTTAACTCTAAACGATGCTACTCTGGTGAGTCGAAGGTCAAATCACAAGGTAATCTCAGCTCCTTTCCAAATAATACACACTGGCTAGAGTCAGTACTGTGCTGTTGTGTATGACTGGGCGACAGGCCAACAGGAATATGCTGATTCGAATCACGCCGGTTGTTGCTTACTTTGAATAGATGTTGTTCTAAGTTCCTGACGAATTGTTCCACCATTCCGTCTAATTATGGCTGCAAACGTGTAGTTCTCGTTTTCTTGATGCTGCCCATCATCGTACCAACTTGAAATACGTTGTATTAAAAATTCCGCCCTTGGTCCGAATATAACTCTAGCGGGATACCAAACCTGCTAAATAGCTGTTCCACCAACGCCTTCGCACTTGGTTGCCTTTTGACTGGGTATAGCATATGCCTCAGGTGACTTGCTGAAGTAATCTGTTGCGAGCCGAATGTATTTGTACGCCCTCTCGGACTCGGCAAATGGACCAGCGACATCAATGGCAATTCTCTCAAATGGAACGCCCATATCGTACTATTGCATCCTGCCCTTGGTCTGGGTCTTCTTCTACACAGGATTCATATTTCCGAAACCAAGCTCTGACGTCCTTGCAATAATTTACCCAGTAATATTATTGGCGAATTTTATCCACAGTTTTAATCTTGCTCAGATGACCTCCGGTAATCCCACTATGTACTTCGGTTAGGACTCCTAGTAACTTTTTTGGGATTACCAGCTGGGACATGGTATTTCTGTCATCATTGCTTTCCCAAACTCTCTTTAGCATTCCATTATCTACCTTCAAGGGGTCTCATTAGACCAACAATGAAGTCAGGAGACCTGGGTGTCCCTTTATTTTAGTGAAAGGGTTGGCGCAATGTCCGTTAAGCAGTGTACATTTACCGGCACACAAATCCGTCGGATAGAAATACTCTTACCCTGTTCCAATTTCAGGCAATATCCGCAGTCTACTCTACAGGCTCTTCTTACCAAACCATCAACATTATTATGCACACAGACGGAATGATATTGCTATAATTTCTCCATCCACCTGGCCAGTTATTCCTACAATGTTTACATGTCCAACAGCTATTAGAGATCTCTGATTAGGAAATGACGCCCATAAACATATTAGTGGAAATGGTCTGCGGCTCTTATTTTTGCGAGAAGCTCTTTCCTGGTGACATTGTAATCATTTTTTGGTTTCGAGAATCCACGGCTATAGTACCTACGTGATCACTCGCTCCACAGAATGTTGCACTTGGGACACTTCTTAGTGTTGAGTCCCAGGTTGGCATTCTTAATTCTGGAAAATACTTCGTCGAAGTTCTTCATATACATACTCTGGATTGAAACAATCGCTTACTTATGGGACACGTTGTATTTTCTCGTGAAGATCAACCTGCCAATATCCACGCTTTAGATCCAGTGTGGAGAATCAATAGGACACTACTAGTGTGGTTAGTGTCATCGATTCCAATTCCAATTGATATGAATCGCTACAATGACTTGTTTGCAGTAACAATATATCGGAATGATTAGATTGTTAGGATACGTTGCTAGCATTTATCGTAGCGTGTAAACTGCCCTTAAGTCAGAAGTTGTTGTCAATCACCGAATGTATTATTTACACCTTATTTCTTAAATATTCTCTAGGATGCACAATATTTTTGATTCAGTATGATAGTGGTAGTTGATCTGACTTTTCGATCTCTAGATACTGATACCACTATTAAACTCTTGTAGCAGTAGTCGTCTCAACCTACGGTCCACTGCTAGAGACTGCTCCGATTTCAGCATTATTGGCCATAGCCGCTAGCTTCCTTAATTTTCCTCTTTTTAAAATTTTGATCAATATAGTTTGCTCGATTACAAATTTCAAATGCTTATCTGCTACAGAAAAAATCCACGCGAGATAACCCCAGTGAGCAGACAGAATAACAATAAACGGTTAATTGCGTTTACACATTTTATTCAAATATCTTAATTATGTCTTAAATTTTTTATTGATTTTATATTTGGCGTTTGAATTTTATTAAAAGAATAAAATTGAAATTTTTATAAAACAATATCAACGGTTGTTGTTTTCTGTCACTTAATATAAAAAGATTTCATAAAATTTATGCATCGTCTATAAAAATGTTGTAAGAAAGAAACAGAGGAAAAAATGAACACGTAGGTGAAAACCACATTACAATATTCATGATATTAATCGATCATTGGCATGGGACTTTTTCTAAAACTAACGATGAATCTCGAAAATCATAATTTTACCCCGTGTTCTCGAAATACATTGAAAATATATTTTTCGAATTAATATGTTGTCTTTTTAATAGGCACATAACTTAACTCGAAAATTTATAGTGGGTCAAATTTGAATATTTATTAAGGGACTTGTTTTTTTCTACCTGTCTCATTCTAGACATATTTTCATGTGTTTAAAATGTTAGGAATTTGAACACACATCTCCAGAAACGATATTAATAATTATATTCCGTGGCTTGCTAGACGAAGGTGATAATTTAGATCAAGAGGAAATATGGGTCTTTTATGAAATATGGTAAACGAAATAATTCACATTGTACCGGTTCATTGCGTTCAAACGCGTTTTATTTATTAAATATCTCATTAGACCTCACGACAGAACAATAAATTTCTTTCCGGTAAATCGCAGCGTAATTTTTAATTTATCGTCATACTATGCATTAATACCATTAAGTGATATATCTTGGTCGTGTCCGAGGCACTTCATGCTGGATATGCGACTATATTGGAATGTTTTCAGTTTTTTCTTTTAGAAAATCTTCGCTATTATTTTTATGGAAAATGCAAGAAGCTTCAATTAAACTTGTTACTAAAAAGTGAAAAACAAGCACTATAATCTACACAACCTTAAGGACTTTATTAAATAGCAAAATATACATAAAACAATATACTAACAATAAAATTGGGGACAAACAAATATTTAAAAATATATTTGTTTTACAGACTGCAATATATTTTTACCAAATATATCGTGCTTGTTGGTTTGACCCCGCCTGTAATTTTTGTTGAAGTTATATGTTTCTAATATTTGTCAGAAACACGTGAAATATTCTAGTAAAAACGATTCTTTAAAATCCTACGTTTTGTCTGATGAAACAAAGATAATTTAATCGATTGAATATCTATTATCTACATAGCCACCCTTGGACTCCCTATCTTTATATATATATATATATATATATAAATCTTCTGTACGTGTGTTAGTCATTGAACTCCTCCTAAACGGCTGGACCGATTTTGATGATATTTTTTGTGTGTATTTCAGGGGGTTTGAGGATGGTTTAGATTCACAATACGGTCAATAGATATTGTTTTTCTAGTTAAATTATTTATTTCAAAATTGTTGTTGATGTTAGCACAACTTAGATAGGATCCGGCAGACAGCGCTGTAGTCGCCGTGTCAAATATTCAAGAGTGTGCTTTAGTTTCAGTTACGTCTGATAGATGGCGTTCAGATTATATTGTTACAGCTAATTTTTAAAAGTTTACATGGAACAGGACAACGTTTGTCGGGTCCACTAGTCTTAGATAAAAACAGTATGTCGGAACGATCACTATTCACTTCTTCAGTGTCTTTCACTTCAGTGAGTGTCTTTATGGAAAATAATATTCATTCTATACACAAAATAAAAATGAGGTATTAAAGTCAAAACTCAGAATTCCATCCTACTACGTCTCTTCTCGTGCCAAGGTTCACAACACTAACACTGTCTCGTACTGATCGCCTTTGATATTCTAGCTAACATTATTTTCTACAAATTTTCTACCTAATTATTTATCTCTGTTACTGTCCCGACATCTTAACCGGAAAAAACATGTTTAATCAAGTTATATTTTGAATGTTTTGAAAAATAATACATGATATTGTTATAACATTGTATTTTACACTGCTAAAATAGTAACCTATCTAGAAATTATTCATACTAAAAATAAATTGTGCGAGTATACAAATATGTGATAAAAGCCAATTCTCTGAATGCAAAAGAAACGATAAAGATGTACACATTAGCAGGCCAAAATCACTACGGTGAAGATCGAGAATGACTACGATGGTATAAAAAGGCTGACCTAGAGCAAGATTGTAGTTAAGTAGATAGCAACATGGCGGAATAGGTCGTATCGAAGTGAGAGTTTATCGACCAATGTTGTCATTTCTTTTTTATTTTTAGAAACTAATTTAGCCTCTTTTATTGATGTTCCTCTGGTTTATGGTTTATTTTTCTTATTGATCCCATGTTGTTCTTCCTTTTTTACGTCTACCCTGCATTTTGATATCTCACTTATTTTCTGTCACCAACTACTAATTCTCCTTTCTCTATAGCCATTTATGGGTTCTATTATTCATTGATTTCTTCAGTCACGGCTACTTTCTGGAGATTTATATCTCCTCATGAATATTTCATTTCAACTACTTGAATTTTGTTTCTTGTTTCTTATTTAGATCCCATGTTGCATACTGAAACCTGAGTACCAGGTGGGAAAATAATGTGTGAACGAGACATTGTGGCTATACTGATATATATTTTAAAAACCCCTTACGCCAAAGGTGGATATGGGGGCGATGAGAGATTTCAACTAAATACTTTCGTTGGAATTCTAAGAGATATTCAGGGTGATCATATTGAATTTGTATTTTTTGAATGGCACACCCTGTATATTATTACATATGTTAATTCCTTTGTTTGGGCATTAATCCATACGTTGAGACGTAGAAACAGCTGAATGTCAGTGTCTATTATCATAAGAGGTTGTATGTGGGCCAAACTATGGACCACTCTACATACTACCAAAAACCAATGGTGAATCCTCTTTATAGTGCCTAATATTCTCATTCCAATTTAGAAAAATTTAAGCATGGATAACTTGATTTTTTCAACTGGAACTCCCATATTTTTTTCAAGTTATATGATAATTAATTTAATTTCATCCGATGTTATTTGTATCTATTTCTAACACTTTCTTCAGAAACAAAGAAATACAAATAATTTCTGCTTTTATGAATTTTCTCATTACTCATAAAATATTTTTTTATATAAGTCTTTGGAATATAATTTGTCATGCCTCTAATGTGAAATTACAATACCAGTCCAACGATATAAGATTATCTAATCCTCAATTCCTTATTTACTGCAGAGCTTTTTCCAACACTCAGAAGTAAACTTGGCCATGGAAAATATACAGTATGGTTCACTATATATATTTTTTAAATATTAAAATAAATCAAAAAGAATTATTCATAAGTTATGCTAAGTTAGCAAATAATAAAATGGTTCAGCAAATAAATAATTCATAAGATCGTAAGTTCCCAGTAAATAATATGGTCATGTGCGAGTTGGACTCGCATACTTCCGTACTTCCGTACCATCTTTGATATTTGTTATAATGTATGTAATCATAAGATATATTTCTCGAATTTTCCAGTGTCAGACAATCAAAGCACGAGTGGATTTTCTTATATTTTCCTTAATATCTTTTAAACTATTTGGTTTAAATTTATAAAAAATATAGACTTTTATTTCTCACAAGAGCCTTTTCCTTTGATCTGCAATTATCTAATTAAGTGAAGCCCTATATAAATCTTTTGCCTGAATTTTAAGCTCAACAGTTTGGGACATAAAAGTGAGATTGGATCAAATCTTAAACAGCAAATTATTAAATCTTTCAGAAAATAATTAAAAAAATACAAATAAATTATATGCATTTTAAATAATGTTTTATTTTCCAATTATGTTTATAAATTAATGTTAGAATCTGTGTTTCACTTTTCTTGTAAATGCTAACTAAGGTACTATATTCTCAATTTTTTTCCAAAGTTTAGACTCAGTAGTTCGCAGATATATGAGGAAATGTTTTTATTTTAAAAATTAAAAATATAGATTGGCATTCTTCATAATCAACCCATTCATTTGATACATTACATGCGTTTGAGATAAATCAATTTTTTTATTTATCATTTAATACTAAACCAAACCCCCCAAACTTAATATTAGGGTTTTTTATTTATTTTAACTGTAAATTTCAAGGCCTTATACTTACCTTCCAAAATTGTGGGTCTTATAGTAAGAATAATAAAGTGGAGGAATGAGTAAATTTTGTTGTATTTTTGTTAGTATCTATCTGTTTGTATCAATTTATTTTAAAAATATATGTTTTTTATTTTCAATTTAATTCTATAATGTGCTCCCTAAAATTTATATTGGAAGGTTCTCCTTATTTTTCTTGGTAAATTTTGGATAATGTCCTTATTTGGAAATGGAGGATATTTGTAAAATTTCCCCCAAGAAGTACCTCAATAATCAGATTTTTTTCATTTACGACATGTACTCTTGATCGTTCACTAACCAAACTATATTCTGATTTGAAATTTCAACCTTTTTTCGTCTAGTAGTTTCGGAGAAGATTAGCTGTGATATTACGGGCGGACACATCAGAAGTGATTTAATAAGGGCTTCCGTATATTGGATGTACGGAACCCTAAAAAGAAGAAAAAAATATTTGTGATCCTGTATTAGCATTTATTTTTTGGTTATAGTTGCTAGTTGTATACTTTTTGTTTAGCGTTCCCCAAAGAAAAAAGAGTTGCTGCTATCATATGTTACTTGGAAGTCCACAAATGTAATAATTCGATAGATTTCTGGTCTACCATTTGACTCTGCTGGTTCCAAATGGGTATAATAGTGACATGTTCCCGCTCTGTAAAATATCGTTGAATAGACAAGCTATCGTTTTTGGCTAAAAATATGAGAAATTCTGCACGCATTTATGATGTGGATATTTTTGATCTGGTATGGTAGCTAGCTATCATCTATCAATCGCTACTCTCCAGAAAATGTTGATAGATGTTTTTCCTTTCATTCTGGAATGTACATATTAGGGATTTTTTAGAACAGTTTTCTTTGCTATGTTTATGGTACCAACAAACCTTTCATTGTTGTTAGTGTTATGAAGTGTTTTTTTTTTGTATTATTGAAATAGTTGTCCAGTTAGCATCTTTAAAGTTAATTTTATATTTGATATTTAGGTTTTTTATATAGTGAAAATACTTAAATATATATTTCTGTTTTAATTAACCCACCATATATCTACAAAAACTTGTTTGTAAACCAAGATCTACCAGCTCGATTTTATGGTGCATTTTAGGCTAAAGCTATTAACCTAGAGAGGTTAAATAACTTAATACCTCATTCTTGGAAATCATCAAATTTATTTCAGAGAACAACGTAATACTATGATACGTTAAACAAACAACAAACCCAACGAAAATGTAAATTAATTTTTGCACGGATGAAAAACTTTTAAAAAATGGTCATATCATTAATAATAGATATATCTGTGAACAGCTTCTCTCCCTCGTTCCACAATGCTGACCACGTATCTAAAATTATCTTGATTAATTAGCTACCTCTTGAATTAAAAATGGAACGAAAGCGTGTTTGGTTCTTCTCATTAATAATACATGGATTTTTGTATCTTTTTGATTAATAAATTTGTCTAAAGTAAACATTTTTCATTTTATTTGGACAGGAGGTATTACAGGAATTTTTTTCGAGGTTGTTCTGTTGGTTACCGAAAATGTCGATCAAGTCTATCACAAGTATGAGAATCATTTCGGCTTTGATAGGATTGCGCTTTCACAGTCGTACAAACATCGGCTATTATTTATGTTTTGTTTTTAACTTATGTTTACATAACTTTCTCATTAGATATCTAATAATTTTAAATGATGAACAACATTTATTCAGGCAGTGATAAATTTCTCTTTCTTATCTTCTATATAAATTTAAAATTAGATTTGGTTAAGTTCAAAATTAAAATTACTAGCTTAGGGTTTTTATATCAAGAACAGTATAAACATAATCATGGAAAAATTAATACTAGTACTGACAGCAAACTGGCCATGAATACTCCACTGACCGAAAGTTCAGAATTAAGAGACGAAGCACCTAATCGAAATGCTATCAGCCATTTTAGCTTCGAGCTATACAAAAACATCGAAAAAGTAGCTATCGAAGTTCTTGGAGAAAGAGAAACAATAGGAGGCAACAGCAAACATAGTGCAGTAGATTCTATGGGTTCAATTTCACAAAAATTTTGACATCTAGGAGTGTCAGGGAAAACTAGCTCCTAGAATAGAAATCAGCCGAAAGAATTTGTAGGTTAACTGAAACCTCTATAATATTGAATTCAGTTATATATACTAAATACATAACAAATTAATAGAGATTTCATTCAGTTCAACTGATGGAGGTTCTCGACTATAAACAATATATTGTTCTTAAATGGATTAAATCTCGAAAAGACCGTATATCACATCAAAATGAATTAGAAAAAAGAGAAAAGCAGAGCATAAACAACATTCAGGAAAATGTGACTTACAAAAGAAAACGCCAGTGCATAGAGGATGAAAATCAAAGTAATTCAGAGATAAGAAAGAAATAAGGGAATTCTGGGAAACAACAAACTAGCAGGTAGGATCAAAAACAGAAAAGTCGCTGGTACGGATGGTATCTATAATAAACTTAACATGCAGAAAGATCACAGATGAATGAAGTAGAAGTATCAAAAAGGGAGACTAAAAATTACCAGAGTATTTAGAGCTGTAAAGTAATTGAGCTGAAACGTGACGTTGTTCACAAAATATTAACTTCTCTCTTTAAACAAGTCCCTGAAAATGATATTCAGCTAATAATGCGTTCTTTGGAGTAATATTGATAGTATATCAAATATAAAAAAACATAGGAAATAGACAAGGAACTCCTAACTTTTCAATGTAACAGTGATAGAAATAACTAATAGCCAATGTCAAAGGAGCTGACATTGGAAACA
Source organism: Octodonta nipae (assembly GCA_034190945.1). Classification (NCBI taxonomy): domain Eukaryota; kingdom Metazoa; phylum Arthropoda; class Insecta; order Coleoptera; family Chrysomelidae; genus Octodonta; species Octodonta nipae. Next base: position 40,089,898 of record CM067224.1, on the reverse strand, counting down.
AATTAACAACGAGCTAAATTTAAATGATCTGTTATGCTGATGACGCCGTTATTATAGCGAAAAGTGAGAATGACCTACTTTAAATACAAAACCTATGCATTAAACTAAAACGCTAAAATCTTAAACATGATTATATCCGCCACTAAAACTAAAAAAAATGTCGTATGAGAAACAGTCAGAAGCAAAAGTCGTAAAAGATAAGTTATAGCAAAAATAAACAAGCCCGATACATTCTAAGAGTCAGAAAGAGGAACGAGAACATTCCAGAAGTCTGTGAAGTCCAGAATGTATTAAGAATGTACATACGAGGAAAGCTAAGAAGGAACATACATGAAGATTATTAAATAAGAGTAAAACTGGTTGAACTGGAAACAACAAGTCGAACGCTTAAACTAATATTTTATATTTAAAAAAGAACCGACTTCAACTGACTTAAAATAGAAACCGTTTAGAAAGCTTGTGCAATCAATCAGTATTTACTTCGCCCCATATTTCAAGTATTCCATATATACAACTATTCATGCATGGTCTACCATATAAAGACAAAAAATTTCATATTTTTGAACCACATTGTATAATCATAATTTTACTCTACCATTTATTTCAACCACCCAGTATATGCAACTGTTTCTAATATTTTTTGACCCCATCTCTATAACTCTATTATACCCCGCCCTATATATTCTAACTGCTTATGCTTACATATCAAATTTTTGAAGATAAAAGTGGAATATCAATAATAATACTCCACCCCTATTTCAACCATCCTGTATATGCAACTGATTCAAACATCTTTTTTAACACTTCTGTACAACTCCACTTACATTGCGCCTTATAACTTAAATATCATTACTGCATACGCTTATTTAACAATTTGCTTTAACGTTTTTTGATCCACTCGTTATAAATATAGATTTACCCCATTATTATTTCATCCACCTTCTATACGCAAGTACTTATGTCACTCAGTGCAACATTTTTTTAGCCACCCTGTATAAATATAATGCTATTCCACCTTATGTTTCAACCATCCTATATATGCAACTGCAGCAAAACAAAAGTATGTTGAGATAAATATGCAGACACATTTTGATTTCGTTGACTATAAATGAGTCGATAACCACAAGTGGTAGTGGTGGGTTCTTAAAAACAGACTATTTTCAGATTAAAATAAAAATAAATTTATCAAGAGCTTTGCAAAAAGCAATTTAAGCAAAGCTGATACTAAATTTTTAAAAACATCACAATAACATGTACAACTTTATTGATTAGTTTTTAAATATATAATATATTTGGGGACAGAGCTTCTATAGTTAATTAATTTTGACATACGGTAAGTACGCCTTGTTTATTGGTGTATAATGTTCCTTGCCTACAGTTCTCGGTTTTGACTTCCATTTCTGTTTGATATTGTGTTGGACAGTTATTCTCTGTAGTCTAGTTGACGAAGGCTTGTAGTTGGGATGTGGTGTTGATGATTAGCATGAAGGTGTGAGTACTTTCTTGTATACTGTATGGCCAAGTTTTCCATCTTATTTCGTCTTTATCAGAACATCAAGGAATAGCCATTGATTATTGGCTTCATCTCCATGGTAAATTTTATTGTGTGATGTGTACCCCCAAGATAATCTAAAAATGTTTTGAGGTGTTCTCTACCATGAGGCCATATCACAGAGTCAGAGGCGAATCTAGGAGTTTCTTGAGGAGGGGGCACAAGATAAATATTCTGATAATAGAGTATGATACCTAGTTTTTATTTAGAATTAAGATCCTGTTATTTATTAAGTTATTGGTTTCCTGCCTACTGTTCTCACGGTTTATTAGGTTACTTGTCCAATGTGTACTGCCTATAGTTATTTTTAATCCCATTATTACTAAGTTTCGCCACTTCACAGAGTATGTGAGTCAAAGCCAATCCAACCTCAGAAGTTCTTGAACTATGAACATTTTCGAAATCTGCAGGAAATTATATGTGTTGTGCCTCATAAAATAATGAAATAGACTGCCTTTTTTAAATACGTCGAAGAACTCTGGTGTTTTATTCATTTATTGCACAACTTGCAAATTCGAGACATGGTCAGTCCATGGTATTCACATTTTCAATTCCGAGTAAGAAACGAAAACCCTGCCAAAAAGGGTTTAAATGAATTTTATATTGTTTTACTTTTTGATTTCTAGATAATCATATTTCAAACAAATTTTCTTCTTGGAATATCATTGTAACCTTGTAAATTGACAAATATGTAACTCTTAAGTAATTTTATTACCATACAATTTTCTGTTGCTAAAATTATTCTCAGTCCTACCCTGTTAATTGTTTTGGAAAAAGACAAACATATTAGCAAAAAGTTACTTTGTTATTTATCAATATTAACTGTGAATGCAGAAACAATATAATTGGGTTTGCAAGTTTTTATCGATAAACAAAAAGTCAGCAAAAGGCCACTAAAACATGTGAAATATAAGATATTCTGGTTTATGATAATAGATGGAGCAAATATTTGTATTTGGAAACGTTGATGACATTATATCATATAAACCTATTTTAAAGCAAATATTTAGTCTCATGACAAATAAATTGGAGAACAGATAGTTAATTAATTAGACGGCGTTGACATTAAAGTTTTATTTTACGATGATTAAATTTAAAACCATTGTTGTAAATTGAGTTTTATAAGAGCGTTGTTATTAAAATTAAAATGCCATAATATTAACATATTTTTAATTATCAATTAGATGGAAATGAACCTAGTATATACGTGAAACATTAAAAAAATTTAGATCTAGTTGCAATTGCTAAAATTTTAGATAAATAAATGAATATTATCTCTTATAGGATCAGCTGTCGAAATAAGAGTAGTATGGGTGTAAAAATTAAAAAATTGATGTTAGAAAACAAAACGTGAATTTTCAAATTATTCACTAAAAATAAAATGTGTTATGAATCTCTCATTCGAAAACGTAAGCTGACGGAAAAAACTGTAAGGGTGCAAATGCCGAAGAGATGAAGGACATCGTTTTACTTTGGCTACTGAATTGTTAGTAATTCATTCGCCCTCACTGGTGTGATTTATAAGTTTTAGACCATGACTATTACTTCACTTTCGACATCAAAGCAGTCTCCAATAAATCGAAAAAATCTCAATTAACTTTATTCTAACCGAAAAAAAGGGAATAGCTCTTTGAGTATTTGTAGAAACTTAACATCTTCAAGATATAAATGAAATAAATTGCAGGTTTTTTAGGACAAAAGTATCCTTTGTAGTTTTCTTTTTCTTTGACCTAAAAGTTACAGGGAAGCGAACTAGCAGGATCAGGAATCATTTTGAGTCTAACAGCTTTTGCACGGATTACTGATTGTTTCTTACAGAAAGTCTTCCTCACCGATGTTCTGAGACAAACAAATCTTTACAGTATGATCATCGTGCCTTTTTCTGTACAAATAGGTGTATTGTATATTTAACTACTGCGGAGACGTTTCAACTCCTAGGCTGGTGTCGTTCTCAATCAAAGTATTATGCATAATTTGGTGTTCTACAGATTCCAAAAATTCACCTGTATGTATGTATATGGCCAAAAACACTAAATACACGGTACACACAATGATGTGAATTTTGAGCGCCGTTATAGAGTTTTGCATGCATGAGAACAGATCACCATATATTACCTATTAATCTTTTCGAATAAAGAGCTGGTATTACATCCATAATTTTGTTTGGTGTATATGCTTGGTTGTTATTACTGATATGTTTGTGTTTTCTAGGATTGAGTTCCCCTCTAATTTGGTTAGTTTTTTACTCCCATGTAAGCACTTTACAATGCATTTCTTTAACTACAAAGTTTGGTGGAAATTGAGATATCTGTAAGTGTTCTTAGATTTGAGATATACAGAGTGTTCAAAAAGTTCCGGAACAGTTAAATAACTTGAGATGTAGGCGTCGCTTAAAAGAATAGTTAAGACAAAAGTTGTAAGAAATTCTCCTAGCTATACGGCGGCGTTCTTGAACTCGACGTTACCCTTGAACTTCAAGATCATTTCAAGGTAAAATCCAGTTTTAAATGAGATACTACTCCGGACTTTTGAAAAATTTGACCTCAGAAACCAATATTTTTTAGGTATATTTTAGACCAATTTCAAAATTTACTGTCTGTCATGATGGCTCCGCCATCTTGAATTTTAGAATGCATTTTTTGATGAACCTCTCCTGAATTTTATAAGCCTCGAATTTTGATGATTGACGAAGCCTTCGAAGTGAAAATGAACCTCATTACTGTATGTGATTTTGTTTGTAAAATTGGCATTCACTTCTGTTTTCTCAAAAATCCGATTGGTGAACCTTCTTCGCGATTCATGGTCTACTGTCAAAAGTTATTGAATCAGTTGAACTTTCTAGACGTGCAGATGTAAATCTGAGTAAGAATACGCTGAAGAGTGGTTGTTGTAATTTTCAGTTCTTGTGCACGATGACGAATTGACGTCTCTGGACTTTCAATCACACTCTCGCAAACTGCCGCGATGTTTTGTTGTGAACGACCTCTACAAGTTTGTGTCGTGTGTTTCACATCGCTAACTGAGCCAGTACTTTCGAATTTTTAATTACTCTTTTCACAATAGATGAATCAGGAACAGTATGTGGCAACGAAACTTTCACTACTCTGATAATAATGTTTAACAACAGCACAGGTTGTTCTAGCATGTAATTTTCCATATTTACTAACTGTCAACGTTTGATCTGTCACGTTATAATCATGTGTCATTATGACTCTCAAGCATGCCAATTCAAATCTTAGACGCTTATAAAGACACCCATTACTTTTATTTATGGTGTTATTTTATTGGTCTATTGGTATTCCGGAGATGAGTGCAGATCTTCAATTCCAAATTCCCAAATCACACAAAATTGTCAAAATATCTCCACTATACTTTAGGTTTCTGATTTTAATTTCCTCTAGTTATTGCCTCAAAATATGGTATACATATATTATTAACTAAGGTGGCAAAAAAGAACTCATGGACATACCAAAATGTGGTTCATGGAAATCTCGCTCAAACTAAAATATGTTGTTTCCAGGTAGAGTTCTGGTAGTTTTGTAATTGAGTCGGTTGTCCTTTTTGCTTTGTTGATTAGGTAACATAACAATATTCTATTTTACTTTTTATAATTTGTAAGGATTTTTCTACGGTACTTTTGCATATAGACTAACTTGTTGAAATTCATTAGAACATTATTGCTTTTAATATTGAAACGAAATTTCCTTAAACCGGCCCTGGTTTCATTCCAGTACGACACCGATCGCTTTTAGGACAAAAAATTGTTCTCAAAATGGCTTGGCAGCTGTAGAATTGATGATTGATTGTACGAGAGTTTTCGATGCAGGTTTTAAAAGGAGGGATCCATAAACGTGGCGGTCAGTTAGTGCGACGAAGAGCTTATGTAGAAATGTTATTGTGATCAGCTCTTCTGTATAATTTGCTGTAAATAAAAGTTCTAGAAAAGTGAAAGTGATTAATTAGTTTTTTAATTAAACCCACGAAATTTATAACAATATTAATATTTTGTAACTTCCTTCAAAATGCATTTGTGTTTTTTCAAAGAATTTTGATTATTTACATATGATTTGTTGTGTCTTTAAGTATATTTGGAACAGATAAATGTTGTGAATTACTGTAATGGGCTGCTAAATGTGAATTCTTGTATCTGCCTTGTAATATGGTCTTTAGTAATATTTCTTCAGCTCTTATGTCTGCTTTTTTTTCTGGAGGTAAAAATTTAGTCATGTTGGCTTGAGTGTAAACTGCTTGTCTTTCGGCTCGAGTAAAATTTTGTTTCTCTTTTGTGTTCTCTGAGCAATTTAATAGTAAATGGGTATACACTGCATACTTCTGGATGTAGTTTTTCTGATGCTTCTTGAATTGCAACTGATTTTTCAAAATTTTGAAATATTTTGTGGAGTAATTATATAAATTAACACATTAGAAAGGACATATTGCTCGGTTAGTATTAACTGTTTGCTTTGCTTTTTTTTCATTTATATTATATATAATGATATTATATTTTAAGACTTACCTATTAGGTATTTCTAACTAAAGCATTATATGTTTTTATTTGAATTTTAGGGCTAGTATCTAAATGGCATTTCTTGCAAAAAAACCTTTAGAATTATTATATTGTACGTGTAATATCGTATAGTCTGAGTTGATTGTAAAAAATTAAGCCAGTAGGATATAACGACTTTTCAAACACAAAATGAAATCTTATTTGTTCTCTGTTTATGTCAGTCCACAATTCTGCGTATATCGGGTCTAGAAATAAGGAAAAACATCTATCTATACAACATTTACTGACAGACGTTGACAAATCAAACTTAATCAATCACCTATAAGATGCGCTGGTAGCCATAGATTATAATAGGGCAATAGGAAGATCATGAAGGATGTGGATCATTCTTGGAAATGATTACTGCTAGCTTTGAAAAATAGCGGAACACTTCGTATTAAGTGATTGAAAACTAGATAAACTTTCACTATCAAATTTATTTATTTGACAAAAACAAAAAATGCGCTTCTCAGCGAACTTCTAAGGCACAATGCATAATAAAAACACAGTGATTGACAACGACTCCAGACTTGGAGCTAAAACGTCTGTAATACATATATTTGTACACAGAAACACTGGCTGATCATATTGTAGACATTTCTTTCTCACAGAATATCTGTGTGGCAGATTTTCTGTTAGAGACGTTTTTTCGAGAAGGCCCCAATTACAATTTGTTTCTAAAAGAATTATCAAATTTCAGTCAGTCGAATAAGGTTAGATTTTGTTTGTATGAGTTGAAGCATTTTGAAATCACATTTTTTGTGAGTGATATTAAATATCCTTCAATCATAAAATTATATGTTTAAAATTTAATTTGGAGGTCTATTACATTTCCTATAAGATTATCTATCAAATCTAATCGGTAATAACTATTTTTATTCTGGATGTGATTCTGATGCTCATAAACTGTTGTTATTTTTACTATTTGATTCCTCTATATTTCAATGCATATGAAGTTTTTGTATTGCTCAATAAAAAAAAATTGTTCTATTTTGGATTTTTACTTTCGTCAAACTTAAAACTTAACTTAAAACAAGTATGTAATTTGTTAAAAATCACATTAAAAGTAGTTATGTCTACTTATTTACGCTATACCATCATGTTGATACCAAGAGGACTGAATTTCTCGAAAAGGAACTTGTCGAAAAGATCAGTTACTGCTATTCGAAATATTGTTGAATTTTTGGTGTGATACTAATATTAAAAAACACAGTTTTGCACCCTAACACTAAACCTTTATTTCACACACTTAACAACCACAACTCTAGTTGTCATCTTCATGGAGTAGAGTTGTCTCAAGATCTCACGAAATGGGAGGTGTCAAAGATTTACCTAAATGTAGCAGACCTACCGTGAACAACCAAATTAAACGCTTTATTAATGTTGCGAGAAAACCCTTACACGACGACAGAAATTGCTCCAGAATATGTAAGTAAGTTGTTTATTGCAAAATATTTAAATAATTTCATACTTCATTTTCATTTTCTCATTCATGATCTGTCAGATCATGATCGATGATTACAATGATGTGAAATTTTTATGTGATAATGTGAGGAGTATCCTCAAATTTGAAGTCACGTCGTGTTTTCCGATGAGGCTAATATATGTTTAAATGATGCTGTAGGTCGTCACGATGATTCACACTGGTCTCAGAAAAATCCTGAGTTCTAATAATACACAGCGATATTCAAAAAAAAACTATGTTTACTAAACAGAATCTGACTTTTTTTCAACAGCAGGCACCGCCGTATTATGATAATGATTTTAATGAGAATACCAGATTTGACCCTAACGGATTTGTTCTTCTGGGGCCATTTAAGGAATTGAGTTTTTGTCGACAAGCCAAAAAAATTGCAAGATTTGATGAAGTTTATCATCGAATGAGCCGCTGTCAAATTGAAGACGATGAACTATTTGAACAATTTTGCAAAATAATACTTACATACTTTATTTATTTTTATTTATGAAATGCATTATTAGAATCATGTAAGTTGTCTTTGATTATAAGTTTCTATCAAAAATTGTTATGTAAGTCCCTTATTCAAGTACGAAGTCATTACCGAAAATTATCTTCTATTTAAAAGAGCAAAAAAGAAATTCGGTGTCATCACTCTGACAAATATTTAAAAAAAAAATAGTGTGATTTATGAGTTTTAAACACACTCTTATGAATCCATGCCTAAGAGATACACAAGGAATTGAGCTGCCGGGCATGTGTTTCTGTTAATTGCCAAATCCAACTAAATTTAAGGCTATATAATTTGGATATATTTGATTTAATATAGATATTGAGATTCAAAAGTAAACTGGTATAAATAAAACACATAAAATCATTCAAAATTATTTTTAATAATTTCAAGTTAATAAACTCTATGATGACATTATATAGATTTACAGAGATCCCTGATGAAATTTTACAATATATATATTTTACAGTAGTGGTCCTACAACGCTTGAGTCAGCAATAATTTATACAAAATATACAAACAATATTAGCAGGTATGTTACAAACATAGAGATAATTAATTACTGAATTAATTATCTCGAAACTTAGCAACTTTAATGAAATTGCACGAAAATAAAAACGTAAAATATTTTAAAATTTAAATGTAATATTCACAGTCAAAATGGGTTCATAGTTAAGTTTTACGCTATTGAATATTTTCTGGACAAATTGTCAAATTCATTAAAGGTTTTTAATAATTCATCTTAAGAATATTTGAAGATTAACAGATTGAAAACTGCGACAAACGCAAAATGATGTCAACTCTTTGAGATAAATCAAACAATATTGTCATTAAATACATTTAAGATCCCTAGCTATCCTGTCTGCTGGGGCAAGTTAGGACACCTGCCCCATTCTGACTGGCTGGCTCATGCATGATCTTTTGTATTTCAAGTCAAAATTCAATTGAACAAAAATCTTGATATTAATAAATAACTTCAATTTTATTTCTATCAATATCGCTACGATTGTTTGTTAAGTATAAACCAGTTTTTGGTACCTACTCTTGACAGTTTTTCGCCTCACCCTAATTATACCTACGCCCATGTAATATACTCTCATATTACTCGATCTTAAGCAATTAGTTGCTAATGTTCAACGATTTGTTTTTTGTAAATTGTCACCTCATCTTGTGCTTCGATTCATGGCATCTTTTATATAATCGTCCAACGGTTGGTTGTGTCCTCGAAGATTCCTTCGAGTTCCATCGTCTTGAAATGGTTAATCTCCCAACGTTTCAATAGCTTTGGATGTGCTATCGTCAGCAGGTGAATGACGGAAAATTCAGATTATCCGTTGTATTTCTACCCTTAACTGATCATGCTTACTGGGTCGCGTAATCCCCTGTCTCGTCCAGTCAGCGTCGCCTAACCTGGCGATTAGTTGTCTGTGATGCGTAGCGGCAGTGGCTCAAGAAAAGGTCTCCAAACGTTTTTAATTTGGAAGCTAAGCTCGCTAATTATATTCTCATTCGAAATTATGTATGCCGTCTCTATAAATTTTCTTATATACCAGTGCTCTTACTTGTGACTAACCCTTGCCTGGCACTAGTTGATGTTATGATGTTCGGTCCTTGCGTCATTAGCTAATCTACACTTTGTTAGCTCCCCCCTTGGAGTATCTATGCGGTGATCCTTTACCCTCGTGTCCAGTGATCGCTTAGTCTCCCCAATGTAGAGGATGGTGGCATTCACATTCAGGATGGTGGTATTTCCTTTGTCAGCAGCTGGTAGAATAATAATGGATTTGTCGTCCTTAAGTGTTTTTATGATCCTCCTTTCGGATTCCTTGATGTGTTGTTTGATGTGTCGTGTTTTCTCAACTGCGGTTCTGACTTTCCATCCAAATTCTTCTAGTTGCGTTTTTTCTTTGCTGCTTATTGCTGACTACACTGAACTGATGATGTCTAGTACAGTTTCCTCAACTGGTTACTAGTAACTTTATTGACTTTCTCAGTATGCACCTTTTAAGCGATTCGTCTGAAATTATCACAGATTTTTTGTATCCAAGCGAAAATCGGCATGTGGTCCTCGTCGTGTGTGTTTTTTCTGATTTCTTGAAACCTTTCATTTGCGTTCTTCAGAAGTTGGGATTTTTTCCAACGATGATGGTTGATTTCTGTCCTCACTAAAGCGTGACTGGGCTTGTCAAATATTTTCTGTGCCTTTTCCCTGGGATTGGCGACTTCAGTTTGAAACTATTTGGTATGATCTTTAGGTTTTTGGCGTAGCATGGGAACTTGATGTGGTCCTCTTCTCTGTAGTCTTCTTCAAGGTCTTTTTGTATCCTCTGAATTTTCCATTGATACCGGGGCCGTACCTGGCTTCCAATGTTAGTTTGAAGCTGGTACGCAATGTAAATCGTTCATCCTTGGAGTTCCATCGTCTTAAAATGGTTGATCTCCCAACGTTTCAATATCTTTGGATCTGCTATCGTGATCAGGTGAATGATGGAAAAATCAGATTATCCGTCGTATTTATACCCTTAACCGGCCATGCTTATTAGGTCGCTTAATCCCCTGTCTCGCCCAATCAGCGTCACCGTACCTAGCGATTTGTAATTAGGATGTTGGGCTGGCTAATTATATTCTGATTCAGGATATGCCGTCTCTATAACTTTTCTTGTATACTAGTGCTATTCCTTGTGAATTAGCGCTGCCTGATCCCAGTTGATGTTATGGTGTTCGGTCCATGCAGACTTTGTTAGCTTCCCCCTTTGAGTAGCTATGCAGTGCTTCTTAACCTAGGTGTCCAGTGGTTGCTTAGTCTCCCCTATGCAGAGGTTGCCACATTCACAAAACTTCGAGGAACGAGATAAATTGTTTACCAGGTTCAGACTAACGGTTGGTTATCTGTCATTCCAGTTACATAATCAGCCCAATTCAATTTTAAAACGTCGACGAATTTGTCGATTTCTATGTTGCATCTCATAGTTCTAAATGGGATTTTGTTTCAATCAGTGTATTCTAATATTGATATGTATTTTATTGATGTACCTTTTTAACGTACGTTCTAAGATTGGATTTGACTTTACGTGTAATTTCATGTACAATACAGAGTTTATGCCCAAATATATGTAGACTTAATTGTTCTATGTATTTGATCAAATCACTTTATACGAGATTTAGATATATGTGCTTCCAAGCCAGCCTTTATTGATATCTCATGGAAGTTTTGTAGTAGCTCTGTGCTTTTGTATTATTGTCTGTTATTAAGATAAACAGGAGTGATTTAAAAATCGCCATCAATATTCATTTAAGTATTAGAACGGTTTATTTTGTTTCCAGTTGTAGTAAACAGTTTGGGAGAGCTGTAGTATATTAATGGCTTATACGGCATTCAACGAAGGTTTCTAGTAATTTATATCTACCTAGACTGCACATCTTGAAATTCACAAAGATTAACATAGTTGTATCTTTTGAGAAAAGATATTGTGATAAGAGTCCCATATTTTGAGAAGTGAAACCGGATTTATTAGACATATTTTAATGAGTTTTGTGTACTGCTTGTAAATGTAACTCAATAAGCTCATCGGCCTGTCATTTTCAAGATGTCGACATTCACTTCGGCATAAAATTTTGAAGATGTGTATTATGTCCTTTTTAATGTGCATTCTCTGATTGTTCAGGGCTAGCACAATATCCCTGAGTAATTTCGAAAAGATTGTTCAGGAGGTTTTGAATTATTTTGCCTGTTCATTGGGTTTTCTTTCCTCAAAATGTTTTCCTGTAATAGATAAGTATTTGAAAATTGTATATGAAGAACAAAGTTCCCTGGTTAAGCGTTTTTGGGACTTATACTGTTACTACAGATAAAGTTTAGTTTATAGTAGTCGTGGTAGAAACGTATCATTACGGAGACTGAAACGTTAATATCCGTATGCGTTTAATGGAACAGTGGTATGTATCATTGGGAATATTCGGATCATCCGCTGAAATCGATCCAAAGCTGAGTAATTTCATTATTCTGTTCTGATTGGTGTCGACTGAATTTTTAAGGCTATACGGTTCCGCCCAATGTAATCTTTTGAATCTAAAAATTAAATTATTCTCTATTATCGGCAGTTCTAATCAGTTTCTCGAAATTTAAGCCGGTCCAGTTTCTTATGTTCCTCAGCCAAGATAACTTTTTCCTACCACGGGATCTTCTGCCTTCAATCTTTTCTATTATTATTGGTTGTGAGATGTAGTATTTATCGTTCCGCAATATATGCCCAAGATTTTGTGTTTTCCTAATTTTTACTGTGGAGAAGTTCTCTCTTAAAACTTTTTCGTTTGTCACTTGGGCAGTATATGGAATCTTCAATATTCTTCTGTGTGTCTATATTTGAGTGAGTTGATCTACATGTTGTTCAGGGAGTATATTTTTATAAATTTCTATATTCTTTGATATATTGCTTATTTTGATATTAGCGATCTGGTCTTAGTACCTAGTCCGTTTCTGAATCCAGATTGTTCCCTTTATATGGTTGCCTCGCTTTTCATGTATATTCTGTAAAGTATAATCGTTAGGAAGATTTTCAGGAGTTGGCTTATCAAACTAATGAATCAATAATCATTGCAAGTTCGGCTGTTGATTTTTTTTTTTTGGAACGGGGATACAGATCGACACGAGCCATTCCTGCGGGAATTCACCAGTACTGTGTATTTGACTGAACAAAGCGAAAAGACCGTAGATGTTGTCCTCATCTATGCGGTTTTAGAAGTTTCGCATGAATCACACAATAGTTTAAATTTCTCCTAGCGTGATGTATTTCACTTTTTAGAATGGACGGTCCGTTATCACATTTCAAATTTATGTTAAAATGATTTCATTCTTCTTCGTTGCTTATTAGTTTTCCCGTTGTGTTTGCGTTCATTGCTTTTTTAATGTTTCTTCTTAATCGTTTATTTATCAGTTCCAGAATCTCTTTTATCATCCAATATTTCTTCTGTCTGGTATTAGATGACTAAGTTTTCCTACCTCTCTATTTGTCGTGTAGATACTGGCAACCCTGTTCAAATTTCATTCAACCTCTTCAAAAGTTAGCTCTGACTGATACTAAGAATGAAATAATCGAATAAACAACTGAGATGTGAGATGTTTCAGGTCCAAATGATTCATTTATACTGACTTTTGTTCCTTTTGGAATAGTTTGATGATATGAAACAATGAGTTCTTTCAGTAAAGATCTACACACGTCTAGTTCGTAGTTTTACTTTCTGAGTTTACCTCTGCCCATATTTTTGTTGTTCTTCTTTTGGGGAAAAAGTGTTTATTTTGTATTTAGGGGCAATTCGAATAAACTAAATCTCCTTTCACCCTTCCTCTCCAATACAATGTTGTCCTATAGCGGTTTTAGCTTCCATTTTTGACATCTAACTCGTCTATCAGTAGAGAAAAGATTGGCAGTGGTTCTTCTAAAGCAGTGGATATATGTTTACAGGGGCTTTAGACTTCGTTTTCTAAGTAGTAACTTGTCAGTCCATAAGATTAAATTATTGATATTGATTATTGATATCTACTTCACTTAGTCTGTAAAATGTGCTATATATATAAAAAGTAAACGAAAATGTCAAAAAGGCAAGAGATTTCCTGTATGATATTATGTTATTATTGAACGAAATTGTTCTTTAGATTTTTAGAATTTATTTAATACTGGAATTCATTATCAATTTGCAAAATATTTTTTTGTTAATCATTTGTTTGTTTTTTCGTTGACTGATTTCTAAACAATACATAAATTCAAATATTTTTAATGGAATTATTTGGATGGACCGAATGAAATGGTTGGAGCAGTAAATTTATAAACTTTCTTTCAACTTCTATTATTTTCTTTTAGTAATAATATTGTTAGATATTGAAAAACTAATGACTAACTCAATCAAGACTAATACTAAATGTTATTTAAATATTTATTATAATATGTATAAAAACTTTGGAACTGTTTTACTTGGGTAAATTTGAATTCTGTGAAGATGTACGAAATCGACTAGTAACTAAAAACAGTAGTATTAAGAAAAAAATATCTTTTTTAAAATATTAGCATACAGCTATAGAGGATCCAAACATATAATTCAGGGCTGAAAACATTCAATTTACGATTAATTGGAAGATTTTTTCAATTGTATGTATTATGAATTACCTAATTTATTCTCAAATGTGCTTAATAATATTATTTCAATGTCGTTTCAACAAAAATCAGAAAACTTCAAGTCAATTTTAATATCTTATGTGTTGACATATTGTAGTTGTTTATAACCTACCTAATCTGTATTCTTCTTCAATAGAATAATTCAGTTTAATTGAAATTAAAAAAATGTCTGTGTAAAAAATATTCAACAGCATTTCAACCCTTACATTACCCAAGATTATATACAAAACATTAAAATTAACTCAATAAATAACTAATAAGCGGTAGCTGCACCGCTGTGATGCAGGTTTCCAAAATGACTCAATCCACCGAGGGGATCTGGGGCAGGAGGTGTTGGTTGACAAACATACCACTCTCCTAGAGACGTACTACCAGGTACTTGAGGTCCACTGACGTGTGGTGAAGCAGCTACAGATATGCTACCCGCCGAAGAGGAGTTCGATTCTTCCCCGTCGCTGTCGTAGTGAGGTGGAGACCGGCCCGAACACCCGTGTACCTTCATGTGTTTCCTTAAGGAGGAAGGATGCGTGTAGGACTTGTCACAACCAGCTACGCGACAGTTGTAAGGTTTATCTGATGTATGGACATGTGAGTGTTTCTTTCTGTCTGAGGAGTTGGCGAATCTCCGGTCGCAGCCTTCGTATTCGCATTTGAAAGGTTTTTCTCCTGAAACAGAATAAAGACTTGTTGAAATAACGCTACTTAAAAAAGCATTAAAATAGTTTTAACAATCAAGTGTGACATTTGCGTTTTTATGTAATATTTTGGGGCAGGCGTTCCCAAAGTGTGCCACGCGCTACCCTGGGGTGCCGTGAAGAGCAGACAGGGGCGTTGCGAGGAACATTTCAAAGAAAAAGTCCCCTTGAAAGTGTACTTTTTTTGATCTTTGAGTTGTTTTAATAGTTTCTAAAATTTTGAAACAAATATATTTATGGTAGGACATTGATTCTTTACATATTCGGCAAAATTATACAAAGCATGGCATAAACGGGTTGTATGATTAACATGCGGATATCCACATTTTAAAAGAGAACATGTTTGTACACAATATATTGCTTTATCGGTTATTAAAAGTTTTAAGTTAATTTCATCATCAAATATTTTTAAAGCCTAACGTTTAATTACTCTATAATTGATTCATTATTAACAGAATCCATTGCAATAGTGTCCAATATAAAAGCATGTTTTCTCTCCACAGAATATAATACTCCTATTAATATATTTATAATTTTTTATCCATATAATCACGGGTTTCATCAAAAATGATATAAAATGGTATCTTACATATTCTTTCAGTTAGAGTATTCATCATGGATACATATAATGTAGGAAGAAATAAATTTTTAAATGTTTTAATGAGTATGAAACTCAACCAGAACAAAATTCAATAAAGTCAATAAGACTATTGTCAACCAAAAGGACGTCCTTCATTTGTAAGTAAAGGCATATTTTTCTTAACAGTTGCATTCTTATTTCTCTTGTGTCTTTCAATTTCAAGAGGCCTTACGAAAGGAGTTATTCCATCTTCAAAACTTTTAATACATATTTTCCACTATAATTGACTATTTTCTTCAAATTTATATATAAACTGTCCATTCATTAACATACTCCATTATTGCCATAGAATATACAATTTGACTTTCTACAGGTTTATTTGATTCTATTTTCATCTGGCTATATAGTACTAAAGAAGTGACGAAATTTTCCGACAAAAAATCCGACTTTTCGAGTGAAATACATAGAAAAACCACACTAAACACATTTAATAATAATAAAGAAGTCATTTCTGATAAAACTTTGACCCCTAGCTATGACACTATGTTGTAAGCAGGTTGTAAAGCACAAACCTTGTACAACATTTAGTTGAACATCATTTTGGCGCTGTGACAAAATATTATACCTGTAAGTGCACATCCCCCTGAAAACGCTACTTTCGGATATTTAAGGCCGTATTGCCAACAATTACAAAGAGTTTTTTATACAGTGATAGGTATTTCAATTTATTACCAGTATTTGTGTATCTAGCTCTAGGCCTATAAAATAATTATGTAAACATAAAACTTTTGTACTGTTTCATTGAATCCAAAATGGTCAATTATACCAACAGGGATACATATATTTGGAATGAGACACAGAATATATCCACATAGCTTTTACTCCCTTAAACCCAATCAAAATTCTTTGACCTTAGGGTGATTAATTTCGGTCTGAATTAGAGATATTGTTTAGATAATAACAACTCTTCATCCACTAAAATATTTAAAAATTCTCCAATTAACAGAAATAATATTGAATGCTCACCTAACAATATCATTTCGATAAAACAAATGAAGTGAGTAGTTGTACCTACTCCCAAAAAGAAACTACAGAGTAAATAATAAAAAGAGAATATCGAAACAGAACAATAACAAGTACAAAATGTCGATGCTATTTCAGAAAAACAAGATTTTTAATTTTGACGAACTTTGGCTTTAACTTCACTAAGAAAAGTAGAGTGGAATAGTTTAGAATAATAGGTTATTGAGCTCACAGCCTTTTGAAATCTGAAGATTTCGGTCTTTTGAGAATAGCTTTCAAAAGTATGTTAAGTCTTCAAACGATAATGTCTTAATTGTTTTGAAGAAGTTTGCAATCGAATCTACAAGAGTCACAAGCTAAGAACTTTACACACAAGACAATATCTAAAACTTCTAGACGTCCCTTTTCATCTTGAATTTAAATATCTGTTTTAAGCGCCGTAACCTGTTGAAAGTAAAGGTGCCGGTAAACCTCTACACTCTCAGGGGGATTGGGTCAGATCGAGCAAATTGCAGACTTTGGCCCAGTTACCACCGCCTATGATGAATTGATGACGCGGAATACAAATTTGACCATAATATTAAAATCCACAATATCTTAGCTACATTTAACTTAATATTTGAGCTGGAATTACCGCTATCGCTAGCACCAGACTTGCCCCCAGTTGATCTTCCTTAGGAGGCTTAGAGTGTACAAATTACAAATACAACGTTATTTTTTGTTACTAACTTCTCGTGCGTAAATAATTTGCAGGCTCCATGTCTTCCCTGGATGTGATAGCTGATACTTAGGATCCGTCTTCGGAATGGAATCCTAATTCCACGTTACCTGTTATAACTTTACCCCGATAATTGCCAAGGCGTCCAAGAGATAGGTTGCCGGTAGTCCATCCGATCACCAACAAGTAATTCAAATGCATCGAAGTCTTATTTCCACAATTATAAACAATTATAGGATAAGGACTTGAGCCGATCCACAAAAAAACTTGAGGGGAGGGGAGATCTTGCACTAATGGCCGCTTCTATTTAAAGTCTGAATTTACTGTATCTTTGGGTACGATCTAGAGAACCATATTTGACCTAATGAATGAGCCTTTCGCTGTTGGATTTTTTTTTATTTTGTGAAGGTCTGATTAGAACTGCAATGTTTATATTTTTGTTCATGTATTTCCAGGATATATAAAATTAAAAATGAATCCTGAAACCCAAAATTCCCCCCGTTGGCTAGGGCCTTCCTGAGGTTTAAGACTAGATAATATATTTTAATTTTTAAAGATATAATTTTGGTGTTAAAGATAACAATTATATATATTTTGAAATTATTTTAATATCTTTTTCAAAAATATGTAAATACGTCCTGTCAGTTTTCAGAAGTATATTCTAAGGCTATAAAAATTACTTTACCACTCTATGACTTCATAAATAATTATTGAAAATTTAACACTTATAATTGAGTCCTCCTGTTATAGCATTCATTGTGTGAGTATCACGAAATATAACCCTAAATATGAAGATTTACCCTCTGGCTTCTGTAATTAATTTTAATGTATTCCTAAAGATTTACTACAAGATATCTTTCGGGCTGTCATGGACCTGATTTTGGAGAAAAGCGGTCGTTTATCACATTTCGTCCGCACCACTGAGTCTTCTTCCAAAATTCGTGAATAATAGAATCGCCGGTTGCGGTCGACCACGCCAACAAAAAAGCAATAAAAAGAAAATTTACTACAGTTTTTTCTTTGAAGTAGGCATTGACTTGACATGTGAAGAGAAGATCTAAGCCAACTATTTTTATGTACGTCGCTTTACCTGAAGACCTATGTCTATCAAAATGTTCTTATGTGTTAGAAGAATATTTTACATGTGTTTTTATGGACGCCGTCTGATACACGAGTGACTGATTAGGTTTGTTCGGATAGGAGTAGGCATATAAAAAAAGCTATTAATTTTTGATGATTTAAATACAAACAAGTTGTGCGAGATTGACTGTTAATTACTTTCTCTATGACACATTTTGTTTTTGGAGTTATATCATCAGCTTCAATCTTGATATCTGTTAAAGAAATGATATTCAAGAGCGTATTAAATTGATTGCGGTTAATGATATTTTATATCGTACTATACTAGAGCTTGTTCCATACTGGAATATTATCTGTCAGATTTTGAAGCAAACGTTATTAAATAGGTACGTACCTCTTTATTTTTTAACTTGTTAAAAAAATATCGGTGCCTTAATGTCAGTAAGTTACCTCGTTCTGGTGAACTCTCTTTGGAAACAAAAGCAATTTGTAGATCAGGAGCAGGATAAATCATTCAAACCCGTAGCAGAAATATTTTTCAGCTAGCAAATTTTTGTAGGGGATGGATTGATTATTAGCATAAAATTTGTGTATTTTCATTATATAAAAGTTTGAATAAAAAAGTTAATTCGTTAAAATTGAATCTTTAAACACAAAATATCGAGCTGAACCCCTAACCTTTCAGTTGCGAAGAGAGAGGGCTTAACAAGTACACAGTAATAGTTTCAATTTAAAGGACTCAATTTATCTGGTTTTCATTTTATTTATTTTTTCTCTTGTTCAGTTGCCGCAATCTTTAGACGATGAAAGATCTAAAAAGAAAAAATGTATACCATAAGTTATCAAAAGCTTACGCCAAATCGACGTTTTTGAAGTGTTGTTTTATGTCACATTTTGATACATTTTCAGGAAGATGTACGTACCAATCTTCTTAAATTTACTATAAATGTTTCGTTCTTTAAATTTGTTTATTAGGCTCATCTATAACATAAATACGAAACAACTCTTGACCGACGCTGCTAGAGACTGGCGGTCTGTGCTTCGACACTGCTGAGATCTGTCATTTTATCTTTGGTTCCTTTATGTTAGAGAGCAATAACGCACCAGATTTTTGTTGATCTATTTCCAGGCTATTTGTCCTTCTGTATTCACTGATCGAATTCTAGTTTTGAATGGGCTAGTTAGTTGCTGTTATTTGGTTGTTTTTACGATTTGTTTTATATTTTTAAATACATTCTATCCGTTCTTTTTCGGTGCTGCTAAGGTTTTATATGCTCAACTGGTAGTGAATGGCCATATTCTCTGACCCAGTAATCACTCCAAAGTCCAGAGAACTAGATAAGCTGGTGGGCAGCCATGCCCACGTTTGACTTTATGGTTTGAAAACAGCCAACATGAGATGCTTTGGTCGCTAACGAAAATGATCGAAAAGGTCCCTTATCAACGATTTTTGACGATTTGGCTATTGAAGTTTGTTCTATGATTTCACAGGCTTAAAGGCAGCCATCTGGACCTACACATAAGAGCACGTGAGTGACTGACACCCATATGAACAGATCATTCCAGAGCTGGACGGCGGGACTCCATACCAGATGCATTCCTACATCCGAGAGTTCATTAACACTATGGTCAAATTTAAGTTCGGCAGCTCACACTATATAAATGGACATGTAATGCTGTTCATTGGTTAGCTCATCATTAGAAAATGGACGGACCGAAATGGCTGTTTTTTAAATATTCGTAATGCCCGAATATGGTTTTTTAGCCTAATAATAAAGTAGAATTGAAAACTAGAAAATTCGGGAAAATGAAAACTGTTTTTTTGGAATTTTGTACGAAGTTAAGACCATAAATAACTACTCGAACGACAGCTATGTATATTTCTTTTTTTCTTTAGTTCATTATAAACCTAGAGGAAAATAACCTGCATATCGAAAAACGAAAATTTCTGTGTTTGTCTACAGTCTACATAATTTATTCGATTACGATGAATGTCTACATCGAGTTGTCCCAAAAGGACACAAGATTTTGAGTTACCATGTATAATGCTGTAAAGACTGCCTATTTAATTATTTTGTTAATTTAGTTTATTCCGAAAATCAGTCGTACTGTATTAGCTTGAAATGGAATCCCAAAATACCTGGTTATTAAGGTTTAATTGACAATTGACAAGTTGTTACAGAGTACACGAAGGATAACTTATAGTAAAATATTAAAAAAACGTTCAAAGATTTACAATACCTTTCCCAGTTATTATAAATATAAAAAATTAATTCACAACCTTCACATCAAATAATAATATACATTTTTTCGCTGGTACATAGACGAAAAAAATAAACATTGTTGGTTTTCTGTAGTTTGTCACCACTCTGGGATTTTTAAAAAAACGTTATAATCATATTCAATCGATAGATTGATTAGAAATACAAATTGGAACTCAAAATTGAAGCTCGCTCTCCATGCTTTCACAAATGGACTACAAATGGAAGATAAAATTCTTTTAAATTCCGTTAAAATTTGTCAGTGATTTACGAGCCCTTGCACCTTTAATTTTCCTTTTCTTCGAACCATCTAGCCAAATTCAATAGACGTTATTGATGGGTGCAAGGAGTGTTGCAAATAATTAATGATTCTTAGAATGACTAGGAGATATTCTTGAATGGCGTTACATCTGAATCGTGCAGCTTGATTTTTTTTTCTTATTACAAATCAATTTCGAGAAGGGTTTGATTTTATTGTTTGGTAAATAAATGCTCTTGTTTTAATTGGATTTTACGCCCGATTTTTCGCTTTAAAAAGCGTTGTTAACAAGGCATGAATAGTTAGACTACAGTATTGTATTTTTATTGGTATGTAGCTAGAGCAGATAAAAAAGAAAGTTGTGAAATTTTAGAAGCATACTTTTAGATTTGATATTCTCCTGATACAATATAGATTTTAAAAAATATTTTAGATTGCACATTTCTAGTGTGTCATAAATGGCATGCTCATTCCTTTTCTGTAACAGACATCAGTTTAATATATACCAAGCAATTTCATAAAATTGCTGCTATTATTACAAAGTCTTTGTCATAGAAATTCTTAACAAATCTACAACACATCAACTACTGGTCGTGAATACTAATAAGCTTGGGAGTCCCGAAAGAAGGGACAGTGGGAACAACTTGGATAGGGAAATACCTAAGAAACACATATTTTGAAACTAATTAAATATCAAAAAAATAAGAAAATTTGTTATTAACAACGACGTTGACACTATATCTTTAGATTTTCTGCAGAATATTATACTCAGTAGTAAGTCATACACATATGCGCTCAAAAAACCAACAAGATTTTCTTTTGCAAAGAAACTGGTGAAAACTGGTTTTAACCTGCATCTCATATCAGCAATAAATTGCGAAATTGTAAATGAGATTCAATACTACCTGTTTACAAGAAACTAGAAACCATACGAAATACTAACGGTCGTTATCTTTTCTAATAGTTGACTCTGTAATCTCATATCATTAGAAGAAATCTCTATATGGTATACGTAAACTATTTGTAGGCTTTCGATTCAATTTCACATGCTCTCAGACACTGAAACATTTTAAAACAAATAGATGTTAACAATAATTGCTAAGCTGTCAGAACAGGCTATGTCAACCAGGAATCTTTCTGAATAACCAACTTTCCACACATAATAAGCCTATTCGCAAAATTTTTTAGCAGCAATTTCAAGCTGGTATCGGAACTCACGATGATAAACTATCAAACTATTGCTCATAAGTCAGATATAGCGTTTTTAGATAAAGTCTTCAGGAGTTCAATGTCCAGATAGCAATCTCTCACAATAATAAGATGAGTAGTACATCAACACTCTCGGAATACCCCGGACAGTCAGAGACATTGGCAACTCGATCCACAACAAAAACCGTGGGCCTGAAAATTTTTCAGGGGCTCCTACAAAGCTAAATAGTTTAGATATCCAAAACCTCTGTGCTTAGTGAAATTCCCCATAAAGTACCTACTCCTTAATCTTACCATCAAATTTATATTAAAAGGAATTCTAGTCCCAAACATTGCGTGGCAAAATTTCATAATAATAAAAGTGTTGATATAGAAGTTAGGAATGACCAAATAAACACACGTATTTGCTGACGATCAGGTAATATTAGCTGAAGATAAATAGGATGCCACTTATATGGTCAGAAAATCCATTGAGGAATTCCACAAGTGGGCTCTTTAAATTGACTAAGACACAAACAGTATATGATAATTGGAAAGATCGAAACAGAATATGGAATCATAGAGCGCGTGGAAGTATATAATATATAATAATGGAAGCGACCACCAGGATATAAAAAACAAAATAGTCAAAGATAAACCAGCCGTACGACTCTTACATTGGATAAACAAATAAAGACAAAAGGGAATAGACAAAATATATGACAATCGTCGAAAGCTGTGTAACTTAAGACATGGAACAAAGACTGTACGTAGCAGAAATGGAGTATTGGAGAAGAAGTGCCACATTTACTAGAGTGGATAGGGTCAGAAATGCGAACATACTACAAAGAATGTTCGTAAAAAATCGAATCACAAATACGATAACAGAAACTATGATCTAAGGCTAATGAATGATGAAAGAATACCAAAAAAATATGGGACTGGTTTCCCCAAGGTAGAAACCATGAGACTAAGAACAAAATGAAAAAAAAAACAAAATTTATAAGAATATACAAGAGAGAAACCTGGGAAAAAGACAACTGGAATAATAAAGAAAGGAATGCGAGAAATGTCTAAAAATACTGTAGAAACTCTAAAACCACTGCCACCGAGATCAGATTGGATCTTTAAAACGTCAAAATTTTTTAAAAATACAACTTTTTTTTGAGTTTGGTGTTATTTTCTTAATAAACAAAAAAACTAGAAGATCCACAAATAATCTTCTGAAAATAATCAAAAAAACGTTCTATTCGAATGTGTTTACCAACATTCAAATGGTAAAAATCTGGTAAAGCACATACTAAAATGGGAAGTTTCCTGCATGAATCATATAGAAAAATATGCTACTTGTTACTAAAACGTAAAACCCATTACTTTGAAACATTATTTTAAACGGAGTTTAGTTTTATTTACATTTTGCTGAAATTATTACAATATTTCCATAGAGCACTTGCTATATTTAAAAAAAAATTTATATAGTTTGCGATTCACTTTCGTTATACAAACGGTAGATAAAGGTACACCAATGAAATCGTATACGAAACGTAAACGAGCAATAAAAGGTCAGACTGGGGTCGCAGGTCGAAGCTGCGCTCCCTTCACACCTACACCCCCTGACCCAAGTCGAACGTTCGGAATGTACGGACCCGAAAATCCCATGTGAATATTTCTACTACGGTATTCTCTCTGCTCTCGTGAGTTGGTTCATAAGCAAGACGAACCAACCAGTTTCTTTTGCTTTATTCTCTTACAAAAATTATGATGTACATTTATATGTGATTATAATTTATGTTTCGTTAAAGGATCTTAATTTGTTTTCAGATATATATGTGCGAGAACGTTCCGAAAGTTGAACGGCAAACAGAAATAGATGAGGAACCATAAATTGCTATCGAAATATTCAATTAAGACGATTTGGTGACAGAATTCTCGACGGGTATATGAAAATCAAATTGCCATTTAAAATGCGATTAATAGTTCCTATATCAGGAACAGAAATTCCTAGATAATTTATAGATTTATCATCATTGAATGTTACCGTTTCCTTGTTTGATTACGTCATCAGCGCTAATTAATGTTGCCAACTTTCAGGATTCTTCTTGCTAACATGAAAAATTAGTTATTAATAAGGCTATATAGATTTCGTAGACAGTATAACTAAAGCCAGTTTTGTTTTCAAGGGCAAAAAAATTATAATTAATCTAGTCATCACTTCCACAATGATGGAAAATTATCTACACACACTTTAAAGTTCCTTTAATATTTGATTTTGTAGTATTGATACCAATAGTACAACTTTGGGACAGTTGCTACAGTAAGTAATATTTGTATATTGATAAGAAAAAAGTTGATACATTCGCTCGGTACTCGGATTGTCCACAAGTTCAAACATTAATAAAATGATTTGTACATGTCACAACAATATTTAAAAGTCACCAAGAAAGTACAAGCATGATACTGATACATTTTGTTGTGTACTTGGCCAATCTATTAAATTACCAAATTAAAAATTAGAATTACCGGAATTCAGAAAAACCGTATTTGTAACTTAAAAACAATTTTAGAGAATAGAGTTGAAAAAAAAACAATAATAGCTGTCAGTAAAAAAATTTACAAACTCTCAGTTTAGTTTAGACATATGTTTTCATGTGGACGCAATAGTTATCGTATTTTCTATAAAATTAACTTGGAAGTAACCAGTTGTTTGTTTTGCAAAGTATTCTTTCAGGAAAACAAAAGATTTAATTGGCTATTAATAACACAATCCTTTAGTTGATATACTTTTATAATAGTGTGTAAATGCCGTATTGTGCTACAATAGAGATTGGAAAATCCATAAATATGTCTGATGAAAAAACAGAAATGATTAAAAATTAAAATAACATAACAATGTGTAGTAAGAAGGCTAAAAATAGCAGAAGCACAACCCTATTGAAGATACAATAGCTTATTAATAACAAATTGAAACCAATAATATATAATCTAAAATAGCACAAATGCACAGTTCCATTATGTCCTGGAAAGAGTTCATAGATTAATATCTTCATAATAAACCACAAGTGTACAAACTAAAATTTCCTTCTACAGTTCAATGACCATAGAGAAATTGACATAGATGAAATGTCAAACTAACTTTCAGAAAAAACATTAAAATAATAACAGTAGGAAATTTATCTAAACCAACATAGATTACCTGAGCAAATCCAAAACGAAATCAAAAGGAATAAAAATTACTATGAAGTTTTAACTCGAAAAGGGACTAACAACAGCAAAAAGAAGCAAGTAGTAAGAAATAACTACAAGAGCCTGGGAGCCAAGGCAGTGGATTTATAGTAGAAAACCCCCTAAGTCAGAAAACGAAACTGTTGATAATCGTCCAAAAGTTATTAACACTATTACTGCATTAAGTAAAACTAAAAAAGTAAAGATAACCTAGATAACCTTTGTTAAAACAACAACAATAAGTTTTCAAAAAACTCGCTCAAAAATATCATTAAATTCCATCTAATCATTTTGAAAGATTGCCTCTCGTTCCGAATAAAAGAACCGTGTGTTGATTCCGATCGAATGTTTGGCCTGCTTTTTGTAGCAACAGAAGGTGCCTCTCGAAAAATATATTTTGCATTTCCGACCGTTTGATTGTCAGAGGGAATAATAAAGCATCATCAATTTAACGTGTGCCACAACTTCACAATGGGGCTCATTATTCCTCTACATCTTCCATTATCCGACTGTTCCGATAGTAATTTGTCAAGATTACACTGGGAAATTGGAGTTCTGTTTTTTTCAAATTCTCAGTTTTCAGATATCAATTGTTAAGATGATCTTATTTGTGTGATGATAGATCAACCGATGTGCCAATAAAACCGTGAATAGATTTATGAGACCTCTGTTATGGTTCCGGCCTTCTAACTGATGATTATGTGCTAATGGTTAATATTCTAACAAATATTCCGTTTCAATTGTATTGAATCTGTACATGTTTGTCTCTTTGGATTTTATCAAAAAAATGTGTAGATTCGAAATATGTGAAATTATTAATTATTTAGAACAGTGTTCAGTTAACAAATCTATACTCAGAGACAAGAAATATTTGTGGTTTTAAGAGCCGATATTGCTAGTTCCATTTAAACATTCTAGGAAACTAATCCACGAAGTTGCTAAAATAAAGGCTCTTCAGCATTCATGTTAAATATTCGATAAATAGTTGTGCTTCGGGTTTTTTATTTGTTTCGTTAGTTATTGGCCCTTGTGCCGGACTGGCATACCGTTCCATGATTAATGATTCGTGATTCAATTTGTGTTCTAAAATTATACAACAGAGTGGTAATTTCTGAGCTGCATTGTGTTAGTGTTTATACTGAGAGGCGATCTCATTTGCTTGGCTTACGCTTCTAGTTACTCGAATCATTGAGTAACTAGAAACGTAAGCAGAAGGATTGTGCGAACCGACCTGATGATGGAAAACGTGACTATGCCGAAACGTCGTCGTTTTACCATCGATATATACATCATACAATATTTTTTAAATTAAAAAATATGTTACTAGCAATTATAAAAGAAGAAAAATTTTAATTTGTACCAAACCACATCATTAGTCATTAGTTTCAAATGTAGCAGAGACTTTTATTGCATTATAAGCAGAATAAACCAAAATATTTCATCTCATTGTCAACATCTTTTTAAATCTGCAATATTTATCGCCACCTATTTACCCCCATTATTAGATAAAATGGTAAATGGCGGATAAAAACTAATGAAGAAATAAAGGTGTTAACGTCAACCGGAATAAGCACGAGCTTATCCTCTAAATCTCAGTCTATTTTTAATTTTCCTCTTCTATTTTGCCCGCGGGACTATTTTAAATGCCTAACGATTCGAAGCAGCGAGTGATATACCGATGTTTGACTTGGGATAATCTGTTTTTTGTCCAACGCGCTTTTCAAATGGGATCTGATTTATATTAAGCCTTCAGTTGACTTAATAAAGATATATTTCGACTTCAATAATAGATTAAGTTCCCCTTTCTTTTCGTGATTTTTACATTTTGTATAGAAAAGACTACCTGTTTATTTATTTGAGAGACGTTTTGATGGGGAGTTGACAGTGAAAATATTGTTATTTATGAAGTTATTCAAACGAAGTCGGAATAAAAAAATTTAAAAAGTATACATGTTAATTAACTTATATATGTAGTGCATTGTCTATTCTTGTTCAATGCTGTACGATCCTTATATTGTTATGACAGATTTACCCGCGGTTTCACACGCGTCCCCAATGCTCAGCCTTCGCAAAAAGAAATATTTTATGAAACATATGGGTTATCCCATATAAAAAAAGTCTAACTTGTTTGAGGCATCCTACTTAACTATAAATCCACCAATCTCGAATATATCTCACCCAAACTGCAAGTACTTATGGGCTACCCTTTTAATCACCTTGAATAACTGTAACTCTACTTCACCCTACATTGTAACCATCCTGTATATGCTGCTGTTTATTTGTCACCCAATATAAGTTTTTGAACACCCGACTATAACTCTTCTCTATCCTATATTTCAGCTATGCAACTGCTTATGGTCTACGCTGCATAACAATGATTTCTGATATTTTTTGAACCTCATTTTAAAGTAAAATTTCTCTTTACTCTATATTTTATTCAACTTTTATATGCAGCTTTTACTAACATTGAGTTAAACACACTCTAAAACTATAATCTTGCTTCTTCCCGTATTTCAGATATTGCATATAGTAGAATGAAACTGCCTACCTTATATAATATTTTTTTAAACTTTTTCTGATCCATCCTAATGAAAATGCCTGTGGAACCCTTGGTGTGTCTCACATATAAAAACACAGTTTTGCACCCTAACACCAACTGCTTATTGGCTACCCTATACAACAATTTTATTGAACTTCTTTTTAACCGCTTTATATAACTAACTCTACTTCCATCTACATTAAAATCATCTTGTATTCACCGCTGCCAATTTGTCAAACATTTTTGAACCACCCTGTATAACCATAATTTTACTCTACAAAATATTTCAACCAACCTGTATGTGCATCTGGTTACGGGCAGCCAAATAAAAAATTTTTTAAACACTTAACTATAACTCTGGTCCACTCAGAATACTACATTTGCAACTGCTTATGGACTACGCTATATAACCATTTTTGAACCACCCCTGAAAGTATAATTTGTCTCCACCTTGCATTTCAACCATGCCTTATATGCAGCTTTTTATAACATTGTTTTAATCACACTCTATGAACCATAATTTTACTTCGATCCATGTTTCAGATATTGCATATATGCAACAGCTCATGTTCTATCCTACAAAAAAATATATCCAACCAGTTAAGTATTAATCTACTCCACCCGTTATTTTAAACATCTTGTATTTCCAAACTACTCCATCTATGTCCAATATATTTCACCAAAACCGCAACTGCTTATTGGGCACCGAATATAACAATTTTGTTCAACATGTTTTTGAATCACCTTGTAGGTATTACAACTACGCTGTATACGCTACTGCTTATTGGTCAACCAATATAACATTTTTAAAATAATTATCCTAACACCTCTTCTTCCTATACTTCAACTATCTTACCTTTGCAACTTATTATGAACTACGCTATTTCACAATTTTTCCCCATATTTTTTCAAGACATATTATAGTATAATTTCTCTCCACACTTCATTTAAACCACCCTTCATTTACAACTTTTTCTAACCTTGTATGCATGACACTGTACAACTATACTTAACTGCGCACCATATTTCAGGTTTTCCATATATGCAACTGCTCTATAGCCAAATTTTTATAGCATTTTTTACCCACCCTGTATAATTATAAGTGTACACCATCCTATATTTCAACAACCTTTTGTATGCAACTACTCATTTGCGACCAAATATAATATTTTTGTACCACCCTGTATCCTTAGAATCCCACCCCACCCTATATTTCAACCATCCGGTAAATGGAACAGCTTGTAGATCATAACATTACTTTATAAAATTTTTTAAACCTACCTGTAATTATACTCCGCTACATATTTCAACCATCCAATATATGCAACTACTTGTGGATATAAAACAAATTTTTAACCACAACATAAATAATTTCACCCTACCTTATATTTCAAACACCCTGTATAAACAACTGCTTCTAACATGTCTT
The DNA here is from genome assembly GCA_034190945.1 of Octodonta nipae. Taxonomy (NCBI): domain Eukaryota; kingdom Metazoa; phylum Arthropoda; class Insecta; order Coleoptera; family Chrysomelidae; genus Octodonta; species Octodonta nipae. The sequence continues at coordinate 40,060,669 of CM067224.1, read as the reverse complement.
CAACCCATTTCATAACGATAATAATCTTATGAATATAATTCAAAGATCCTAACTGCTTATCTACCACATTTTTTTAGATTTTTTATTCAAACTGTATAAATATTCTACCCTTTTTCAGTCACCTCGTATATGGAACTGTTTATGACCCACTCAATATAACCCACTCCGTATAACTAATTCCACTCCCCCTTATTTCCATCACATTGTATATATTATACAGATGCTTATAGGATTCCAAATATAACTAGTTTTTTAGATTTTTTAAATCCATCTAATTCTACTCAGCTCTAAGTTTCCTATATATACAGAACACCCTGTAAAATTACGCTTGTTATATCACTTAATTTTTCTTAAATGGAAACATGTTACATTTGCACATTCCGAATTTAGAATAAAAGCTAAGCTAATGCCAGTATCTAATATTTTGTGCATGCGGTGGAACCAATTGGGTAATTGTATTACCCCACATGGTAGAAGTTTCTTCGCTATATCTACTGTTTCCGTCAATTTAGAGAGATAAAATGTATACCAGATTTTAAGTCAAACTATTCATACTTTGCAACAAAAAAAGATTCAGCAAAATCACTTCAGTAGTTCTTACGTGATGCCCGAACAAACAAACAAACAACTAAACAAACAAACAAACAGACAAACTTACAATTTTATAATAGTATAGATACTATATTTTTTTCGTAAATTATCGCACGTTATTGACACTAAATATATAAATTACCACAAAACCAATCGAAATTCATGGAGAAAGCCCCCAACCCTTATAAAAGAAACTTGAAAAAAATTAAAAACCTATTTACTTTTTACCTTTTTTCCGAAAATATGGCTTTAATTCTTTGCAAAATATTCTCTGTAAGGTTTATACAATTTTACATGACTTGAAACAAATTTTGGAAACATCTTTCACTGTGGAATTGGTATCTCAATAAGAAGATTTTTGTAGGCTTCAGCTTTGAGGGTTTGTAAATCGATATCAACTTAGTTTTGGTTGAAATTAGAGAGCTCGAAAAGCTAAAAGGTGTTCAGTCAAATAAAATACTAGCAGTAAGACTTCCACGTCTCCAGTATAAGCAATCAATTAATTTCTGGGAGGTGCCTTTTGAACGAGTTACTTTTGTGGAACTTGGTTTATCTTGGTGTTAGTTTAAAGATTAATTGTAAAGTAATAATTGAGTTATGGTGAGAATATTATCTACAATAAAACATGCTTTTGCTGATGTGACATAAGGAACCGCATAATTCAGGCCAAAGACGTAGATGCAATGTAACACGTTTGGCAATAAGGTATTTGAAAAGCATCTATGAGATCCAGAACAAGCTACTATCCCAAGTATAAAAACTAAGCTGACAATAACTGGAGCATTCTCTCAAGTCGCAAACTGTTAGTTGCCAAATATACACAAAACAAGGTGAAACCATTAGAATATGGAAAATATTCATCCTGGCTCAGCTTGAATAGTAACTGGTATATATAGAAACACTATAAGCACTAGACTAGCTACCAACATAAAGCAAACAGATCACGATATTTATAATATCAACAATGTTCAGGCTACTATGATAGATACTGATCCACATCAAGTGCTAAACTGAGACAAAACTAACATCACCGTTGATTCTGGTGCAAAGAAAGTGTTCGATCCTCGTGAAGTTAAAAACATTAGGAGGGTATATCAACGCTCCCAAGCAACAAGTGTAATAAGCCTCTTAATGAAGGATTGTTGTTGTTGCTATAATGTTGCTAATTTATTATTATATAAATAATTTTATAGCTCTTAGCGATTCCGAGAAATTTAAACCAGTTTTAACTACAAACGACATTTGAAGATTTTTTATATCTTTATTGGGTAAAATATTACAACTATGGCCTCCATAGCTTAAGCTACAAATGCCACTATTTCTTGGAAGCAATAAGAGCTACAAATTTGCATTTTGCTACCAAATTACGCTTTCAGATTTTTGATATTTCTATTGGATAAAAGTTTCAGCTATTGCCTCTGAAGCTTAAATTTAGTATATTTGAGTACCGAAAAGAGCTGCGAAATTATTTTAACGTAACAAATTAGCAACAACATATCAACAAATGTCTGGGTCAGACGTGCATCTTCCATTTAAATAACTTTGCAGTTAAACAAAAAGAGACATTAATTAAAGACAACATTATTAGTTGAGGTAGGTATTATCGAACCATCTATGATCTAATGAACTAAAAAATACTGAAAATTTGTGTTCTCTTTCTTTGCTCATTAACACCAACATTTGGGTTTATTACATGACATTACTAAAAATATATATTTGACTAATAGTATCGTATAAAATATGGATTAAAACTACTGTCCTAGTTAAACTTTTAAAACTTCCTCCGAAGTTCTTCTTGACTGAGTTACAATTCCTTCTAAGCCCTATTTATGATCATAAAACCAGCAGCGAAATTTCGTAAATTATATATTTCTTCGACAATAAATGAGTTACGAGGCATCAAATAGTGTATCGTCCAATAGTTTGAGATACACTAACTTTATTATTTAAAATTTTCTGTAATTTCATTCATTAATATTTTGCAATAAATAATCTTTTAAAATATCATTTTTATAATTATTCATATTCCATCAATTCGATTAATGCTTGAAAAAACAACCAATACAACCCAATGAGAAGACAAGACACCACCACATTATCTACCATCTATACTACTAAACTTCTCGTATATGCAGCCAAGCGGGAGCCACATATTTCATTTTTTATTCGTGTCCTATAGCTACCTTCGTATTTTATTGATAAGAGATTTCGGTAATACTATACTTTTATTTATTTTGAAATACAGAATTTGATTCGGTATGAAAAGGACCTCTGTATCATTTTTCATAATCTCAATAAAAACCTGATTGAGAGATGACAATAGTAACAGTTTAGAATCTAAACTTTTGTAATTTAGATCTACTCACGTAATATACTTATAAAAATGACACGTTAATAACAATAAATATCATCCACACATTTATGTGTTTAGAAAATTGCATCCAAATTTATTATTAAAAAATGGAATATTGTGCAATAATGAATTATATTGTATTGAGTTTTCCTAACCAATTGCTTTATATACACATGATATGTAAAAAAATTAAGCTGGACCAAAATGTTGCCCAATTTCCACAAACATTATTATTACATATAATGTAAGTAATATGAATCTTTTCGAGATTTCACCTTTCATTGAACGCAATACAATATATTGTTCGTAGTAGAGAACATTCATCAGTTGGGCTTCCCTCAACTGATTGGATGTCGAATAAGTCGACTAATTATTTATGTGTTTCGTATATGCAACTGTTGATATTCATTTCGCCTTAAAGTATTAAATGTAAGTAATATCTTAAAAAAAAGTATTCACTAAGAATTTATATAGTGCATTCGGTATTTTACGGTAATCTAAGTAGCGCAGACAAATATTCTGAGATTTTAGAGGAAAAAAAAACAATTTCGGCATTTTAATTTATGCAGTCAAATCCCAACTCAGAAGATGACTTTAAGATTATAAATTTGCTAAATTTTCTATCACTAAAATAACTTAGGTATAATACAGATTACATACCTCTAACAATATGCTATGCGAAAATTAGCAAAACTTAAAATCGCTCTATCTTAACGAAAAAAAAAATATATATATTTGAGCAAATTCAACGCCATTTGAAAGAAAAAGGTTTTAAGATGCTGTGTGTATTTTTGGTGCCTACATATAATCTCACAAATTGGCATTTTAGGTTAGTATATCTCAAAATCCTGACGTGATAGCAAAATTTTGAGATTTGAATTTAGCACATCAAAAACATTCAGGAAACTATAGTCTGGTTTCTGGACAAATAAGGATTACTGGTACTTCGTCAAGATGAGCTGCTACTGACACCATTTCGTATCTAAGCTTTATAAACTAAATTTTATGACGAATAACATATTCTCGTTAAATTGCGAAATTGAAGTTAATATTTCTGTGCAATTTCAACAGATTTGGTATCAATGATTCTTTAACTTTTCACATATAATATATTACCATGATAAAATATCACTCCAAGTGGTATCACTGGGTATCTATTTCTTGAAACTAAAATTAACGCCTTACCTGTATTAATTGAGAGCTTTTGAATTTAAGAAAAAAAATTATTTAGTGTAGCTCAATTGTGGTATTTGCAAAGCAAAGGCTTTTTAATGGAGCCCCCATTGACAGATGTGAGAATGGGTAAGATGGTTTCTTAAATGAGAATTTTCGTCAAATGACACCCAACAGCTCCCACTCTCTAGCTGCTTCAGAATCAACTAAATAGTCATATTCGACGTTATCGATTCTTTTGCGAGTAAAACTCAAAATTCCATATTATACTGTAATTAGAATATCTCAAGTTCAAAATAATAAACTCTTTTTGAGTTATAGTACGGCAAAAATGATAGTTTCTCAATAAGTTATTTGTATTGATTAAGTTAAATTAGTGAAACTTTATGTCCTAAATATTTCTCATGATACTGAAATATAGAAAATGTACAAGCAGAACATTTATAGATTTTTGAAAATATGAAAACAGATTTGTCTTTGTGAAAAATCGATATCGTAAGTATTGGAATTTATTAACAATAACAAAGTTACATACAATGATCACTTCTAAAAAATTGTTCTATAGTGTACAGTTCATTAAGAGTTAACTTTTGTAAATGGGTCGCATCAAATATATTTCTTTGTATTTTCAAAGAAGCTTTCACTATTATCATTCAGCTCCAATGATTGCATCTTTTTTATGAGTTTTTTTCGAATATATAACGCAACGAATCTTTTAAAGGTCTCAACCAGTGGTTTTCCCAGTGTTTAAACAAATCTGTTATTTTTGTAATTAACTGTTTAAAACAATAATTAGAATAGTTTTGTAATATAGAGCTTTCGTATGTTGACGTCTTTGATTTACTATACTACTTGAAGAAATACACCTGTTACGAAATGAATATCCAACTAATATTACTATATTTCGTTTACCTTGTATTTGCTCTAAAAACTGTTTCAATTTTGCTACAAAACGCTAATTTTAAATTTTATAGCTTAACTTATTTAGAAATCCAAAACTAATCAAAGCCATAAATCATCAACTCTGTTTCTATAATTTTTAAGTAATTGGAAACTGAAGCGTGGACATAGAATCAGTTAACAACTGTTTGACATTTAAAAGATTTTTGAAAAGTTAATTATTTGTATTTATGGTGCCTATATAAAGTCACAAATGTACGAAGGTTGAACTTTAAATTGCTTTCCACAATAGCACCAACTTAAATAAAATATAAAACTTGTCATTTGAAGAATACTTGATAAATGGTCGTTGGGTTTTAAGGGACCCAGGGGTAAAAAAGAAATTTTATTGCAGTATAGGTAGAGTTTCAATAGAATTGCATCATTTTTATAAACTTTTCGGAATTTTGTAAAAAAGTATGTCAACTTATGTCTTGGAACATCCGTCCCAAAATTTCTTTCAAATTTGTGATGTGTGTCACAGTCTCATATCATTATTTTGCGGATCCTCTTAATTTTTTCTTCATAATTGCATTTGGTTACCGATATGCTTGTAAAGATTTCTCTACACAGGGATCACGAATGTTATGCTATCGAAATTGTTTTACTATGTTGTTCGCTTTTTATGTCTTATTCTGAGTCACCTATATGTATATGGCATTTCACAAATTTCCAGGTGTTCCGGCTTAGTTTGACATCTCAGTTGAGATCCTATAATTGATTTCTTTAATAAATTTCCTAACCACCTTGAATTTAGGTAACTGCTATATTTCCTTGAAAATTACTTATGTATGTTTTCCTATACTTTCATGGATTTTGTTCAATTTATTCTTTGTTAGTGTTCAGTTGATATAAAGTCACAACCCTGCAATATGACACGTTATAAGAGCAAATAAGTAACAAGTTGTTGAATTGTCTTTTGTTTACTTCCTAATTTCGTATATTTCTTAATTCCACTATTGTTTCTTACCACTCTTCTACTATGGTTGTATCTTCATTAAAGTTATCTGATAACTCCTATAACTCTTTTATACAAGTTTCTTTGCCTAGTTATCTACGTCTGTTGAGTCATTTAAGGCTATAATACTTCAATATTTACTTTTTTGTTCTAATAGTGCCTTTACTAAAATATTTTTCAATTAACCTAATTTATTCGCTCTACTGAATTTAGGGATACAATCCTTATTTCTTAACATATCAACTTCAGCTTTGAATATTCCAATTCTCGGCCACGAATGATTTTCCATTTTCTTAATATCCCCATCCAATTCGAATACCTTTTTTCTATTTATTCTATAGTACTTGTCTGTATTGATATTTGTTTCCTTATATTTTCATTTTGTAACCCCACAGCTTCTCGTTACGAAATCCATTTCGATGGCTTTTAGTCTCTGCCTATATCGTGGTGTAATTTGTCATGTCTCCACTTCCTACAGACGTATGCTCTTTATGTTTGTTACATGTATTCATTTGATGGACTATCTTCTAATATGTTTAGTTTTGTTGTGGTTTGTTTTGATTCGTGTACTGGACTTTTTAAATCTCTCTTGCTAAACCTTTCCCTAGCAATCGTTACTCCTAAATATTAATATTCGTTGCAGAATTCAATGCATGCTACTCTAATGTCTATATTAGTTGCATGCTATTTATCACCATTACTTTGTTTTAGTTCAGTTCACATTCAGTCCTAGCCTTCTTCAATTCTATCATCATAAAGTATTTGCAAATAGCAATATATGCAACAGTGTGCCACATCTATGTCTATATCCATTCGACAAAATTTTTTCACTCTTTGGGAAGGTAGTATGCTAGAAACTATCCACTGCTCATGATATATACGATAATAATGTACGATGTTGTTGGACACATAATAATATAAAAACTGCCATAAAATTTGATCACAAGGTGATGCTGGTGTTGGTTCGTCTACGAGGTGGAATATACGAGAGGCCTTCGTAGTGTTAGGTTGGTGAGTTATTGAAACGTGGTTAGTGAATAAAGAATGTTTCTTGTCGTTAAGGTAATTAGGAAGGGTACAAAACTTTAAACTATTTTTTTAATGGCTTATTTATAATGTTCTATCTCGGATAATTGATATTACCCATAGCTGTCAAGTCGACTCCTTGCCCGGCGAGTGGTATCGATGCATGGGCAGAGGGGCACTTGCCGTGGACTTCTCTACTTTCTATGTTAACAGCAAATTTCTGATTTGACCCCCTCCCCCCATATTCGAAAACAAAAACCTGAGGCCTTGTTCCCCTAGAACCCGGACCAATATATGTCCAACCAAATTATACCATATATGTCCAACAACTGGCACTGCTAGTCGATGTCGTCTATCATTTTGTATTTTGTATTATTATTTTCTATGGCTAACAATTAATGCTGCTGCCTCAACCATTCCTTAAGAACGTGTTTTGTTGATTCAGTTATTATGTTTGATTCGTTATATATGATTTTATGGTATCCTTAGGAACCATTACTATTTTGTTCACTTATCTGATATGTACATCATGTTTGGTTAAGTTCAAAGACTTTTAATGGTTGTCTGGACTTACACTTGTCTGTATAGATAGTGCGACAAGTTATACCAAGGGCAAGACTGCAAAAGCAGTAATGTTCTTCAAGCATGACTACTAATGCAGTATGCCGTCAAGTATATTTAGACATAAGAAAATGTCTTATCTTAATTTCGTGGACCTTCATTTATATTCTTCAGATATTTACATTTTAAAAGAAGGAGAACTGGCTCAGAGAGCACACCAAAAAAAGGTGATATTATTTCGAATGGAATAAACAAGAGAAAGAAAATCGAGGAATTTATTATTAATAACATAATGAAATCGGAGCCTCTATAAAATATAACACACTGTTTTAATGGAATGCCCAAACGGATCGCTCAGTGTTCCAAAATCTACAAAAGACAACCAGTAATATATACTTTAGCTATTTGACAGTTTATCTATCAACAACATTATTAACGGTAACCACAATTTTCTGTGCAAAATGACTACTTTCATTATTTTCAGTTCAAAAGATAGTATCAACTAGGAATCCCATTATAAAGATCTCCGTTAGTAATATATCCAGCTGTTTTTTCTTCGATGTTATCTTTTATTAGTCTGCTCGAAAATTATAGTTATCGACCTCTTAATTTAATGAAAACCCGATTCGAAACCAATGCGGTATGAATCCTATAGCAAACATTCATACAACGAAAAACGTGGGTGCGTTTTCTGGTAGCAGCAGAAGATATCAAATTTCACCAGTTTACCTGAGTCTCCCTAACATATAAGCTCACTGTAAAGTATTTCCATAGATGAATGAGAGAGATTAAACTAAGAATGTGATCACGTGGGTGTTTTACGTTTATATAATTTAACAACAATTGCATATAAAACAGATAAACAATGACAGCGAATGTCAAACAGGCGCTTCGTGTATTGAAATATTATTTTGAGTAATTTGAGACTGAAAAATTCTGTTAATAAAAAATGGGGGATGGAATCTCGTAACGAATTCCGATTGTATATTTGTTTTCATGTGTAATTCTTTTAAAATATTGTGTATATATTTGGATGGTAATTGATATTTTTTGAGAGGGAGTGGGATAAATATTAAATAAAATTTGAGAATATTGTCCTTGTCATTATACGGACAACACAAATGGAAACAATTTTTTCTTACTTATATTATAATGTACACACGTCTCCGTGAAGACAAAATTAAATGTTAACAATTTTTAAACGTCAAATTCTGTCAAAATTTGTCATGTTTTGTGAAGAATAGGTTGACGTTTAAAATCTTTTGGTGTTTTAAGATCTGGCCTTTAGAAACAATGAAAATTTTTACTCAAAATTCTTAAAACTTTTAATACGGTTTTTTGAAAGTTGGTGCGCCACTAAAGTCACTATACATTCAGAATGAGGTTGTGTGAAAAATACACCAATAAAAAAAATAAAAAACAGGAGTCGCACTATAATTAGGTACCTTTAAAAAACTAAATACTTACAATAGTTTATACAAACTAATCTAGACCTCATAAAAGTAAATGCTGTACCAAGAAATAAGGTAAGTACATCCAGAATGTAGTTTCATCGATTTTATCTAAGTTTGTATCTTTTTTCTGCTAATATCTTATTATACAAGTATATGTCTTTCAGTTCTCTATTTATGTCTTGTTTGTCATCGTGGTGGTATTGTACATTTTTCAAAGAAATCTTTGTTTTTGTCTTACTGTTTCTGAATGTCATTTTTAATTTAGTAGTCATAAATCGTTAATTACCCTGCTTAGTAAGGAACACAAAACAAGCGCTATACAATATATGATCGTGAAAATTACAATACATCCGAGTAAGTAAAATAAAAAAAGTGTGATGTACAGTAAAATAGGTGAGAAATGTGTTAATGAATGTCTACCTTAAATATCAACAATTATCTCAATTGTCTATAGATCTTCAAACAAGGTGAAAGCTGACTAGAATCTACGGCAAAAATTGTATCAATCAGTTAGGCTACGAAAGCATTAGAAGCAACGATGAGTAACATGATATTACAAACAAAAGCATTCAGAAAAACATTAGAAAGTCATAGTAAAATAATTTATATATTTTAGCAGCAAAGTAAAAAAAAATAAATTCACTTCTGACAAAAAGCATATTAATCGCTCAAAAAATGTAAATTGTTATTAAAACTAACACTACATATTGATAATAACAAAATAATCCTGTATACTGTGTATGTAAGCCGTTCAAACAGATTTCTGTAGTGTGCATTTTACTGGATAGTGTATTTTGCAAATTTGATTTCCTACCTAGTTTGTTTGAGTATCAATTTTATACTTTCAATGTTTAGATAACCTGTAGTGTATTTTGTGTCGTAATTCTGTTATGGAATTAATTATTATATACATAACTGATCTTTACTAAGGCATATACAGTTCTATTTTTGTTTTTTGTTTCACTGTAAATGTTAGAATGATGAAAGAGAGTGTAAAGAACCACTCGGCGAAGAGTAAGATCATATCTTGAGATTTTGTTATGAATGGATTAAAGCACTAGTAGGTATCTCATATGGCCATTGTATTAGTAATTACATGAAATGGCGTTATTAAAACATAATCAGTGTTAACTAGTTCGCTCATCTTGTACTAATTGGAACAAAAATGAGGTTGTCAAATCCAAATGAAATGAGTAAGTAAGTGTAGTAAAAGATTAATAGTGTAAAAAATAATTGTTCAACAAAAGCGACACTTTGGCATAGAAAGAGACTCGAGTATGTTAATAACATATTAATGGATTACCTTAAAAATGAAAGAGAAAAATATCATTGTACATGTGCTGAATGAAAACGGTACAACTACCCAATTTGTACAGCCTGAAGCAAACATAATTTGAAAACTAGTCTACGAATTAGTAGTAGGGTAACACTATAGCTAATTAACAGATTGATCCCCAAGGGCCATCATAAATGCACCTACTAAGAGTTAAACAAACTGATGCTGAATTGTAAAAACTGCAGTTCATCCATTCTCTATATCTATATTATATTTTGGGGAACTTCAAAGTGAGTACAATAATTCAAGTTCTATGTGCTTACATAGATAACAGGTACAAACGTAAACAATTTGAAAAACATTACAACCAAGTAACTCCTGTAAGAGCAAAAGATTTCATTACAGAACTCGATTGGGCAGGATGATAGTGTGATTGGGCATATAAGTTACGGTTGGTATGGTTAGTTTTTATGATGAGGACATCAAGGAACGGAACAGAACAATCGGACTCGATTTCCATTGTAAATTGAATGTTAGGATATATACTACTGAGCTGTATTCGAAAGCAGTCCAATGAATCTCGGCTATGAGGGCAAATGACGAAAAGTGCCATAAACATGGCTAGACCAACAGGAAGATGTTAAAGTAGACGAGTTTAGGGTCTGAGTTTCGATTTGTTTCATGGAAAGGTTGGCAAGTAGGTACTGGAGATATGACAGCCTTGATGGAAGGGAGTGTTTTGAACTGAAACCAACGTGTTTGAAGAAGTGTTAAACAAGTTTGATGTTGTTGTGTTTAGTTTTGACAATATTTAATGTTGCGGAAATGAGATATAAAATCGAACCTAACTAGGATATCGTTTTCTGAAATTCTATAAGCCCCTAACATAGAGTTTCTTACGTATGTTGATGCTTGTTCGGCTATAGATGTCGAAGGGTTTTGTCTAAGTACCTGGCTAATTCTTGGGTCAGAGGTTGTACCAAACTGACAATGGGCGTAAGAGAAATGGCCGTCTATGAATCTTAAATGAAATTTCAAATTCTAAGAAGTTGCTGAGTTTTAACAAGAAATGCAATAAAGAAGAAAAGTTCGCTAAATTCATTTTATGTTATTAGTGATCACTGAAATTGAAAGTAAATCTGATTATTGCACAAGTTCTGACTTGCCATTATAATTGATATAATTGTAAACTTCATTGGTTTGGAAAATCACAAGTAGCAAATAAAAAACAGAATTAGTAAACGTTCCGCTACAGGACGAAGAAAAAAAAAAGAAATTGTTATTCAAGTTTTACACTCTTTTTCCTGTGAACTAACGTAATATTACTATTCTAATCTAGATCGCACGTCACTGTAATATTCTCTTGAAATGTTCAATTAAAAAAGCGAAAAGGTACCCTACCAGCATTAACAATAAAACATGTTTGCGGGCACCAATCGATCAAAGTACGTCGAGGAATTGTGCTCGGTGAAGAAATGGAAAACGAGATTGCAACAGTCGACACGTTACAAGTGAAAAGTTGTAGTAGCGAATGATTTTCTCAATTAAGAAGAAATATTTAGCGGAAGTGACTAATCCATTTAATTTCTAATGAACTCAACATTTTTGTATAAAAATCATGTATTTTAATATTTATAGAAAAATAAGTTTATCTCGTAAACTTGAAAATTTAAACGGTGAAAGGTCCAACATTTCAGGATCAGCAGTGCAATTAAACAGGAATTTTCACGCTATCAGTAAATGGGGTTCATTTAAAACCGATATTAATATGTTTATAACAAGACGCCTACATCAATCTAAGGTATATAACGTTTTTGACTTAATTGAGATAAAAATGTTTCCAGCTTATCTAATGTTGCATGATCTTTTGTGCCTATAGTAGGTATACTTTACCCATATTTTACAAGTTAGTATTTGACATTATACCCAATCGACAAAAAAAATTCATGAATAAAAAAAACAGCAGAATGTCTGCACCATGATTGAAAGGTAGCCAATAGATATTTTTTTGACAGTACAAATATCAGCAAGTTATTTGGTTTTAGTTTAAGCATATAATATATGGTAATTATTAAATGGATTGTGTTACTTTGATTAATTTACGATTTGTAGAGATTTAAAAACCTATAAACCGGTTCGCTAAACAATCCGGCCTTATGATTCTTCACTTAAAAGTACAAAAAGGTTTAAAATGTCATTTCTTTAAATAATCGATTACTTGGACAATTTTCTATATGTGGTAAAATTTTGATAAATAATAGTTTCTCGTGTAGGTATACCATAAATAACTAAAAGTTGAAATGTGTGCCTTTAACGATTTTTCTCACCTTATTCATCAACTTTTTGTCCAAACTGATTCTGAAAATATAAATTATGAACTATAGATCTTCTCTTTTGTAGAAACTTGTTAAAATATGCAAAAATTGTTTCCCAACATAATTTGAAAAGTGAGAATTCGTGTACGAAAGCACTATTCCAAATTTTAGCATATAATTACTTAATTACAGCACCTCCTGATTTTTTTAATGGAATCAGAGGCATAAAGAAATCTGAGAAAATATTTACAGTAAAAAGGTATGGGACTGCAGCCTGATTCGCCAAAATACCGATATAATAAGTAAATGCTTACCCAAAAATAAAATTGTTAATACTCATAACATGATCAACAATGTAGGGAGGGAACGCTTATAAAAAAACATGAGAAAAACGAGCACAGTACAAAACTCTGCAAAATTGTCGAAAACAAAAGAATTAAGACCTCAGTTGATTAAAATACAACATATCTTCAAGTCTAGTATCAACTCAAAACAATTTTTTTGGATGAATTGTAAGAATTAATTTGGAGTCTATCAATACCAATACATGTAAAAAAGTTTAAGTTTACCTACTAGTAAAATACAAATATATCAAAGATTGTACGTTAGTGATATAGAATATGAAAGATCATTAGAAATACTTACATTAATTGATTAAATATATTAAGCATACTTAACCAATTAATAAGGTTTTATTACTCTATACAGGATGTTCTATAGTTAATGTGAACCAATACCTATAATCTAATGTACAGAAAAAACTTCAAAAAATAATTTGCAGCAAGTATCTTAACTGATGAAACAGAGTTGATCCAAATTGAGTTCAAAACACTTCCAGTTAGATTGCTACTGAGGTATATCGTAATGAACATGATATTATTTAGGATTTACATATTTAATAATATAATATGTAGCCATTTGTGGTACCTCCACTTTGAATTCAATATTTTATATACGAAGGGAATACCACAATTAATTAAACAATTTTATTTAAAATAAATGAAAACTGTCATTATTGGACAAACTAGTACTAATTAAAAGAACACAGAAAAAATATTCTTATTCAAGGAAACCCACCTTAGATATATGTTCAATTGCATTTTCTAACGTCCCGGATCAACTGTTAAGTTCGCATTAGTTCAGATAATTGGATTTATGATTTATTAGCATAAAATTGATAATAAAAACCCAGAATATTTAGTTTGCATAATTTACCTACTTAAAAATAAATGATAAATCCAATTTAACAACTGATAAATTCAATATTTACCGAAAACTTGACAAAACCCTGAAAAAAAAATCGCCATTCCTTCAAATATCTTAATAATATCTATTCAAATAAACTCTTAACCTTCAATTATTTGATCTATTGCTTAACCATACTTCGAAAATAATAAAAAGTGAACACAGGGAAATGCAATGGAGAATTTATTGTGGTGTATTAATTGACAAATCGAAATTTAAAAATGCCATAATTTCTCGTGAGCTCGTGGCTTATTTTTATTTCGAAATTGGCCCGAGCTCAGCATTTTATCTTGCCAAACGATCAAATGCGGTCATTCTTTCCATCGAAAAACATGTCTTGTTCTTCATAAATAGTCAATCATTTCCTTTAACAAACTTTTGCCGATATTACTCATCAATATTTTTTATGTATTTTTAAAGTGTGCATTTGGAATCCGTAAAAATGTCCATTGCTTACGTGCTTGGAATACCAGTATACGGTTTTTGCTTCATGTAAAAGATAAAAAAAGGTAATGCATAGTTCATGTTTTCTTCTGGCTAAAAAAGTTTTGACCATAAAATCAGCGTTTGTATGAGATGAATGAAAAATAAGAAAACGAACTGTCTCTGTTATATATGGCTTGTTAACTTTAAAATTAAATGGTAAACTATTGCATTTGCTACACAGTTTGGCATACTGCAGGTGAGACTACTGATTTTTTCCTAACGAACAACTTTCCGCATCATACATTATGTAAGAAGGGTTCAACTTCATTAAGTTCTTTTATCAGCTCACAAAATTGAAATATACGATCAGTTTTACCAGCCATTAGTGCTTGAATTTGAATAAACATCTCTTTTCAGAAATTGAAATGCGAAAGGATAAGATTATTGTCCCTCATACCGAGCGTTGGTAGGTTCATTTCGGTTAAAGAGTTTCTACCAATTTATGCTTCATTTTTGGTTACTGTTGCTTTTTATTTGTATTTTTGAATAATAGAACTTGACTCGTGAAAAAACCTATATATCCCATATCTTTCAAATGTTTCAGCATCAATGACAATAGTAAGTATAAACAAAAGAAAAAAAGGTTCGTGATGGCAATTATTAGGAATACAAAGAACCCCGCACATTCTTTATGGGAAGTGGCCCCCGGTGGATTTGGCTGAAATTTTGATATTTTGTAGATCTCAACAAAATGAACAAACGTCTTCAAGGCCGCAAAGTCCGATGACTGATGGTTTTCAAGTTATGGTTAATTTTATATACCAGAGTATACCACGAAGAGCTGAGTCGATGTGTATATGAGGAACTACTGGGAGTATTAATGTGAAAATTAGTATACAGGGGGTTTTCGAAAAGCCGGTTTTAGTTACAATATTTTCAATTGTCTATGACTTCCGGTTCTACCGGAAGTGAACCCAAACTTTGTTTTTTAAAATAGAACATCATGTTTTTTAGAATCTATGATGAATTTTAAGATAACTTTATTGGAAACATCATATATCTGAAGGAGATCCCAGCTCTTCACAAAATATTATATTTGTGGAAGCAAATAGGGCCAGATCAAAAATTACGAGAATTTGCCTGAATAAAACTTAAAACTTCCTAAATCTTTGAAAACTGTTCAAAAAAAAAACGGAGAGTTCAGAAATTGGTACTGAATCTGAAAATCGTATAACTAATATTTTTCAAATGGCAACTCAATTTTTCCTCAAAACCATTGGAATCTAGGCCAAAATGTAGGAGTTTTTGCTTGCAAGACTAAATGAAACAGTTTTTATATACACTTGGAAAAATTAAAATGTCTGTGTAGCTATTAGAGATATATGAATTATTAGTATACTTTTTTGCAGGAACCGTCAAGAGACGTATATACATTACTTTACTTTCTTAACCATTTATGTAGAATTTGATATTGTTATAAAAAAAGTATGTGAATCCTTTCCATAGTGATCTCCGTATAGACCAAAGCATACTCATAATACCATGACGCAGATCATTTCCTGGCAATCTACCTTTGTTGTTAGGGATGCAGCATTGACAATATTTATTATTCGACCCCAAATAAAAAAAAGCTAAGGAGTGATATCGGGTAAACGAGGAGGCCGTCGCTGAGGTCCATTATTCTCTATCTAACGATCTTCAAAATGATTGTCTAAAAAGTTATTCACAGATGCAATATTATGAGGTCGTGTTGAGACCACAGCTGATTCTAAGTCAACTCTAATGGATGTAAACCATTTTCTAAAATTTCAAGATATCTCTCACCTAAAAATAATATGGGGATTAGTATCACCCCAGTAATGTGGTTGACTATTCCATAAATTTTGCCTCATCCGTCCAAATCATTTTGTGTATAAAATCTTCGTCTTCCTGAATTTTGATTAATATGAATTCGAAAGATCATTCTGTCTTTGAGCGTCACCTGTTCTTAAATTCTTAACTAATGAGAATGCAAACGGATGGTTCTTTTTTTTAGAATCCTCTGAAAACTAATCATAGATATTCCTAATGCGAATGCGAAGACTGTAACTTAAATCTCTTTATTATCTACGACAGGTTTCCCTTTTTCTTGCTTTTTCACAAACTGTCCATCTGTTTTGCAGTTGTGAATGAGCCCCGTCAGCGTGTCATGGATGGGTGTGGGTCTACACGAGTATCGCGAACGGAACTTAGTTACTAAATCCTAAACGGGACATGCTAAATGCTTTCCATATAATTGTGCTTTAACACCAAATTATTAGCAAATATTGTTTGTTGACACTTCAGTATTTGTTTCTTGTCGATTCGTTGAAAAAAGCCTAGTGATAATTCAGATATCTCTCATAACCACAAAAATTCTTTAATTTAGGTATGGCGATTCAAACATAATTTCTATTTGAAAAAAATGAGTTTACACTATTTTCGAGATAGCCGAATTCGGGGCCAATTTCTGAACACTCCATATTTTTTTTGAAAAGTTCACAAAGATTTAGGAAGCTTCAGGTTTTATTCAGGCAAATTCTGGTAATTTTTGACCTGGCCCTCTTTGTTTCCAAAAAATATTTTTTAGACAGCTGCTTCTGTCAAAATTTTCAAACACTTTAAATAACGTTCAACTGGAGCTCTTCAGATATATGATATTTTTAATAAAGTTATATTGAAATTCATCGTAGATTCTAAAAAAGCTTAAAAAACAGGGTGTTCCATTTATAAAAACAAAGTTTGGGTCCACTTCCGGTAGAAATAGTCCTAGTAGTTCCTGATATACATATCGACTCAGCTCATCGTGGTATACCATGACATTAAATATAAAATTAACCATAACTTGAAAACTATCGGTCATCGGACCTTGCGCCCAGATGTCATTTGTTGTTTTCGTTGAAATCTACAAAATAGGAAAATTTCAGCCAAATCCACCGGGGGCCAATTTCCATTATAATATATTTGTGTTTGTCAAACTGTACAGTTTCTTATTGCCAGTACGAACCTTTTTTAAATTGCGTGGTATTATCATTGCCATTGAGGAAGAGCTTTCTGATTTAAACCCTGAAATGTTCGGAAGATTTGAATTATGCAGATTTTTCTGCAATAAAATCAAATTAGAGGTGACATTGTTATCATTCAGAAAACACTCTTACTTTAGTTGTGTTCATAGGAATATTTGTGATTAAAGTGACTTTGACCGTGCCCACAATACATTTATTTTATCTTTTGGTTTATTGATTTTTGTCCCTCCATTAATCATCTAACCTTACTTTGAGCTCTCTGTCTTGCAAACCCCTCACTTGGACATACAAATATGGTCTTCTATTCAGATTATCTTGGTTCACTATCTCAGCGTCCCAATGCCTTATTATATGAGTAATATGACCAACGCGCCATTGATCTTAGTGTCACTTGTATTTCCATTGTTCGGTAAGGGTTCACATTTGAGGTCCATGTGTCACAACTGGAAATACCTATTGATTAACTACTCATAAACTCAGGCAGCAATAGCAGAATATTTTTATTTTTTATATTTTGCTTAACTATTCACTGTAGGTTAATCTTCTTTTGTAACTTTCTGTTTTTAACAGTTTTATTTAACTTCACTTTTATTTAATCGATTGTTTTAAAGTTTCCCACTCACAGTATAATGATAACTTCAAGTTCCCACTTTTCTCTATTGATGCAGCAGTGGTACTTCCTGACAAAAACTTTCTGGTAATTTTTGATTAAAAATACAATTACCTGTAAAATTTAATTTCAATGCACTTACAAAAATTGTCAACATATAAAGGAATGACACCTTGAAGAGAGTATTCAATATTTCTGACAGGTGAAGTAACCTGAAAATTTAAGGTGACATTCTGTCCTAGGAGTTTAAAGAGAACAGCAATTACACGGAACGGCTCCAGATTCGGAACCTCTGTGTGCTAATTCTCTCTCTCGAAAATCCTAGATGTCGGTCTTACATCTCGCGTCTTCAAATTTAACGAAATGTATCAAATACATAAAGAAGGGTTCGAGAGGACATTCAATTGTGGGAAGCGCAACTGATGAAGGTTCCCTGACCAGAAACAATATATATTATATTTATATATAATATATATGGTCTTGCGTACAAAGGAATGGCACCTCGAAGAGAGTATAAAAAGTATTATTTATCATAAATGATCAGCAAGTGCATTGTATTTCTTTATATTTTTGATATAATACAGAACAGTCATCGTTAATCGTAATCGTTGAAGTTATTGAGATTATACATATAGTGTAGTTTAAGGTGTACTAATATGTAAGTACTTATGTATCTTATTTATTTATACGGTATCTTATGAGTTCGTTTCTGGCATTTTCTTCTTAGAAATTGAAATCGTAGTTGTGAAATATCTGAATAACCTTAAAACATTTTGGAAAACTACAAGTTTAAAAATATTGCTTATGCTTAATATTAATTTATTATTAGATTTCCCATGCCTGCAAAATCCTGCCTCTTAATACAGTGTGAATGACTTGCCTAAGAACATATTTTCAATTTAAATATGTGTATTTTATTAAAAAATTATATGTAAATACAGAAATGTAAAAGAGTGGTACTATTTCATTCTGTTTGTGAACCAATTGATTTATTAATAAATTATTTCAGACAACACTGCTATCTGTCTTGCAACACCCATATTCATATGCTCTTTGTTTTTTTTTTTTTGGTACAATCGCTTTTGGTTATGGCACAAAAGATACAGTTTTTCCTTTAATTTTATGTGATTCACTCTTTGAGGAAGTCCTTGGGTATTTCATCCCCTCACTCCTTTTCTGTAGCAGGTAATTATTTAAAATTTGTAGCGAAGAAAGTGTAATGCAACAATTCCGGAATTACTGGTTGTTTTCTCCAAAACGTCTTTCTTACAGATGTTCTAAGACAAACAAATTTCATTCTTTGTCTTTAGATCTTTTTTGATCCATGTCATTTTCTTTTAGTTTTTTCTTCTTTTTGAACTTAAGTCTCCCTTTCTTAGAGTGTGGGTAGTATTGTCTTTATAATTGTTATACAGTAGGTGTCCGAATTTAAATGTTATACCGTCTTCTCCCGTTCATCTTATTTCCGATAATCTGATATAACATCTGTTTTAACTAGGTAATTGGTATATACCATTAATCATTTAATTTTCAGTAGGTACTATTGCTAATATCACTTTCTTAAAACGGCCTCTTTACGAACAATCCGAAAAGAAACCTTCCGAAAAAGAATCACTTATCGTAGTAGGCTAGGAAATCAAACCACCGGTAACTTGATATATTGAGAACTGCGGTTTGCGCCCGCCTACTTCTTACTGCATCCATTCTTTATTGACAAAGGGCCCATTTTTTATGAAAACACAGTATGTTGATACGTTTCATGCAATAAAACGTCCGTATCCGCTTTTTATATCTCTGTTTATATTTCTCTTCTCTGGGGATGATACCGTCGACCATTATTGTCGACAGATTTTCAAATGTTTATTGTTGGGAGCGACTGGCAATTGTTCTGGATTAGGTGTATCAGTATTGTGTCGAATTTAGTATGGGGCTAAAGACATAATGGCAGATTAAGTTTTGTATCAACATAATCGCCTTAATTTAAGCGAATTCAAGGGTTTGATAGGGTTTCCTGTACTATGGTTGGACGAACTGAAGCTAGCAGCTGCAAGAAGCCATATTTGATTCAATTTAACACAATTTGAATATTTATATCTGACAGTATGTGAAATATGTTGTTTTCTTCTGATGCAAACCAGTACCTAAACATTGTGCATTTTGATGATATTTGAAATAACATTATCTCTCGAACCGATAAAATACTTGTTTCTATCTCACAAATTTTGCAGTTTCGGGCAAATGCCAAAAATGAATTCCATATCCTTACAGAGCACTAAAGTTTTTGTACTTATTTTTGAAAATAGCTAATTACAAAAAACTGTGTGTTACAAGACTTATATTATACCTAGTTATTTTTAAGATTTCTCTGAGGACGCCATATTTAAATCGCTTTAGTCCTCATTTTTCACAAAGTCAAGCTTCAGACGTAAGATATGGCAATGAAGTACTTATAACTGTATATGTACCTACCTACTGGTAAAGTAAAATAATCTTGACTGAAGTAAGTGTAATCATTTTGGTAAGTTTAATAGTTTAATTTCAGATATTTTGTTGGGTTACAAAAGGGCCATTCATAAAATACGTCACACTAAATTTTGCCGTTGCTGCGTCACACTTTCTGCGACCACCCTATTACGTCACACAAACTAGAAAGATCTTGCAGTATCTTCTTCTGTGTTTTTTGAGAGCTTTTATTTATTTCATCTGCATCCATCTATTCTGCTTTCATACTCTAATATACATAGCAGATATTCAGTTCAAGAAGGAACCACCGTATCTTTTTATTCCGTTTTGAGTATTATATTTTTAATTGCTTATTTCTGGATAACATATTTGTGAGTGATAAATAACTTTTGTTATAAGTCACTTGTCACAGATGCCATTTTTCTCGAAAATCTTAATTGTCATTATATGTAATAACGAGCACAAAATTAAGAAATTTAAAGGGTCAGTATTTATTGACCACTAAGTGACGAATGAGATAAATATGTAAAAATAAAATTAGCAGAACTTTTATTACTGTAATAGATAAGTAAAAATATTCATATATTTACAGGGATTGAAATTACGAATTTCTCTCGTAACAGAAAAATGAATAAAAAACAAACTAGAGAAAAATTAAATTAGAAATGTTTGTACTGCTAACGTCTCATTTCTTTAGACCCATCTTGTCACATCCCGTCAACCTAACTGAGACCTCCCCTACCCCTGTGTGCGAATATATTTTATGAACGACCCCAAATATATTTTCTTTACAGCTGCAGAGGGAACTTATGAAGAAAAATAGGATCTTCTAGACGAAATCTATGATAAAGGACTTGATGATATGGATGAAGAATTTCTGAATAAATGAAGATTGGAGGTTTTCGAAATTAAGGATGAAGATTCCGATCTGGGAGAAGTCTAAAAAGAAATAATACTAAAGGATGAGTCCAGCACACTTCCAATCAAAATGTGAGAACTAGATTATTATTAAATTGGAGGACTTTAGAGGTGGCTGGAATGTTTAACAATATATTCAGTGAAGTGAAAATTTAACAATTAGAGGATCATAATATTTGCTATGGCAGATGCCAAAATGTTTCCCCTAAAACATTAGAGTTTTATGTTGAACATTAGCTCGACGAATGGGATACGGTTTGTAATAGCTCTAATGACATTCTAAAGAGAGTTTCTTCGTTTATGCTTGGTTGTGCAAAAACATCTTAGATAATCGGTGTACAGGTGTTTAGCTTGTTTTTGATATTATATAACTGTGGTGACAACAATGGGAGAAAAAAAAATGGTGAATCCATAATCTTTTTTCTAGTTTATCCCTCAAATTAATATTATAGTTTTCGTTAATTTTTTTCTTATCTAATGGTGATCTATGTTTCCTTTATAAAACAATTGCCTTAGTAAATTGGGGATAAAGGGAGAAAGGTCAATTTTCGCAATATATTTGATTGAAAATTTTTTAATTTAGCATGACAAGACCTTTCTGTAGATATATATTATATGGCGCATTAAATTTTTTTATTGGTATTTCCACTTGGGTTCCTTTTTTTTTTAATTTGGCTCGAGTATTTCGGAAATAAGGAAGTATAACTCAAAGTAAAATTTCGTTTATTCGATCGATGTTATTGGGGTCAAAGTCACTGAATGCTGCACTGACACCTTTTAAATTTCTGGCCCAGTAGTCTTGGGAAAAAAAGGTTAGGACAGATAGACAAACACAAAAGTGTTCCTAAAAATACAAAAGATTTATTGTGTATTTATATCAGTTTCATCTATTAGAAATTAAATTCAACGTAGGATGTTAAATAACGTAACGCTTGTTATTCTAAGCCAAAATAGGGCAAGCAATGAAGAAACAATGGTGGACAAGAGTACCTATAAATATCTAATCAAACAATCAAAACATGAACTACAAAAGAAGAAAACATTAATTTCAACGACAAATTGTAAGACTGGTCTGTAACAAACATACTCAAGAAACCTAAAAAACTAGAGAGAGTATGTAATAAAATAAATTTAAAACTTAACTAAAATTACCATCTATATATTTGTTCCAGAAGAACCAAACTTTCAATTTCAGTTTTAAACTGAGACTAAAATTCGTCAGTCTGTCCACCGTATAGTCCAAACAACTTTCGTGCAGATGTATAAACGTATATTGTCTGCAGCTATAACATTTGTTACATTCAAGATGTTAGTTTTGTCTCAAATTACACCAGCTATTTGCCTTGATTGACAGCCTGTCAAGCAAGTTTACAATGAATCCTTCTTCGTGCTATCGAACGACATTGTCTTCAGGGAAAAATCACTGATAGACGATTCATTTATTTTGATTACTAATGCGATTGGAACGGTCGAATTACAAAGACCAGAGACAGAACGAGAAATCACATGAAGAATTTAATAGTTAAATAAGTATTCATTAACCGGGTTTTTCAGTGACATGTAGAAAGAGAAAATTGTACAATTTTGGAGATACGTACAGCAAAACGAGGAGAAAATATCAATTGTTTATGAATTAGAAGTTCGTATGGAAACACAGCACTTTTGGATATGAACTAGATTTGAATATTTGAATACTATGGAGGAATTGAGATTACAGCTATACATATTTGCATCACCTATTAATGATTTCTTATAAGCACTTTAAAATTTCAAAGAGACGTTTTTACATTGCTGCATTTTTTATGTTTATTACATATATTATATAAAAACAATGTTTATACCATTTCGTTGAATATACCGAGATATAAATATAACAATTACTCAATTCACAATAAATGGAATTGGTGTAAAGTACGGGAAAAAGTCATAAGAGCAACTGGGCCTGAAATAACACGCAAAACTAACATGATTTGCAGATTAGCTAGGAAATATATTCCTACTAAATTATGAAAAATTATCAGAATTCTGATGTATATATATATATATATATATATATATATATATATATATATATATATATACTATTGACATTAAATCAACAACTTTAAACGAGATAGCAAAGGAAATCAAAACAAAAATGAGCCTGGTTTAATAACTATTGGTGAAATTCCTGAAGAGATTTATAATAAATTGGGATCTCTCTTGAATGGTTCATTCAAGTTAATGTATGGTGCTATGATGTGTGAATTAGCAGAAGTCATTATGACCTCTAAACCAGGAAACCTCGTCATGAAGCTTGAGGACATAGGCAAATCTCTTTACTGCCTATGATATTATACTTTTGGTTTAAAACTTTTTTAGTATAAATTTTGTATTTAATTTCTTGAAACATGTGCTTTGACACAACTTTAGTAGCCGCAGTAACTATTTATCTTGAAAGGCTAACATATTTTAAGTAGGATTTTGGGACCCTAGAGTGTTCTCTTCGCAAACTAAGTGTGCAGTATAAGACATAATTATTTTTGTTAATAAAACACGTTTCAATAAATATTATTTTAACTGAACAATACCATACGAAAAACTATATATATATATACTAATTCTCTCATATCTACAAACGTACAAAAATTTTAGTATTTATTTCTTTTGTTCGGGTTGACAGCAATATTTCGTAAAAACAAAAACACGAAGAAAACAGCCGAATCGTGTGTACCGTTGTTGGTCTATAGTATAGCCGTATAGCTAGCTAGCATTCGAGATCGTAAACTTTAATACCCACTCTTGTGAAGACATCTCGGGATAAATGCGACTGTTAAAAATTATAACTGCAAAGGCTAAACGTACAAAGGAACTCGTAAATAATCGATATATTTCACAGAAAATACGCGACCATTAATTGTGAAATTTCACAATTTATTATTGTGAGTTATAAGTAAAGCCATAGCCACAGTGTTTGTATTGTAAATACACGGATATACATACGTTTTCTCACAAATCTTCACACACAATAAATACCGAATCACCGCTACTAGATGATTGCTTTATTGTCGCTATCTGCAGCGATCCCATCTAGATTTCCGGATTCTCAAATGCACCTGTATAATAGTATACAGGTGCGTTTTCTATTAGATTTTAAATTCAAAGAATATTTCGAATTCCCACAGCTTCGCAAACGAAATATGTCTATGATATTTTGGCGTTAAACTATCTTTACCCTACGAATTAACACGAACATATAAAGTACGGCAGCTATTCACGTGGTACACACTAGGGAGGCATTGATTGATATTTGTAGAATTTAGTTAAATTAGTTAAGGGCCATACTGTGTAATATTGACCTATTATGAGTGACAATTTGATTATTGCAAAATATAAACAGGATTTATATTGAGCTTCATCATTTGTTGATGTGGTATAATATTATGTAGTTTATTAAGACCTAGTCATATATAAAATTAATAGAAAACATAAAAGTACAAAATTATAAATGTAAATGTACAGTTATTTGCAAAAAGAAATAGCTTCTGAAACATATGGACTATCCTATATAATAACTTTTCTAACTTTTTTGAAACACCCTACATAACTATAGATCCACCAATCCCGAATATATTTCATCCAAATGCAAGTGCTTATGGGGCACGCTATATACCTAACAGTTTTATTCAACATTATTTTGAACCGCCTATAATTAATCAAAGCAACTGCTTATGGTCTACGCTATATAACAATTATTACTGAAAATTTTTAGCCGCCTTGTAAAGTATAACTTCTATCCACCTCACATTTTAACCACCCTTTATATGCCACTATTTCTAACATTGTGTTAAAAATAGTGTACAACTATAATTTTACTTCGCTCCATATTTCAGGATTCCTTATAGTAGAATGCAGCTGTTCATAGTCTACCCCATATAACACAATTTTTTAACATTTTTTATCTAGCTTGTAAAACTATAATTCTACTCCGCACTCAATTTCAATGACCTTGTATATACAACTACTGAATACTGATGGGCCACCCTACATAACAATTTTATTCAACTTTTAACTGCCTTGTATAACTATAACTGTACTTCCATCTATATTCAAACTATCCTATGTATATACTCCTGCCAATTACTCCACCATTATAAGCTCTTTGTCTATCAGTTCTTGAACCATCCTGTATAACCATAATTTTACTCTACAAAATATTTCAACCATCCTGTATATGCATGTGCTTAGGAGCCTGCCACCAAATATAACATTTTTTAAACACTTAACTATAACTCTACTCCACTCTATACTTCAACTATCTTATCTATACAACTCCTAATAGATTTCGCTATATAACCATTTTTCTGATATTTTTCATCCACCCTGGAAAGTATAAATTGTCTTAATCACACTGTATAACTGTAATTTTACTTCGGTTCATGTTTCAGATATTGCATATATGCAGCAGCTCATGTTCTATCCTCAAAAATTATCTAACATTTTTTTATATACCCTGTTTAACTATAATGCTACTTCAGCGTCTATTTCAACCACCTTGTATATGCAACTACTTATCGGCCACCCAGTATAACATTTTTGTACCACCTTCTATAAATCCATCAATTCCCAATATATTTCACCAAAACTGCAACTGCTTATAGGGCACACTTTAAAACATTTTTTTTTCAAAATCACCTGGTATATTTATCTCTACTTCAACCTGTATTACAAGCATCCTGTATATGCTGCTGCTTATTAGTCACCAAATATACCATTTTTATACTTATAATTATATAAATATTATTTTTTTAACCACAGTATAAAGTATAATTTCTCTCACACTCTGTAACTTTACTTCTCCCCCTAATTCTAGACTCCATATATTTCAATTATCATATATATTCTAACTGCTTGCATAAAACATATTTTCTACGACTTTTTATCCACCCTGTATAACTGTAATTATATTCTACCCTTATTTTAACCACATTGTATATGCAACAACTTATGAGCGAAACAATTGTTATCCACCATATAATTCTTTTGAATCACCCCGTATAAATAATTCCACTCCACACTTATTTCAACCACATTGTATATACAGCTGCTTATGGTCCACCTAATATAACTCTTTTTTAAGATTTTTAAACCCGTATAGTTCTACTCCGCTCTATGTTTCACCTATCCTGTATATGAAACACCCTGTAAAATCATACTTGATATTTCAGTTGAATTTTGTTAAAAATCGAAATCTTAGATCGGCATATTGCGGAATTTTGAATAAAAGCTAATGCAAATATCTAATATTTGGTGCCTGCGGTGGAACCAACAGCGTAAAATAGTGTGTTACCCAACATTGTAGAAGTTTTTTCCTTATATCTTATATCTATCGTTTCTTTCAAAGCAGGGAGAAAAAATGTTTACCAGATTTTTAGTCCAGCTATGGGTGTTTCAACAAGAAAAGATTGAGCAAAATCAATTCAGTTGTTCTTACTTGATGCTCGAACAAACAAACAGACAAACTACAATTTTATAATAGTAAAGAGGATAAGATAATTCGATGTATAATCGAACGTACAATACCCCAAAGTACGAATGATTCTACGACCACATAAAGAAATTTAACCCATAACTGAAAATTTAAGATAAGTCACCTTCCTAGATGAAGAACTTCGCATGGACAAAACCGTATTAACCAAACCAATTATAGTTTCATCTTCTTAATGAACGAAAAATTCTTCCATGCTTTCTATCTGACAAAGGCGGATGGAGAGCAGAAATTCAGGGGGCGATATCGTGCTTCAGGGGGCGATATCGTGCTTCAGTGGGACGATATCGTACTTCAGGGGGCGATATGGTGTTTCTGGAGCGACCTCATTCTGAATTTACAAGATTAGATGAGGGTATTCTCTCATGGATTTAAGATTCTTGGGTTTTACTTGTAAATGAAATCCAATGAAATGACCTTAAAGCTCCCGAGAGGGGGGCAATTGCCCCCATCGCCCACCTTCCCAAGGCTTCCAGGTCATTTCATTTACAACTAAACCGCGAATTGTTATGAAAAGCACGAAATCGCCCCCCTGACTGCCCCCAAGTGAATCCACCCAGATATCCAAAAGAGGAAAACGGTGATTACTACACGTACTTTCACTAGGATGGCATGGCATCAAAGTGATATTTTAAAGCAATTCTTATCTACAAAATCTTCACGGACTGCCCAACATCATTGAAATAATAAAATTCACATAACACTGAAAATTTTGATATGACTTTGAAAAGAGAAACTAACAAGGCTTTCACATAACCTATTTAAAAGTAAATTTTAAATTAAACGGATGTAGGCATTTTAACAATAATACAACTATTTATTGGAAAGAAGATCAGATCGAAACAAAAATATATTATAACGATATAACGAACAAACTCTCATGGCTTAGAGACGTGCATTCAGATTACGCATTTTCGTTCAACTTAAAATTTTGTTTTTACAACCTCTTGTTAAAGCTAAACTACAGACAATGAGTAGTCCATGAAATGGAGTGCAGTTTCTCTATGTAGATATATTAAAAAGAGTAAATAATCAAACATAAAGGAAACTAATAAAAACTGATAAGTAATTTCCTTTTAAGTAACAGTACATACTATCTATATTTAAAGCTTAAATAACAGGTTATGGATAATTTAAACTCATTGGCCTATAAAAAATCGGCAGGGTCCTTTTTTAAATGTATATAAATTTTACTTTTTGTATTACCTTTGTACAATTTTCATTTAATTATTAAACTTTTTTCTTTAAAGTTCATAGTAGTATTCTTCATTTTGCATTCGAGCAATATTGGACCTACTCTACCTACTCGTATAATTCCTCCCTTTTTTTCAATATCTTTTCATATTTCATATTTGATCAACATTAAACATGAATTTAATTATTTTTTTTTGGAAAGTAATAGTCTTGTGCACAAATGAGTTAACAAAAACAATATAATTATTTTGTTGCATTCATTCTGCTTAGGAACAATGCATTTATCTCTTTGATATAAAACCGAGTAACTACAATTTTTTCCAACATCATAAAAATTAATTACCTAACATTAAATTTCTGTGTGGATACAAGCAGACCAAGGTAAGATTACGAATAATTATTGCTCAAGTAATTCAGTTTTAATTACATCAAATGCCGTTAATATTTCCAACTTTGTATATTTAAATAGTGCTGTGACATTTTAACATTATATAAGACCAAGAAATATAAAAGGAACTTATTTTTAATCATAACCTTTACAACAAATACGGATATAATGTGGCAGCAGTTTCCAACGTTTTGCTTTCATAATAGATCCTGTCAAAACCACACGGGATATTCTTGTCTCATTTCTTTTACCGAATAAATGGAATATTTCCTGTGAATGAAGTGTATAATCTGCGGAAAGATGAAAGGACCAACAAACCGTACAAAGCACCCGAGAAAACACTGCGTCTGAACTGCTAGGTGCAAGAAGCAACAAACAAAATAACAAATTCAAAAGTTTAGAGGTGTACCTATTTCTCTTCTTCTGCACTATCTCGTCGTCGTAAGTTGAGTTTAGTAAGTGCACTAAACCGGGATAATCTAGTGGGCTACAATTCATTCTCCATTCATCTTTCAGGTAAACATTTTGTGTGAGTAGGCCGAGCATTCAAGTACGTTTTGTACAGACAAACGAACAACGTCGGCAAATAGTGTACGTACACACACAGCCAACTCCAACTTGGAAAATGTAATCTGAATAATACGTTCATTATGTGCGAGATTCGTGGCGGAAATAACTCTCTATTCAAATGTGGCATTTTTGAGGGGATGAATTGCGGTTTCGGGGTGTTTTTGAGTGGTTCTCGAGAACGCATTCGCTTCTAAACTGACGCTATTAAAAAGAAAAATATTGTTTATCTCGTCTTTTGTTTGCTACTGAATCGTTTTTTGGTTTTTGTGTACTCACACAGGCAAGTTAAATTGAATTTACGAGGGCTTAACATTAACTTTTTTTAATGTTTCACTAGTTTCCAAGGAAAAACAAAGTTACATGAAGTTGGACAACTTGAAGTGGGTTTTTCATTAATATTGACGATCATATTTTCCGTATACAGGTTGGTTAAAAGAAGACTGTTATCGATTGGTTATCATAATTGTAACTTTATCGTTAATTATCTGTAAATTTAATTCAGTCACACGACTATAACAAAACTAAGACAGAATATTTTAGTTTATTACGAGTGACATGTTCGTTTATACTAATATAAATGATTACTAAAGCAGGGTGTTCTTTTAAAAGTTATAAAGAATTAGAAACGTATACTGTCAAATTTGGTAGGTAGCCGTAATAGATCGTGATCCATTTTTTTATATTTCCACAAGTGCGGCATTGCCTCTTCTCCAGAAACCCATGGCGACATTGAAATTTCAAGTGAAATGCCTTGCATGGTTTGACATTTTCGAATTGTAAGCAAAATTCTAAATATTCTACTGTATTTGAAGAAGAAAATCAATTTGTATATCGACAACGACTCCAGAGTTAGACTTAAAACGTTTACAAATACAGATAAATATCACACAATATACAAAACACTGTTTACATACAGGAATACTGTTTGATCACATTGTATACATCTCTATTTCTGAGAATATCTTCGAGGAATTTTCTGTACATACCACCAATAAACAAGGGGTTTTTCGAAATTGCCTTATCCTTTGTTCCCCATTCACAAGTTTCCAGTAGTAGCGTGTTAGCTTTCTTTGGGTACAGTCCTATTAACATTGTCTGGTCGTTAGCTGGTAGGAAATTCCAGTAATTGAAAAACAGCAGAAAGCATTAGATAAGAGAAAAATAAAAAAGTGAAAAAATAAAAATCTGAAACCTCCAAAAGAAGCAAACATGCTGTTAGTCCAATGATTAGAGTTTATTATTTTCACTACTATCAAATGGTATTCTAGAACCCTCATAATTATCTACGTTGGTGGCAGCCTGTCCAAATCGGAGGGCGACATCTGATAGATTCAGCGAAAAGAGCTATTAGCAACTCGCATAGTACTTTGCTTTCTACGTTGATAATTAGGTTACAAATCACTCTATGCAATTGTAAATGTTAACTCAAGTAAATTGTACCGTTTCTATGTGAGACCCGTCATTTGTTGCTCTATCCTAAACCTGATAGGTATATGTCATTATTCAATTAGCGTTTTGGTTCAGTTAAGCTTATCAGTGATTTCTAACCTAAGACTAAGAGTTTAGCAAAATGACACCGATTTGGTAGTCTCTAGTGGTTCGTATCCCTGCGAATTCTAGATGTCGCTATTCAGTTCAATTTTGTATTTCTCTAAAGCATAATATTGGTTTAAGAAGAAAATGATAATTGTATGTTTTTTGTTGCAAATATTTCATTGTTATACATAGGCATACAGCTGCACGAATGTAGTTCTCAATTATAACAAAACATGTTAATAAAATTGTGAAATCGTGTAATTCCTGTAGTTACTTTGTATTTTTGGAACTTTCAGAAAAAATCACCTGTTTAGGAGGAAATTTGAACTTATTGTGGAAGAAGACCACCGAAATAATTATTCAGACTTTATTGATATTGATGAACGTTCCTATATCAATTCTAAATGGATTTCTAAACGCGAGCTGAAAATGATTTGGTTTTATCCGTTGTAAATTGCTTACATGAAGAATGAGAATGAGTGAACTACTTTAGTTTCAAATATATTGACAACAATGAGGAATCAACTGGCATATAATTTCTAACCTATTATATGGTGGCTAACACTGCAACGCAAATATAAATTAGCATCATATACATATATACAAGACATTTAGTCTTCCCATATTCACTTTATCTGAACATTTTCAGGTGTATAAACTGAATGATTTTTGACAAATCTTAAAGAGAATTAAAGAGAGCCAATAAAATCAGATACTGTCAGAAAAATATTAACCAGTATTTACAGTAAGCTACTCGCACTGATAGGATACAAAAAAAAACTATGGGAAATCAAGCACTGAGACATAGCAATTCACATTTCGCGTTTTCAATAACTCGGGAGAAAATACCAAGCGTCATTACTAAAGTAGTAGGTATGCCTTTGGAGGAAAGAACTAAAAAATCCTACGATGAAGTTCTGGCACAGAGTATATCAACGTGTAAGTCGGTAAACAATCATATCAAAATGAAAACTGCACGGTGAAGACTCAATTGATTTACCTGTTGACGGAAAACCTAGAATATGTCTGAGATACGGTCGTGAAAATTTATACCTACCAGAATAAGACAATTTGTTGTCGTAAAGACATAAAACAATTGTTAGGTACTTGTTATGAACGATACTTGATTTAGAAGTCTGTAATTTGTGTTCGAGAAACACAATTTTTTTGAGATTTCGGCCTTCTGACGGTAGCGCAACTCATGACGGTTCCCAGCTAGAAACGATATAGCTTTGCGTTCAAAAGACTACAAAATCTCTTAAGTAACAGAAGATAGACAAAAGTGGCAGTTAAGATGTGCAAATGTAAGAATATGTTCAACAATTTTAATATAATGTCCAGTTTGCGGTATACTTGCTTTACATGAACTTTGGACCATCTGGAATTTTTCAGGTGATTTGGAAATCCTTTTAATTATAGTTTAAATGTGTCACAATCTTCAAATAGTTCATAAGAATAGAGGCTATTGTTAAATCAACGTCTGTTTATAAGTTAAGTACATTTGACATTCATAAAGCATGGGGGAAATATGTGTCCATCTGCTAACTGTGTCCCTAGTGTTTTAACACCCTCTGTCTGTATGGCATAATAGTCGTATAAATGTTAGAAACCAGAATTAGGCTTTGAATAGATTTATTTACTAATAGAAGTAGCTAAGTGTATTTTATGTTGTTTCTCGGATTTCCCAAAAGTCAGAAAACGTCCATGCTGCAATTAAATTGATAGAAAACGCCCATATGTTACATTATTGCCATTGAGATATGCTTAGGTCATTGTGCATCTAGCATACCTTGAATATTATTATATCGTCAGAAGAATGTTCAAGAAAAACATTATTGAGGTGCTTAATAACACTTTAATAGACCCCAAAGAGATAATTCATTGTGAAATTTAACAAATTTTGACAAAGATTTTTTCATTCGTATATTTTTCATTTCATATTCATAATTTATTATTTGTATATATTAAGTTTTACTTTATTTATTTTGTTTCATCTTATTTTTTTTTACAAAGAACTTTTTTAAAGATTTTTGTATTGCTGACATCCTCATAAATGCATTTGTTTTAGGTCCACTTAAGGTTACCTAAATCATGTAATAGACTAGATAATCTTTCATTCTCAAACAAATGATATATAATTGAGAACGACATGTAAATCATGTAAACATATTTATATAAAGATTGAACTTGCTAAAATAATTCGAAATATAAATAAGTAGAGCTTAAGGACAAAGGGATCTAGTTCTTAGTAAAACGCTATATAAGAAATGGAGATGAAGAAGAGAACACGAGAATTTTGACATTATTGTTGAGACAAAATCAATACGTAGCAAACTTTGTTACTATAATCTATTTTGAAAATGTAGGCTGAGAGAAGTTCTCATTTGACATTGGTATATATATGTTAGGTGGAGCGATGGTAAACTGACGACGTTTCGACAGAATCATATCTGCCCTCTTCAGGTCGGTTCACATAATTCTCGTAGCCTTCTAGTCACTCGAATACTAAGATTTTCAGTAGCACGCGCACTGTTCTATAGTCGCGGTTCGGCGCTTATCGGTTGGTACCGTGAACGGCTGCTTGTGATTGGCCCTTGGCGCTCAGTGGTCACGACTCCCGCTTGCTGATTGGTTATTTCCGGTTAAGTTATTAAAGGGCGGGGCCGGGCCGGTACGGTGTTTAATAGAATTTTCCAACAAATCGATAAGTTCTGGATTTCATTGCTTGCGATTAGACTGTGAGGCCTCTTCGTGATTTCAATTCCATCACTTACGAGTCTCGATTTCGGGTGTTCTATATTTGCCAGTACTCTGGTATTCCCAAAGTCTATTTGGTGTGACGTCGTGGTGGCGTGTACCGCTATGGATGTTATTTTTTTGCTTTCTTATGGCGTTCTGGTGTTCATCACGTCTAGCTTGAATTCTTTTGTTAGTTTGCCAAACATAGGTTTTATGATAGTCTGCTTATGAAATCTCGTACATTCTCTGTTGTTCTAAAGGGATACTCCTCTTTGGATTCCACCGTGCCTATTTTTCTGTTGGTATTGAAAATAGTATCGATATTGTGCCTTCGTAGAATTCTTGCAATACTGTCCTTGGTACCCTTGACACACGGTAAATAAGCCTTGCTTGTTGGTATCTCATGCTCCTCGTCTGTTTGTCTCGGTTTTGACTTTAGACCCCTTTGTATATTTCGGTCTGTAAATCCGTTTTGTCTCAGAGCTGTTTCTAAACCGTCCGTTTCCTGTTTGATGTTATCCAGGTCAGTTTGCGATCTGATACTAAAGTCTTGACGACGGCTTGTAGTTAGGCTGGGTGGTGAAGAGAATTAGCATGAAGGTATCTGTTGATGTGAGTTGCTTTCCTATATACTGTATGGCCAAGGGTTCCATCTTCCTTCCTATTTATCAGAACATCCTCATGGATGTTGAAACCAATAATCAATTGCCATTCCTTGGTGTTCTGAGGAAGACTGCCATAAAACCTATGTGCGACAAACTAACAGAAGAATTCAAGCTAGACTTGATGAACACCAAAACGGCATAAGAAAGCAAGAAAAAATAACATCCATTGCGGAACACGCCACCACGAATAGACTTTAAGGATACCAGAGTACTGGCAAATACAGAACACCCGAAACGAGACTCGTAAGAGGGGCAATTGAAATCGCGAAGAAGCCTCACAGTCTAAACGCACGCAATGAAAAAGTTTTGAGTGGACTGGCATTACATTATATGGCCAGTATGCTTACAATCAAACACACTTGTTTATATTTCGCTCAAGATTTCAATTCGCAGCATCTCACAAGATTAAAACACATTTCTGGGCATATTAAATAAACTCTTCCGTGGAGCCAACTGTTGTCCGGTGGCATGATATGGTAGTGAAGTCATACACTTTTTTCAGATAAAAAAATCATAAATGTAAAATATCTGTTACAACTTTATTTAAACTGGCATTCCATTCCTTCATCACGAAAAATTTAGTTTGTGCGACCCTAAAATCACCTGGGTTAGGAAGTCTTCAGACTGATTTCACAAAGTATTCCGTTATTTATGGGGAAGAAAATACTGAATATATACTTATATTTCAGGAAACCATATTTTGATAAATGGGAAGACTACACCTTTGAAAAATAAATACTGTTCATTGCGTTTTTTTTAGAAAGAGTTTTCAAGAATTCGAACCACTTGTCATCAAAAAAACTTTAGTTGTAAACTGTAAAAATCGATACTCAACAAAAAAAATTAACGTTTTTACTGAATTGGCCCTACACGTTTCCATCGAAATCCGTAATATAAAGGTTATCCACACATAGCATTTACCTCATTCAGCTTGCTTGTCATGACAGTGCATCCTTACACACAATTGTATCCGCCATTTTGCCCGGTGCTGGAGACATATGACGATCGATGCGCCTAGGGGGACGAATCTGAAGGGAAACAAACGCTTTCGCCTCGGTTATGCTCTCTAATTCAATCGGGGTTGGCCTTCATCTTGTTTAATAAACGGGAATTATATGTTTCAACTGTGAAATCGATTTATTCTCATTTCCTTGTTTAGATAGAGAACAGAGTTTTTGGGAATGTCTATTGTGCCAGTAAATATTCAATAATTTCTGTGTTTAAATATATTATGTCACAAGTTAATCAGAAAAAAGATATTATTACATTATGAGTCTTCACCGTTCTTTCCTTGCCATTCGTGTTTTTTAATTTGCAACATTTTATCAACGATTCTAGCCATATTCTTCTATTCGAGATCCGCATAAAAAAGCCAGAATATATTCAGCTAGTATTTATATTACACAAACGCTGAAGAATTGTTTCTCTAATCATGGCTTATGTGGCAAACGATTCTCAGTCTAATCTATTAATTACCATTTTTAATTGGATATGTTCTCATAATATCAAATATCTGTATTTTGATTTTATGTACATTTCTGAAAGTCAAGCACGGTAATGATTTTTTTTTGTTAACTATTAACTTTATTTTTAGGTAATATTTCCCCTAGAATGAGGTGAGAATCCTTATACCGCAATATTACAAACCAGACCATTCAACAGTAATTTGTTCGGACATTTTCCATGCTTTTACTTCCTTTGGGACTATTATATGTTCACTTTTTTTCATCTCTTGTTCTAGATTGATGGCACTGTTCACATTCTCGTATATATAAATCTCGAAAAAAAGAGCAGAAATATAAGTAATTAACCCAAAATGTACTTTTCTAAACACAGGATTTTTGTTGCTTCTTCCACAATTAAAAATTAAAAAATTATTCGGGTGAACTATTCGGTTAAAGAATTGTCTATTAGAAGAAGGAGTCTTCGATAATAGATAACCCCCTTTTTAACATTAAATATTTGTGTTTTACTTTAAAAGATAGCAGAACTTTTTATTATTTCCCTTTAAGTCTGCTGTCCTATTAATTTTTGCGTTTATGCATTAATTGGCGCAGTGAGTAGGATCATTCCAAGGTTTAAAACAAGGAAATTTCTAACGCACTGAGGTGGTTTCAAAACGGCCCTAAGCAACCAAGGGGCATTAGACTCAATTTCGACTGAATATATTATAATGATTTATGGTCATTATTAAATAATTTCACTTATTTTAATTTCCTGTTATATAGGCAATTTCTTTGGTTAATATTTTAAAGGTTTATTCACTATAATTTGAAAATAACAAAAACAAAGTTATAAATGTTTTGGCTAGAAATTCTATTTACGTAACAAATATACCTACTTTAGTTATTAAAATTCACATTATTTTTTTTGCCTTGTTTTTATTATACTAGTTATTTCGTACACGATAATATGCAATATATAATATCAAGAAATTGTGCTGCTCCGTCTATAGAAACAATTGCGTTTAATTTTATAATTATAAATGTATTCTTTAATTTGCTTAAATACTTAGAAACCGAAGTATATTAGGTGGTCAAGAACAAAAACAAAATAATGTGTCGCTCTAAAACAATATCGATTATTCAGGTTCATCAGATCCGCACAATACAATACTAATGTAGTAATGTAAAGATCATTAGATATCGTTGAAAATGTTAATCTTTCAGATAGCAACTCAACGAAATTTCCCGTGCAATTGAATTAACCTATACCGGTCGTATTCCAATAATGACGTTATAATAAAATCGTCAGCGTATATAACCGAGTTGATACAACAACCCGACAATCTGTAATTACATCCCCTAAAATGGAATTACTCCGTTTTGCCAACAAGCTTCCCAACACCGCACCCCATTATGTGCGCGAGCTAAGTGATAAATTTGGAACGGTTCACA
Organism: Octodonta nipae; assembly: GCA_034190945.1. NCBI lineage: Eukaryota > Metazoa > Arthropoda > Insecta > Coleoptera > Chrysomelidae > Octodonta > Octodonta nipae. The sequence goes on along the minus strand of CM067224.1, from coordinate 40,023,801 downwards.
GATTTCAAAGGGGTAAACGTTATTCGGCATTCGACCAGATTGTGTTTTCTACAGGACGGACGAAAAAAAACCCAAATTATTTCCCCTTAGGTTTCTTCTTAGGGTTTACGTATTGTATACAAACAAAACATGTGTATAGGGCAAACAAAGTATTAGTTATATCAACCAAATTTGGGAGCCATCTATGAAACCAAAAACCCCAATATAAATATGTTTTATTATGTATTTACTTGTAGCTATTTTAACTAACTTTCTAGTCTATTGTATGTTTGAAATGATGTTCGATTTTCATTTTTTGATTATTTTGATTTGCTCACATATTGCACATTTTGCTTTTTCATTTATTTTTACTGCAACAGATATTTTTTCTGAAGTTGCAAGGAAATACTCTTTAATCTGATATGAACTATATTTCAACTACATTTGCTTTAGTCTTTCAACGAAGTAAAAATGTAGTTGATGTTATAACACAGGCAGATCTAGGATTTTCTTGACGAGGGGCGCAGTTACCAATGGTTTAATTTACAATTGAACTTCTGTGATTTATTAAACTATTCGTTTCCTGTCTACTGTTAAACAATATCTACCGGTTTATTAGGTTCCTTGTCTAATGTTTACTGTCAATAATTATTTTTCCCATTAATACTAAGCTTCAGAGAGGGGCGCGCGTCCCCTGCACCCCCTGGCTGGACCCGCCACTGCAAGGGAATATGTATTGTTGCAATTTGTTGCATATTTTCTCAAACGAGCAATGTCTATATGTAACCACGTTTCCAAAACATCTTCCAGGATTCTTATCAAAAGTAGGTGCAGTTTAGGGGGTATTCGTATTTCCCAGGATTTTATGTAAACATTATAAAATGTATAAAATCGGTTAATAAATAAAAAAAAAATGAGATTGTATTGTCTGTATAACTGTGCGCCAATCACCAAACTGAATGCATTTAGTGTGTGTTATCTATATTATTATAAAATTGTAAGTTTGTTTGTTTGTTTGTTTGTTTGTTTGTTCAGGCATCACGTAAGAACTACTCAACTGATTTTCCTGAATCTTTTTTTGTTGCAAAGCCTATAGTTTGACTTAAAATCTGGTATACATTTTATCTCCCTACATTGACAGAAACGGTAGATAGGTGTTGGGTTGTAGACAATTACTCTATTGGTTCCAGAGCACGCACCAAATATCAGATACTTGCATCAGCTTAGGTTATATATATGAAGCCAAATTTTACAGGGTGTTCTATACATAGGAAACTTAGAGCGGAGTAGAATTACATGGATTAAAAAAAATAAAAAAGTGATACTGGGTAGACCTTAAGCAGCTCCATATATACAGTGTGATTGAAATAAGAGGGGAGTGGAATTAGTTATACAGGGCGCTTGAAAAGAGTTGAACTGAGTGGGCCGTAAAAAATTGCATATACCAGGCAGTTGAAAAACGGGTGGATATTTAAACAGGGAGGATTACAAAATGTTATAATCTGCGGCTCATAAATAGTTGCACATAAAATGTAGTTGAAATAAGGGTAGAAAAAATTTATTTATACATGATGGATAAAAAAAACTTATAAAAAATATGTAATGTAAGCAGTTAAGATATTTGAATTATCTTCTGAGTTATAGTTATGAAACGGGTTGAAAAAGTGTTGGAAGCAGTTGTTTATAAAGTTTTGTTGAAATGTAAGATGGTGTGGAATTATAGGGTGGTTAAAAAATGTGTTTAATATCTATAAGTAGTTGTTTATATAGGATGGTTGAAATATGTCGGGGAGTATAATTACAGTTATAGAGGTGGGTTTAAAAAATATTACAAATGTTATGATCTACAAGCTGTATTATATACAGGACAGTTAAAATATAGGGTGGACTAGAATTCTAAGAATAAACGGTGGTACAAAAATGTTATATTGGGTGGCCCATAAGTAGTTATATACACAAAGTTATACTATAGGGTATAAATTGGTAGAAAAATTTCGTTATATAGAGTAGAACATAAGCAGTTGCATATATGGGGAATTCCAACGAAGTTAGTAAAAGTTTCAAATGAAGGGTAGTTCAAAAAATATAAGGAAAAATTTTGAAATAGCCGTAGCTCATAATCAGTTCCACAGATAAGATAGTTGAAATATAGAATGGACTAGAAGTTTAGTAAAGTATTTAAAAAACGGTATATCGGGTTAACGATAAGCAGCAGCATATACATGGTGGTTGTAATACAGGTAGAACTAGAGATATACATACAAGGTGATACAAAAAATTTTGGAACGATATTTTTATATGGAGTGTCCCATAAGCAGTTGCAATTTTGGTGAAATATATTGGGAATTAATAATATTTATAGGTGAATATTGTGTGCCAAAGAACGTTATACTGGGTGGCCAATAAGTAATTACAAATACAAGTTATTTGAAATAAAGGGAGAAATATAGTTACAGACAGAGAGCTAAAAAAATTTCGAAAAATTTTGTAGGATAGAACATCAGCTGTTTGCAAAATTCAATATCTAAAACATGGCGCGAACTTATGCAGTTTGATTAAAACAATGTTAGAAAAAGTTGCATGTAAGGGGTGTTTGAAATAAAAGTTGGAAGCAAATTATACTTTCCAGGGTGTTTTAAAAGATTTCAGAAATATTATTATATTGCGTAGTCAATAAGCAGTTGCATGTATATCTGATAGTTGGAATTTAGAGTGAAGCAGAATTATAGTTAAGTATTTTAAAAAATGTTATATTTGGAGATCCTTAAGCAGATGCATATACATATAGGGTGGTTAAAATATTTAGTAGAGTAAAATTATTGTTATACGGGATGGTTCAAAAACTGAGAGACAAATAAGTTAGGGTAATGGTTGACTAATTGTCCCCAGTATAAATAGGATGGTTAAATATAGATGGAAGTAAAGATGTAGTTATACAAAGCAGTTCAATAAAAAAAATTGTTATGTATGGTGGCAATTGTAGTTTGCGTGAAATATATTGAGGATTGGTGGATTTATATTTATACAGGGTGGTACAAAAATGTTATACTGGTCCTTAAGCAGATGCATATACATACAGGGTTGTTGAAATATTTAGTAGAGTAAAATTATTGTTATACGGGATGGTTCAAAAACTGAGAGATAAATAAGTTAGGGTAATGGTTGACTAATTATCAGCAGTATAAATATAAATAGGATGGTTAAGTATGGATGGAAGTAGAGTTGTAGTTATACAAAGCGGTTCAATAAAAAAATTGTTATATATGGTGGGAATTGTAGTTTGGGTGAAAGATATTGAGGATTGGTGGATTTATATTTATACATGGTGGTACAAAAATGTTAAACTGGGTGACCGATTAGAAATTGCTTTTACAATGGTTGAAATAGAGGGAGGAGTAAAATTATAGTTATACAGTGTGATGAAAAGAATATTATAAAAAGTTGCATATAAGAGGGAGTTAAAATATAAGGTGGAGACAAATTATACTTTCCAGGGTGGCTCAAAAAATATCAGAAAAATGGATGGATAAGATGTTGAAATATATAGTGGTTCAGACTGATAGTGAAGTGTTTAAAAAAATGTTATATTTGGAGGTCCCTAAGCAATGCATATATAAGGTGATTGGGATATTTTGTAGAGTAAAATTATGGTTCAAAAACTTATGGACAAATAAGTTATAATGGTTGACTAATTGGCATATAAACATGATGATTCAAATAAAGTTGGAAGTAAAGTTATAATTATACAAGGCGGTTAAAAAAAATAATAAATTTTTTATATAGAGTGGTTAATAAGTAGTTGCAGTTTTGGAGAATTATGTTGGGGATTGGTGAATTTATACAGAGTGGTACAAAAAATGTTCTAATGGGTCGTTGTATATACAAGGTGGAATACCTAAAATCTGGGGCAAAGCAAAATTATAGTTACACAGTGTGTTTAACATAATGTGAGAAAAAGTTGCATATAAAGGGTGGTCAAAAAATATGTGCTGGGGAATTTTTTTACTTTACAAGGTGGCTCAAAAATTTTCAGAAACAATTGTTATATAGCATATATAGGATGGACTAAAGGTATAGTTAGGTGTTTTAAAAAATGTTATATGTCGTGACAAATAAACACGAGCATATACAGGATGGTTGCACTAAAGCGTAAAGTAGGAGTTACAGTTATACGAGGAGGTTATATAGGGTGGCACTTGCAGTTTTGGGATTGGTTAATTTATTGTTACGTAGGGTGGTTTACAAATTAGAAGATGTTGTTGTTTAGGATACTCCATGTTTCATAAGCTATTTCTTTTGGTATAGAATTGTACACCATACGCGGGTGAAACCGCGGGTACCGGCTAGTATTTAATAATTAGTTTGAAATTAATTTAAACTATGGCAATTTGAAAGTGATTTTGGTACTTATTTATATAAGGTGACTTAAATTGATCAAACCTTACGAAACCTGTATCATTTGAGAACGCTAAGAATTGTTTCCAAAAGCTCTTATTGGCTCTAACAGAGACTATTTTTCCTCAACTAATCTTTGTATTCGTCGTTAATTCTCACATAGGAATTCACATGGGAATAAAACAGGATATGTTCCTGAATTAGTTCCATCGAAGCTCAGAAGTTCTTATGTCTTATGGTAATTTAAAAAGAAAATAAAAAAGGTGAAATAACATTTTAAGGTTAATTTATTGTTATATACACAGCACAATTACAGCAACCTCTGTAAGCTAGTATCCCCGAAACTCCTAGATGTCATAAATGTTCTTTATTATTATCAAGTTTCAAAAATTATCTAGTATTATACATTAAATTGTTTTGTTTCAGTTTTAATTCAGTATTATTTATTTTCCTTGTATAACACTGAATATTTAACGATTCCATCCACACTATGAAGAAATAAAATCGCATAAGTAGTCGATATGAACAATTAACATAGTTGGTACTTAAATTTCTTACTACTTTTATTCTTAACCTGATTCTGGGATATTCTGTTTCATTTTAGAGAAGAATATAATTTTTCAGGTAAACAACTTATCGTCTTAAAAACGCATAACAAAATAATGTCATAAATGTTTTATTTATTACTAAGTCATTGTCTAAACCAAACAATGTTATATCTTCACAAAACACCTGCCATATTTCACAGACGTCAATAGAATTCTGTACCAAAATTAAAGCCATCAATCTCCCCACGACCACTATTTAGGCAATAAATCAAGCTTATGAAAAAGTACTTCATCGAAATATTCTCCAAACAGATAATTATACCCTTGATAAATGGTTAATTAGGGTCTACGTTAAAACAGTGAAGGTTGAAAAAAGATAACCAATAATAATAACGTGGTCGATGGTTATACCAGTCCTAATGGACTTGCTACCGAGGCCCCCAGGATACTGTCTACCTTGGATACGCCTCATCACACCCGACGAAACTTCGTCCACCTAAGGAACGCCCCTCATTATCTCTTTTTTTTTCTTAGCAATTTAAATTAATAAGGCATTTAACCAATATATATTTTTTATCAATTTATTAATCTACAGTTGTCCTTCCTGGATTTGTTTATTGGAATTTCACACGATTTTGATTATGGTAACATTTCTAGTTCTATGTGTGGGAAAGTATATTTTCTGTCTTATGTCAAATTATAAATTTTGGAATTGTCTACGTTGACAGGAATTTTGGAATTTTCGCATGCATTTTGATCCAGGTATGTTCTTCTACTGTTTCCAGAGTTCTATTATATTTATTGTGATATTCTGGATGTCTATTCGTTATTCCTACATTATCGATATTGTCCTGATATTTCTTTTCAGGCTTATTTTATTTGCTACTGCACTTTCTCTGAATGCCATCAACAAATCTCAAATGGTTAAGAAACTCTGCATTTAGGTATATTAAGTCCTTTGTAATTCTACTCTAGTTTTCGAAATATACTGGGCTACTTTAAAAGTAGAAAATCCTGCTTTACGCTTGAGGTTGCCTATAGATATTATTCCATTTTCTTTGTATGACTTATCTTCACGTTGCTCACTCAGACACGTGGTATATGATATTCCTCTAAAAACTGCAAGGAATATTTAGTTGGTCCACTATGTTGAAACCACTTACTCTCACGGTGGAATCTAATGAACTTTGTATTCTATTTTGCACGATATTGGTGAATATTTTGTACACTACCTTCAAGAGACTTCTCGGTCAGTAATTAAGAATATCTATCTTATTGACTACATATATAATTTGGCCAGGCATATCCATTTTCTTTACAAGCTTGACGCCCCTCTGTTTCTTCTGTGATTTTATTTGGTATTTCTTCTTCCGTCATGTAGCTTTCAAAACTTTTGTTGTCAAAAGACTTACGAGCATTTGAATCCAAGATCATTAAAACTACTAAAAGAATGACTTATCTCAGATTTTTAAAATTTTTTTAATTGGTCCGTCTTTTTCAGTTTTATATTAACTGCATAGTATAGCGCATTCTAAAAAACGAGTCTAACGATTTTGATTAAATAAATTGGTCTAGGTCTCATTTTTTGGAAACTTTTAACTAAGAATTTTATTTATTAAGAAATTCAATGACAGTTCAATAATAAAGCTGATTTATTTAACCCTCGGCTTAGGTATGCAACCAAACATACTATCTTATTTTTGTTACCGAAGCAGATTTGAGAATTGTTTGACATATACATTTTTGCAATTTTGTTTGTGAAGTTATAAATTTAAATGCATATATTCTTATAATAATTACTAAGGTATAAGAAAGTTATTCATTTAATGAGAGTAGTTATTGGAAAAGCAAAACCAAAGAATTTCTTAAAGTAAAAAAAAAGATTAATCCCTAATTATATAAAATAGATAAAAATAAAATTTAAATATCTATATTAAAATTCATTTAACAAATTACGAATTCTGATGGAATCTTCTGAGAGCAGTTAATATTTCGAATGATTTATTAACACACTGATTGACACCAGAACAGGAAGGCTTAAAATTCGCGCAGATGTGAAGAGCTGAAACGCGGATTTCAATTTGTTTATAACTGGTATTAAATGTGAGTATGAATAGATGGATCAACATCACTCGTTAGTACATGCGGAAGTAAGAATTTTAATATTTACCAACAAGTATTTAGGAGAAATTAATACTAATTTAGGTATAACTAAAGATAATAAATTGATCGGAAACTTAGGAGTAGTAAACAAAAAATCACGAAATAGTAGTTTACTTAGTTTATCTTGTTTTATCGATAAACCAACACATTCAGTTAATTAATTGATTTGTAGTAGGTACCAGACGTACTTATTTATATCTTTAAATAATATAAGTTACAAAATTCTAATAAAGACGGAAAAAATAGTCTCTAAACAAACTCAATATGGCATAATGTATGACGAACTCCAATAAAAAATTTAAGTTAATTTCTTGTGTTTCTTGGGTTTAGGTAGGTATATCACTGGTTCTTCTGTCATAATGGCATTTAATTTGAAACAAACACAATTCATAGCGGAAAAAACGTTAAAACCAAAATAGTTTTGAGTCACTTAGCTTCAAGAGCTTTGAGTTTAACACAATAGAACGAGGAATTCTTTCACCCCCAAGATTAAAGTAAAGCCATTTTTGTAAGTCTAAAGTGTAAATCACCTATTTTTAATACAGCAACACAGGAAATACAATGTTTTGGATAATCTACAGTTGCTTAGGTAAATTTCATACGACATGGCCCCCTGACGTACCTAATCCCCCCCTGAAGCTCGACTCTGGATCCGCCCCTGCTATCAACATTACAAATGTCAGCCTGCAAGGTATATCTTTATATTACAAAGTGTTAATGTTGTTATTGTTATAATGATTTCAGGTTGTTGAATTTCATATGTCACTTCATTAAGAGTTACTAGATCTAGTATCTATTCCTAATTTCTTATTAACATCCTTAGTTGTAATTCAAACTGGATATCACTGAAGAACCAGGCTATTCAAAAGAATCAATAAGAGCAACAAGCTGATATGTCAACACAAGAATATTAATCAATATAGATGGGCAGGTAACGAGAGAGATAATAAAATAAAACAGTCCGGCTAATACATTGGACGTAATAGAAAGGATGATGCAAAAAAATTAAATTATACACAGAATAATTGACACAAATTTTCAAAACGCTGGTAGTGTTAAACTTTTATATGGAAATGAGACATCCAGAACAATGAAGGAAGATAAAAATAAGATCTAAGCCCAAGAAATAAAATCATTATGACGAGTAAAAGGTTCTGATTTAACACATCCTCCAATTTCGAAATATCGTTACTTTCTAGTAATATTTATGATTAAATCGATCAAAAAAAAACTTTATTTTTATTCATTTCTGAAAAGAAAAAATGCTAATAATGTAAAAGAGGGCACAGCATTTAAGTCAAATAATTAATATATACCTACCTACCTAGTAGATTTGGGAAACCAAGGTTTTTGGATGTTAATTGTGGACATATAATTCGAGACGTTTGAAACGATTAAGTGATAAGATAAAAATCATAGATTCTGATAATTTAACATATAAAATGTATGAAACGAGCATTTTCAACAAATGAAAATTAACCGATAGTTTTTTTAACGCAGGTTAGACTGATATCCATCATACCAGATCTCCGGAGCAATTGCTAACCTTGGAAATGAAACACTAGTTTACTATAGGTATACAATATTACAGAATTCAGATAGTAACTAATTCATTTTAAATAACAAACGGTGCATCTACGGAAAGCCTCAATTGACACGGTTTCAACATTTTTTCGATAAAGGCCATCATCGCCATCCGTACCTATATATTCCCCATAGAAATTTTTTCCTCGCCCCAGCGATTATTAGGCCGATTATCAACGCCAACTGGATAAAAGATTGAAGAGTTTTCGAGTATTCCATCAGGGCCAATAGCACGGCCTACTTGACTAGTTCCACAGTAGTTTGGCACACTTGTTGAAAATTCGAGAGGGTGCGCACATGTGTGTGTGTACTCTTCGCTTTTGTCATACAAAGCCGAAACGTACTCAACGTCAAAATAGTCGTTATGCCATTGTTATTCACTGTTGCGATATAGGGTAACTAGATCTTCATGAGGATATTAATATTTAAAACGGCTTTTGTTGCGTACTTTGTTAGATTGCGTAAAATGAATAATGGAAGCAGATTCTTTTTTCTTAATTTTCTTTAAATTCTATATTCAACATATAATTGTAGGTACTATTGGTTTTAATATAAATATCTATCTACAATTTAGTGACAGTATGTAGAAATTAAAACATGCTGGTGAATAGGCACTTCTACACAGATACTAGACAAGTAATATTTTAAAACTTTGCAATCATTATTGTAATTTTCCATCTATTTTATTAATTAATTAATTCAGTATAAAGCCTCTTAAAATTCGCTATTGAACAAAGTTTGAGTTAGCTGAATCCATCGGCGGATCCCTGGGGGGAGGGGGCGCAATGGCGCAATCAGAGAGCCTCAAAGTCAGTAAATTTTATGTTAAAACCCGGTCATGTTAACTCCAAGAGCTTAGAAGAAGTTACTTATGTGGGTTTAAACCTCAGAACGCCTATTTTTAATGTAATAGTCCAACAAATCTGAGTCTAAAATAATATTTTAGTAAATTTAGTACAGAAAGCCCCCCCCTGAAGCCTGCGTGTTCGGCGTTATAATCAAATCCAATTGCACTAGTTCCCGGTTCATGTCCCAATTACAAATGTTAGTGATAGCAAAAAATGTTTATTGCTATTTTGGTAACACAAACTAGATAAATAAATAAACACTAAAAGTATAGTTCGAAAACTATATTTTTGATGGCTCTAACTTTTCTGAAAGTGAAAGTATAAATTCATAATTAAAGCCTCATCAACCTTATTAAGTAGGTATTTATATGTTGACGTGAGATATAATTTTCGACATTTAGGACTTTTGGGAATCTAGCCCACAAGTATTTATAATTAAAGCTATAAAAAATTGAATAACGAAAATTCTTCACCCACTCAGCTTTGGAACTACTAAATCGTTTCTAAAATTCTACCACGTCATTTGGGAAATTTCTCAAAAGTGTAATAGATGCGAAAAAAATCCAAAATAAAAGTTTGGAATAGCAATTTCACAAATATTAAAATATATCATCTACAAATTAAATAAGAAAATACCGTATGTACGTGCTAAAAGCTTTAATAAAAACATTGAGAAAAGAATGCTACTGTAAAAAACAGTACCCAAAATTTACTGATGTGTTCAACAGTATAAAAGAAATACGTAGTAGGAAGTAGGAAATATTTACCAGAGTTTTTAGAAATATAGACAAACTACATTTATTATAATACAAAAAAATTAATTAAGTAAAAAAATTTGTTAGGTTCCAATAGCTTTTTAGTTGGCCAATACAGTGGCGAATTTAGAACACGTTATGTTTTACGACAATTTTCTGGTAAATTAGTGACATAATATTTTTTAGTGTTATTCACTTATGTTCATATAGCGAGGTATTAAGATATAATGTGATATTCAGACACACAACTAATTAAACCAGGTAAATATTTTACTGAGAACACAGACAGTCTTAAGGTTATAAATTCAAGTATAAATCATTTATTTATTTCAGTAGATAGGTATAATGTTAATAATGTTGCAAACTCTCACCCAACATATTTCTGTTCTGTTCAACCTATTAGTTAAGCAACCAATATTTTGTATTTAAGCATGAATATTCTGGTGTATTATCAAGCTGAGGGACAAGAATTCAGCTTTTGTCATTTATTTCTACGAAACAAGAATACTTTCCAATCAATAAATTTGATAAAAATAGTTTTCGGAAACAAGATTAGGGTCATACAAACATTGATCGTTTAATAATATAGCTACACTAATATTTTTTATTCCAGTACTAAATATTTCCTACTACAATTTTATAAAACAATAGTGAAAAGAAAGCTCCATAAAATACGAAACAATTTGGTGTAAAAATTATTTACAAGTCTATTCAAACAGTCAATTCACAAGAAATTACACTAGTTAAAGTGTCTGGAAATTCAGAATCTGCTATAAAAATATGAATAGGAAGAGCTTTTTAATATCTTTTCTAATGCTAGTTGCATTTTTCTTTATCGGTAAGAGGCCAAAATACAAATAGATTGTAAAAAAAAGATAGGTACCTATGTCGCATAACATATCAATATTCCCCCTCCCCATGAGAAATACCTACATATTCCAGTAACAATAAAAATGCTACGAAGTTTGAAATCTGTGAAGAAACCAAAATAATTTAACCAAAAAATAAAGAATCAAAGTTCGGTTCAAACATTGAATAAGCAGGAAAGTAAACAATTTACTTAGTTGAAACGGCTAGAAGGAGGTAGGTACGTACATAATCAAACATAAAAATAAAATAATGTATAATAGAAAAATGTCCCCAAATTCATTTTTATACCTAATGTTGTTTCCTCTAAGGTTAATAGTCAGCAAAAAAAGTAAAAATAAATCAATGGTGATTGAAGGTAGGTATCCATATTATTTATTTGGAAAATGATAATGAAATTAACAAACAACATATGCCACCTAACAAATCAGTAGGATTCCCAAAAATATAAATAGACCACGAAGCTCTAACAACAATTTGCGTAATATGTATATATTAATATTAGCTCTAGGTAATTTGATATCCAGTACATAAACTTTGTAATTAAAAAAAACAAATTGTCGATTCAAAGACTAGGTATTATTATTTTAGAAAACTCCAAATACAGACGTGGCAGTATTCTCTAATTTTCAATTTACCTATTTACATTTCATAATTTATTTAGGGAATATACCCAGAATATGCTTATTTTGCAAAATGGCTAGAAATAATGTACCTAATATAAAAAAAACTTTTTTATCAATGAATAATTAGTTTCTGTCAGATGATTCTGCCCACAAAAAATTATATTTTATGAATATGAAATTTTTTGGAACCATTATCTATTTCTTTTTTTTTCTGAAAAAATGTCTGAATTCACATTTTCATTCCAATTTCAGGATCTTGGTAGTCAACACGAAAATGTATCCGCTATACCCACTAGGTATGATATAAAGATGTTACAACTAAACAGGTTTGCCACAAAAAAAGTATCAAATAACTAAAATGGTTTTTCATATAATGAAATTGTTAAAAAAATTAAACACAAAAAAAATGGCCCCTTTGTTTATTAAACAATGGCCTTGGATGTAATATCTTCCCAGATCATGGCCTGAAATGTTTACCTAAGCAAATGCCCAGATTAATTTCAAGAAAATACTAGTCAAATTGATTTTTAACCATTTGACCTAACTCTTAGGGGCGTTACAAGATAGCCAGGCAAACAAGCAACAATAGTTTTCTACTTAACAATGACTCTTCGGTTCTGAGAATGATGACAGTTATTGTGTCCTCTTTCCTGGAACTAAGGTCACATTTATTTGAATTTATTAAGAGGGCTTTGCAAAGATAAAACGATATTCAAATCTATGAAGGTAAATAAATGATTTAGATACTTAAATTAAGTAATCCTCAAGTTATTAGAAGTTTTTGTAACCCTAATGGGGATAATCTTCGAAATTTATTACTTTATGGTGTCCCTTAAAGTACGGATATACAGTGTGTCTCATACATTTACCACAAAATTTATTTTTGTACTTTTGCCGGTCTTTGTAAGTTGCCTAAAAACATTCAAATTATGTCCACTCTTATAGTAGGTACCTACTAAAAATTTATTTTAGAAACTTAATTAGTGAAGCGTTTTATGTTAAGCGCTTCTGCACGAAGATCTGCGAACAGAAACAAAACGACAGTGAGGAAAACTGTGAAACGGTCTGGATAATTATATAGAGCTCCGCAGCAGTGCTCTTCTTAATTGTATAATAATATTAATAAGTACATTAGATTTAAGATGTTATTGTAAAAATAAATCTCTAAGAAAATACTAAATAATAATACGACTAATTTATCAAATTGGTGTAGCTTCTATGTACCTATCAACTTCTTAATCTCATTATATGTATGTATATAAGGTAAAAAATATACGATTTCATATATGAAATGTGATTACGTATCGACCAAAGAGAATGTGGCATGGTAGTTGTAATGATAAAATTTTATGAACAGTAATTCCAACCTACCTGTATGTGTTCTTTTATGTATCTTGAGATTCTCACTTCTTGCGAAAACTTTTCCTTTCCGCAACCCGGAAATGGACAAGGAAATGGTTTTTCACCCGTATGCACCCGAATGTGGTTAACCAACTTGTACTTAGCCTTAAAAGGCCTCCCATTTCTCGAGCAGTTCTGCCAAAAACATGCATGTGTCGTACATTCAGGTCCACCAACATGCTCCACAGTCAAATGAGTCACAATTTCGTGCATACTTGTAAAATGCTTCCCGCACGACTTCCTCGGAGGCGGTTGGTCAGGATCTATCCAGAGACATTGCATCTCCTGTTTGATGGGTTGCCTCATGTATCTAAAGAAAGCACCGTGAACATTCGTTGGATGATGGGGCATCCCCATGTGAGGATTTAAATATTGGTGGTGATTCGGTTGAGGATGGTAGGCGGCATGATGATCAGTCCTTGAATAAAGCATCTGATGATGAGGAGCTAAATGGGGATTATGGTGCGGAGGCATCTCCGTGTGGTGATGGAACAGAACGGGATCACTTGGCGCGGTTTGTGCCGTCGGAAACTCGTGATCGCGGCGGAGTAAAAAGTCCCTTGCCGCGTAACCGGCGTGCGGATTCAAATGTCCCATGTGCCCGTAATTGGTCTGGAAGTGATTCTGATGTCCTGCACCGACTTCTGGAGCCGTCATAGCGGCCGCTGGATTTTGATGAGGAGATGGAATAGTAGCACCGCCGCCGTTGTGTGTCGGAGACATTTTCAGTCCGTACGTTGCCAAATGATGATGGCTGGTATCCATAAACGCGTTAATCATTTTGTCACGGTAACTCAAAACAGTTTAAAACACAAAAAAACGAAATTCACAAACAACCGAAAAATGTTTCTAAAAAATCTAACATTTTCACGAGAGAGGTGCGAAAGGATGAATTCTCTGTTAAACACTGCAGCTCACTAGGGTGACTAGTACACCCGGTGTTCACAGCTTGACTGAACACATAGAGAGCCATTCTTGAACTCTCGGTGCTAGGCGGGGCGTACTCGCTGACTATTGGGTCTTGTCGGAGCGCCTGCTATTGGTTTGAGGAGTGTGCGCTACCCACTACAGTACATCGTTGGCGAACATTGAGCCAATAGCTGCAGGAGGTGTAACGTGATGACACGTTTTACTTGTTGATTTTTCGTTGATCCTGTTAAGAACATGATGAACAAGGCATTAAAAAATATTTCATTCGATGACTAAAAATACATTAGTATCCACTTCAGCAGAACCTGCATAATTAAGCAAAATTCGTATAATTGAATTATGTAAAAAGAAGTAGGTGTTTCAGTGGGCACGGAATATCCTTCCTAATTTACATTTTATCAACAAAAATGTATCCAAAACAAAAAGTTCTTTTTACAGTTTTACAAATCTAATAACAAATATAATCAACTAAATTATCAAATTTCTTCAAAATTAAGCATCCTATAATTACGTTTTTATTGAGCAAACTAGTAAGTAGATACCTACCTATATAACTAATGCCAAGAAACATTCGAACACACATATACTGAAATTCTTAGAAGTTAAGTGAATACGCAACTGTAAAAATTAAGTGATCTAGACATGACTTGGAAATTGTTGCTGATATTCGTTCAAAAATGAAAATGGACATCTCGTGAACAAACTGAATGTAACTGAGAAAATAAAGAAGTGAAGTCATCCTAAATATGGTAAAGGACATAATTTGTGCTAGTTCATAGAGATTATCTTACTATTGCTGCAGTAGAAGCTCACAAGTAGCTGTTTCTAATATTCTTTGTACCTTCATATAATAAAGACCACACAAATATGTTAAATATGTGAGAGACGCCATATTAAACATCAACAAATATACCTAGGTACTTGAAGATGTACTTACCCCTAATCCTAAATGATCACCTAGCACAGCAAGTCCCATGTTTTTCCTAAAAATGTGTGCAAATACCTAGGAAAGCATTAAAGATTGAACTCCTCAAACGTAGGTAACAATGGATTCCATGACCCGTGGTCTAATGAGCATACCTACTTGGAAATTACATCGAGGCGCCTTTGCAGATGCTTACTTTTGGCTGGATATTTCCAAGGTGGTACATACAGATCATAGGTCATGACAACACATTTATGCACGATCTCAAGATGTGCCTAGACTGTCACCAACTCCCGGCAAATAGAGCAAATTTGATGTCATTTTAGAGAACAATGTGCTAATTAGGTATTATGTGAACTAAAAAATCCTCGTGAGTAGACTAGGTGTACTAGATTTATTTATTGCTCTGTTGCTTTTGGCCTGGCGATTAATGGAATTTCCTTCTTTTTTAATTTTCCCGAGATAACTACTTGAATATATCTAAATCACATAATTTGGATAAGATTATATACTTATAGATAGATTCCTAGGTGTAATATTCATTCACAAACAACAAAAATCAAACAGTTTGCAGGTATATATTATAAATGATCCTTGCAAAATATTTCGGTAGCTTTCCAGATAGATATCCCTAGGTATACCTTCATAAAAAACACTGGACATCTATGAATTCCTTCAAAGAAGGGTGAGAATCAACGTTGATGGCAGTCTGTCCACATAAGAGGCTGTCTGCTTCGACTTTAAGGTTTTGCTGAAGCATTTTTCATGTTGAAACATTTCTGCTTAGTTCGATACAACAACTGCTTCAGCGAGTTGTTGTTTCTTATCACTTTTCGATGTGATCTTTTAGATCACATCGAAAAGTTCACTTCACTGTTCATTACTCAATCTTAGTGCATTCATTGATTGTTAAGCAAGGATCCACGTTTAAGCTCTGTAGGTATGTCTAAACATTCATCGAATACTCTAGAATGCAGATATTTTTGTGGTTGTCAAATAAATAAATTAAATAAATAAATTCGACAGTTGTCGATCACTTGATCCTGAGGGTTTCGCTTGACGGAAATAATAATTGCTAGTTGAGTGTAATAACGGAATCCTCAGTATCTAGTGATCTAAAAGACAAAGACAAAAATTTGCAAATCTCATTAAATATCCTAGAAATTAAGAATACGTAAAATATACAGTGATTGACAACGACTACAGACTTTGAGTGGAAATGTATCCAAGAGGTAGGTAAGCATAGACAATATATAGTTATAATACACATACCTACCTATTTGTACACAGGAAAACTAGTTAATCATATCGTAGAGATTTCTTTCACTCAAAACATCTATGAGAAACACTTTCTGCAAGTGACAATCAGTAATTATGCCTACTAAACTTTCTTGACATTACAAATTTAAAATACTTGCTTATCTGTAGTAGAGAAGAAGTTCGGAGAGAAAATCTCAGTGAACAGACAGAATACCATAGGTAATACAGTGCTAAACAAAGTTGAACACAAAACAATTATTAACAACCAATAGCTAACTTCTAAAGCACTACTGACCCCCGGAATAATTACATTACAAAAACAACTATAACTATCATAAATACAGAGTCTGAAATCAATTATATCAAAACAAAACTAAAAAACAACTCAGAGAAACTTCTACATCTCTAAACGTTCGAATAAATGAATATAAAAATTACCACAAGAAACAACAATTCGAAAAGACCCTCCTTGTTGAAGATGGTTATAAAATATGAAACTAATACCTAATGGTCATGTCAGATTTTTCTTATGACTGTAACGAAATTAGTGAAACATGTATTACAGTATAAACAATCAGAATGCTAAATGAGTGCAGTACAATTCAAACCTAACATTTGTTGACTTTCATAAAGTTTTCGAACCATTAGTGCCCTGGACTATTATGAAGTCTCTACGAATGCCAGAATAGAACAAAGATCAAAACATATATGAGAACGCTATATCCATGATTCATCTAGGTATATAGGGTAAATCCGGGATATATGCCCAAGCGGGATAGAGGCCTCAATATAATTTTGTGAAATTAAGGCAGGTGAAAAAAACATATCTTAAAATCCTAATGCACTGCGCCCCTACTTCAGTCTGCCACAAAGTGTTGTTGCATGATGTTCGTAGAAGCGGTAGAAACGGTGACTTGTCAAATGGTAGTTATTTTACTTTGCGGATGATTTTTGGCGCTCCATAACTTTAGGTCAGTAAAGTTAGCACCGCCATTTTACAGAAACTCAAATTAAAACATATGGGAATTACGAGCTATTTAGGAGCTCTTGATTTTTACCTAAATTGATTTTTGAGCTCAATATTTACTATGGAAAAAGTGCAAAAAACTATTGGCGGTGCTAACTTTACGTAAAGTTAGCACCGCCATCTCAGAAAAACAAACAAAAAAATTTTGTGAGGCGTCTCAAATTAGGAGCTATTTACGAGCTTTTAATTGACGTATTGAACGTCAACCCCTAAATTTGTCTAAGGGGTAAAAACCACCCCCGAAAAAATATTGAATTTTAATTTTAAATTTAAAATATATTAAAATTATCTACGATTTACGAGCTCTTTCCTGGTGTAATGCACATAAACATCTAAAAATGTCTAAGGGGTGAAAACAACCCCCCAAGAAGTATACAGTTTTTTCGAATTTTATGATTATTAAATTTTGAAAAATACCAGCATGATCTACGATTTACGAGCTTTCCAACGGTATATTACAAGACTGCATTCAAATTACTGGAAGGGGTGCAAACCACCCTCCAATTATGCAGTTTTTTCAAATTTTATGATTTATAAATTTTAAAAAATACCAGCATGATCTACGATTTACGAGCTTTCCAACGGTATATTACACGACAACATTCAAGTTACTGGAAGGGATGCAAACCACCCTCCAATTATGCAGTTTTTTTACATTTTATGATTTATAAATTTTCAAAAATATCAGCATGATCTACGATTTACGAGCTTTCCAACGGTATATTACACGACTGCATTCAAATTACTGGAAGGGGTGCAAACCACCCTCCAATTATGCAGTTTTTTCAAATTTTATGATTTATAAATTTTAAAAAATACCAGCATGATCTACGATTTACGAGCTTTCCAAAGGTATATTACACGACAACATTCAAGTTACTGGAAGGGATGCAAACCACCCTCCAATTATGCAGTTTTTTCAAATTTTATGATTTATAAAATTTCAAAAATACCAGCATGATCTACGATTTACGAGCTTTCCAACGGTATGTTACACGACAACATTCAAATTACTGGAAGGGATGCAAACCACCCCCCAATTATGCAGTTTTTTCAAATTTTATGATTATTAAATTTTGAAAAATACCAGCATGATCTACGATTTACGAGCTTTCCAACGGTATATTACACAACAACATTCAAATTAATGGAAGGGGTGCAAACCACCCCCCAATTATGCAGTTTTTTCAAATTTTATGATTTATAAATTTTGAAAAATACCAGCATGATCTACGATTTACGAGCTTTCCAACGATATATTCCACAACAACATTCAAATTACTGGAAGGGGTGCAAACCACCCCCCAATTATGCAGTTTTTTTGAAATTTTATGATTTATAAATTTTAAAAAATACCAGTATGATCTACGATTTACGAGCTTTCCAACGGTATGTTACCCGACAACATTCAAATTACTGGAAGGGATGCAAACCACCCCCCAATTATGCAGTTTTTTCAAATTTTATGATTTATAAATTTTGAAAAATACCAGCATGATCTATGATTTACGAACTTTCCAACGGTATATTACACGACTACATTCAAATTACTGGAACGGGTGCAAACCACCCCCCAATTGTGCGGTTTTTTTTCAAATTATAATATATACTTAAGAAAAAAACAAGAACTTGAGGAAACTAAATTTTTCAGTGCTGGATTAACTATATTTTTTCTCAATTAATTCATTCATTATGCGGTTTGTACACTAGTAATGTAGTTTTGCCAATAAGGATACTCAGTAATGAAAACGATATTACCATCTTATTAGTCCATCCACAATATTTTTGCATAATTATTTTAGTCCATTTTCAAATATCTAAATTTAGAACGTTATTTTTGGGCTATTAAAGAATTTTCATTTTAGATTTTGATGAAACATTCGAAAAAGCCTTCTTGCCGCTGTTTGTAATGGCCTCTTCTGTAGAATGAAAAAATAAATTTGAATACACTGATTATGTGAATATATTGAAAACAGTTCTCTGATAATTGTTATCTAATATTTGATTGGTGTCACTGGTTCTAGTCGAGGCAATATATTTTATTAAAGCAGTAAAAAATTTGTAATGTGGTATTTTCTGATTGTCTTCTAAACGTTGTTTGTGGCATATTCTTGATTACTTTTTCATTTTGCAATCACATCAATAAATATAAAGCCATTGACAACGAAGTCAGAATAGACTTTGATACGTTTGGTATTCCTGCAATATACGTAGTTTTATTTCTATTGTGGTGTTATTCCCCAAAAAAACATAAAAGTAATTAAGTGGTATTTTCTATTGCAGGGGTTACTTAAATTCTTGAATCACATAAGTAATATACGCCACTCTGTACTCATCCTTTACGTTCAAACTCATATATAATATACTTCATTATACAATTAATCGCTATCATTTGATTTAAGAACATTTCTTTTTGAAATTCAAGTACGTTGAATTTCTCTCAATAAGTAGGTATATTGAAGTAGTTATTTATATATTTATTATCAATAAACATTTTAACAAAAAAATCTAATATATTTTATGGCATAACCAGTAATTTCAAATGTGAAATCGTCCATCTATGGAAATTTTACTAAGTTATTAGTTACAGGTAGGAATATTGGCACCTAGATGGCGAGACAACACATTTGTTTAATTCATTCCAGTACCTTTGATCTTTTATGTCTTCCTATTTGTATTTTTGGTTTGCTATGAATAATCTGATTATTGTGGGTACAAAAATAATAGTTGAAAGAATAAGAACGAAATACATTGCCCTCTCAGATACCAAACTCCTGTTTTATATTTCTTGTATAGATTATAGATTCAGCCCATTTTCAAATGGTAAAGGTTAGACAAAAATAAGAATATTATTTGACTTATATTTTCTGAAGGTTAGTTGAAAAATGCCGACTGGAATTAATCTGTGCATTTCGTAATACATAAATATTGCTATTTCTATTTGAAACAACTGTTTTAATATGTTAATTAGAAACAAAAAACTTTGAGGTAAATATTAAAACTTTAAGCAACAGATTTTGAAGAAGAAGCGAGTTGAAACAAAACCAGAAGAAACGGTAACACGTGGTCCATAAAGATGGTTACAATTTTTCTTTAGATTCAATACTTAATTAAAAGATCATAATTCATAATACAATTATTTATCCGAACAATGACTACCAACAGTAGTCGTTTTTTAACATATTGTTGGAAAGCTTGTACGTGGTAGATAATTAAACCTTACACCATTTTCAAAATTTGTAAAATCTAGATTTCTAAACCTTTGGCGTAGTAAGGATAATATTTAATATTTTCATCCATTTCAAAACTCTGACGGTTTGAAATAATTAGTCATTTAGGTAGTTACTTGCACCTTTTAGGTGATTTTGAAGTGGTCCTGCAATGTATCATTGAAGAGGTACTAAATCATAATTTATGTTGCTAGTTTTCTAAATTTAAGAACTACAAATTTGGAAAAAATTGCATAATTTGGAATAACTGGTAAATTTAGTGCGTTGTTTGAACCTCTCCCAGTAATTTGAATATGGTCGTGTAACATACCGCTGGAAAGCTCGTAAATCGTAGATTATGCTGGTTTTTTTAAATTTATAAATCATAAAATTTGAAAAAACTGCATAATTGGGGGGTGGTTTGCACCCCTTCCAGTAATTTGAATGTAGTCGTGTAATATACCGTTGGAAAGCTCGTAAATCGTAGATCATGCTGGTATTTTTCAAAATTTATAAATCACAAAATTTGAAAAAACTGCATAATTGGGGGGTCGTTGCATCCCTTCCAGTAACTTGAATGTTGTCGTGTAATATACCGTTGGAAAGCTCGTAAATCGTAGATCATGCTGGTATTTTTTAAAATTTATAAATCATAAAATTTGAAAAAACTGCATAATTGGAGGGTGGTTTGCATCCCTTCCAGTAACTTGAATGTTGTCGTGCAATATACCGTTAAAAAGCTCGTAAATCGTAGGTATTTTTTAAAATTTATAAATAATAAAATTTGAAAAAACTGCATAATTGGAGGGTGGTTTGCACCCCTTCCAGTAATTTGAATGCAGTCGTGTAATATACCGTTGGAAAGCTCGTAAATCGTAGATCATGCTGGTATTTTTGAAAATTTATAAATCATAAAATTTGAAAAAACTGCATAATTGGAGGGTGGTTTGCATCCCTTCCAGTAACTTGAATGTTGTCGTGTAATATACCGTTGGAAAGCTCGTAAATCGTAGATCATGCTGGTATTTTTAAAATTTATAAATCATAAAATTTGAAAAAACTGCATAATTGGAGGGTGGTTTGCACCCCTTCCAGTAATTTGAATGCAGTCGTGTAATATACCGTTGGAAAGCTCGTAAATCGTAGATCATGCTGGTATTTTTCAAAATTTAATAATCATAAAATTCGAAAAAACTGCATACTTGGGGGGTTGTTTTCACCCCTTAGACATTTTTAGATGTTTATGTGCATTACACCAGGAAAGAGCTCGTAAATCGTAGATAATTTTAATATATCTTAAATTTAAAATTAAAATTCAATATTTTTTCGGGGGTGGTTTTTACCCCTTAGACAAATTTAGGGGTTGACGTTCAATACGTCAATTAAAAGCTCGTAAATAGCTCCTAATTTGAGACGCCTCACAAAATTTTTTTGTTTGTTTTTCTGAGATGGCGGTGCTAACTTTACGTAAAGTTAGCACCGCCAATAGTTTTTTGCACTTTTTCCATAGTAAATATTGAGCTCAAAAATCAATTTAGGTAAAAATCAAGAGCTCCTAAATAGCTCGTAATTCCCATATGTTTTAATTTGAGTTTCTGTGAAATGGCGGTGCTAACTTTACTGACCTCATAACTTTGGATTTAATAGATAAATTCATTTAATTTTTACTTCAGACTATTATTAATAATATTTTTTTGAAAAAATGAATAGATTTATCCTTTTTTCTCCGAATGCATTTATCCATATGAAAACTGATATATGCTGTTTGTTATGTTTTGGGATAGTCGCCTGTAATCTATCTCTTACCGTACATTAATGAATATTATAATGATTCAGGTTAAAAATGCCCCTAAGTAACTACAGGCGTAAAGGCGGCGTTCAACCGCGTATTATTACTTGGACGAGGATACAATGGTTGCAGCTCTAGCAGAAATGCAAGATAAAAGACAAAACGTCCCGGTTTTCTGCCTAAGCTAAGAAAATTATACCATGAGGTCGGTACTTTAAATTCACTTTCACATTTGTAATAATATTGTAATACCTACCTACATTTTTTTTTAGGAAAAACATCCAATTCTTGAAACGCGGCTGGTCGCCCATATTCAGAAGCTAGAACGTTCTGGATTTCCTCCTTACAGAAAAAATGTTCGTGCCTTAGCTTACCAAGTTGCGGAAAAGTTGAAAGTAAAACATAATTTTAATACTGTAAGAAAATTGGCAGGAATTAATTGGCTTCAAAGCTTTTCAGAAAGGAATCCTATTTTATCCATTAGACAAGCTAAAGATCTCTCAGTCTCATGTGCATTGGCCAGGGCAGAAATCAATGACTTCTATGACTTGCTTACAAAAGATCTAGAGGAAAATAAGATAAACAACAAAGTAGATAAAGTTCTAGCCACTAGGGCTACCCGATCCGTTCACTGCATAGCTGCTGGCGACAAAGGTGAAACACTGACGATCGTAGTACTTACGTAATTTTCTGCCCCCAGTTGTAATAAATAAAGGGGTACATAAATTCTGGTTCAAAAGTCTTTATGACCATAAAATCTGCCTATATAAAGGCAGAGTTACTTCTGAGATCGCTGAGGGGACATTTTATCTCTATGATATCTCAGGGAAATGTTTTGCTGATTTTGGAAGGTCATAGTTCACATTCTTCTGCACTTGATATGCTGCCATTAGCAAGGGATAATAGCATTATTAGATATACTTTATATATTCAAAATGTTTGTTTTCTTGGAAAGGGCCTTCCCAAATATTAGACCTGGGGCATATATACCGCATGCGAGGCATTTATAAAGATATGCAGTTTTGTTTTCAAAAACAGTACAAGGTGTTTAAGTCAAAGACCAAAGTTAGTGTATATATAAAGATCTTGTGCGGTTTACGGCACGGTTAGGAAGTATGAGTAAATGAAAAAAAGTTGGGCATATATCCCGGATTTAACCTAATGACACCAAACCGATTAGTACAACAAGAGACATAAGACAAAGAGATAATCGCTCGCTAAAATTGATTAAGAATACTTTAGAGGGTCTCATCTCATGAGCCTTTTTCTTTCATCCATTTCTGAAGAAAGGCCTCCCTCATTTTTGCGATTTCTTTGTGTGTATCTTGAGCTTCTTGAAGTTACATCAGTACAGGTCTCATTATATTGTCCGTTCATCTCCGTTCCTCCCAAATACCTAAGACTTAAATTTCAGGATTATGCTGGTTCTTTTTTTATCCTTATCTCTTGTGGTTTAGAGATTGCTTTCCAAAAACTACATTGGAAAAAACATGTGAGCATCCTAATAATAGAGATAATACTTAAATATTCAGTAAGTGTGACCCCGAGAAAAACGTAACCAAGGTGAGAGAAACAGATAAATAATTAAGCTGTATAAGCTGTCTACTGATTGGTGCTTGTTTGCGTCAGTCAATTGACACCTAGCTACTTCTTGCACGTCTAGACAATGACAAATACATCCACTAGGTTTCCTTTCTCTCTCATCCAGCGTTACGATTAAATATGTACAAGCCCCTATACCTCACGCATTCTATCTTTAAGTATTACCTCTATGATCCTATATATGGAAGCAGGCTAAATAAACCTGAGATTCATTGATTATATCTCTCTTATATCAGAAATCCCCGAAATGGCAGATAATATTAACAGAGCTGGACAAAGTAACGTCGGAAATCAGCCTAAAGATCAATAAAAATCCTGTGTTGTAGAACCCAAGGAAATAAAAATTAAAAATTAAGTACTAGAAGAAGCAGACAATTAAGCAGAACATTCATTAAAAAATAAAAGTAGGTATACCGATAGTAGAATCCAAAGTCAAAGTGTTCAATGTTCTGTGATATACCTACGGAACCCAAAACGCGGACACTTACAAAACAATCGATTGGCAAATAAGGGTGACAGAAAGAGTAATGGAGGGGGCAAGAGGCTGCTTCCGCCCACCAAGTGAAATAGCCTGTTACTGTCTGTATTGCCCTCTCTTTCTAGCCTTGCCACGATTTTGTGCATTGCAGGCTAACTCTAGAAGTTACATGCTTAAAGTAATGGATGCCAGAAGTAAGGCATTAAACTAAAAAAATACAGAACAACCTCTGGACAAGGAACATTAAAAAATAAAATACAGCGCCGAAGTCATAGCGGAATTAGAACGGAATTACACAGGCCACATTGCAAGAGGTAAAGGTGAAAAATGGTTCTCCATTTAAAATTTAAAATGCAGGCCCTGTTAGAGAAAGAGATCTAGGGGGTGATATAGAAACTGATGTGGATCCATGAGGCACAACATAGAGAAAAATGGCAAAGAATGAGAAAGAAATATGTTCAGATATATACCAATGGAGAAGGCTGATGGTTGAGATTAGAGATGATCGTTGCCTCCTTGGCCATATTCCCGAAACAGGTATATGGAATAAAATATAATAATATGTTTGGCAAACTATAATGTATTAGACAACTGTACCAAAAACTGGCATGTTGATATTTAAATTTAAGGTCTTAATTTTCAGTTTTATTTGTTGGTCTTTTGAGAACCTATAGTAAAATTCTTATTTTGCATTTCCATCAAAAACAAAAATCTCGTGAAACTTCTAGATGTCTAATATTATTTATTTCATTTTAGGGCGATGGATGAAATAAAAAACAGTGGGATATTGTAAAAATGATGTACATTGTGAAAATTCGTCAATATTTTTCACTTTTACCATCAATATGTTCAGTTTTAATTTACTCAATGAAGATGACAGCTTAGCTGTTGAAACGACGTTTAGTGTAAAGAATAAATGTTTGGTGTTGGGGTATAAAACTTTATGTTTATACATTAATAAGTGTTCCGAAAAATATTGTTTTAAAATATTAATTAACGTTGTTGTTCAAAACTGGAACATCATGGGTAAAAAAATAATCCACAATTTGCAGCATGACTTATATAAAACACCATCACAATAATGGAAAAATTAATAAATTAAAAAATAGTTTTAAATGATTCAAAAATTTGTTCGAAATTAACCCACTTATATTTTTTGTAGTTGTAAGGGTTTATCAAGAGTGTTTGATGAATATTCATCAACTGACCAGTCACAAAATCAATCCCCAAAAAAAAAAAACAAATAAACTACAGCGATAATAGTTTTTAACACTAACAATTTCAAAAAACTGACAGTTTTTGCAGAAAATCCAATTACCTTAACAAGAGAAAACTTCATCAATTCTTATTTTGGGAAGAGCTGATTACAACCCTTCAAAATCATTTAGGTAGAAATTCAGATATTCATCTTTACACGGATTTAGATCTTAGGATAAGAGGCGGACTTATACATAAGCTGATTATTCTTTTTCGACTCTTCAAAAGTACCTGACCGCCTTAGTGGTAATGAAGGAAGAATAGACTTACGCACCCACATTCTAAGAGTCAAATAGTGATGTTATCTCGCTTTCAAAAAAAAAAAACATCAAACATACCCCAACATAAGTTGTAATTGAGGGGAAAAATCTCCATTTAAATCATTCAGTTTATTAGGTATAAATTAAAAACAAATGTTTTTCATAAGCGAAATAAATGTTTTACAGCAGTTTGTTATGGCCGTTAAAAGTGGTATTCAGAAAATTAAAAAATTTATTATACTTATTAAAGATGATTGAGAATATTAATGTATTGAAACTACTAAAACTCCATAGAAAATGGAACTATATAAATTTTTCACATAGGGTAAATGTGAGATAGTTGCCTAACTTTTTGAAATGAGCCATTAACATACAGAGCTTTTAATAATTTTAAAGTCTTGTGATGATTTTTGTACTTATTAATGAATAAAATAATTACGATAATTTAATACTATTTATATTATTTATACCCGGTTACAAACAAAATAAACAACCTTAGAAATGAGGACAGTTGCCTACTGTGAGGGTTTGATGGCTGCATGAGATGCTGACTTATGGGATATTTGCCCCATGGAATTAATAGAATAATTAAGGAGTTTCCTAACTTTAATTAGAATTAATTTAATGACAAGTAACATTCTGCAGATTCGTGCAGCGAATTTGTACTCTTGATGCTTGTATCCAGTCTACCATCGATTTTGTCTTTTTAAAACATTCGAAACATTCTACACATTCACATGCCGCACTCTGAGAAGATTCGAGTCGTTTGAAAGACTTAAGAATTTCTTTCGACTCTTTTATCGAATACTTTGCTTATGTTGTCTGTACTTTGCAAATAGTTTTTTTTTAGTTCTGTTATCTTTAATCTGTTTTATAACAGCAATAGATTTGTTTTCGTTTAAGAGAAACATCAGAATTACAAATCTCCTCTAAAGCTGTGATTAAGCTTCTTTTCACCAATTTGCTGCTTTACCTTTATTTTTTGTTAGTAGCAATGTACTCCTGCTAAGTCATTACTGCAGCGGATTGTATTCCTGTCTAGAATAACGGTACTGGAATTATCGGTATCCAAAAAGTTCAAGTCTCTCTAGAATGACAAACGAATTATATGAGCAAATATCGGAAACTCTAAACCTCCATTGGAAGGTGTACCGGCTCGGGTCCATGAGTTGCCAATTAGTATTCCAGCTACGATTTTTTTCTTTGTTTGCAATTATCCAATTTTTGGTCTCAGCTGATTAAGTTTTAGAAGGCTTCAAAAAGTTACGATGTGCAAGTTGTACTGTGACTTGGTAAACAAAAATCATTTTCTTTTGTATTTTTATTATACCAACTTTGCTCTGAGGCATTAACATAAGCAGATTTCTTGCTCATGTAGGTAGACTTCTGAATCAGGAGGAAGCCCATCATCTCAGTCCACACGTTTCTGGGTGGTGTTCCTCCTTGGCGCAGATACTTGCAAGGCATGTCCATAAAGCGTGATTATAATGAGTTACGTGAGGTCATGATACAATATGAGGTAGATTCCTCTAAGGGCATGTATTCTCACAAAAATTGGGGCATCGATACTTATTGCGGGGGATAGATGCCCTCCAATTTATCAAATAAAGCGTGTTAAAAAAAATTAAACAATGTTCAGTAGTTCCATTTGGTGCTTATACAGATTATAAATTCAAAAATATAATCACTTATTTTGTAACATCAAAAGTCCTGAGCGCTTAAAGTTTTATATAAACCAAATTCAGAGATATGTCGTCGCGTAAATGGCTTTTCGTTGCACAACTGAGGAAACATCCAGGTCCGTGAATAGCACTGCATATACTGACAAAAGGAAGGGAGTAAGCTTGCATATTGGCAAAACACTGCGCGCGTACTGGTCATAGAGGTCGCTACATGTTAACTTCGGCATCTATCCCCCCAAGGCGTCTCTCTCACATTTACCCTATGATTGAGCACTTTATTTGTTTTGTGTTTTGCAAATGAAACATATCCAAATGTTTAAACAGTTGCATTACGAATTAGTGACTACCTGTAGGCTTGTTCCAACTGACAGTTTCTGTACCGCCATGAAACTGCCAGGAATCACCTGCATGAATATTTTACTTTGTGTCTATTTTACACCGTTTTTTACATGGAATAATGGGTGCGACCATAAAATAGGCTTTTCTAATTCTCATAATTATGTCTTCCAGAATGTTCGGCAAGATGGCACCTCCTCAAACCCCACGTTTTGGTTCACGGGAAGTTGTGTGTTTTTCTCTGCTTTCTATAGCAAGGTATTACCTGATTCAGATTGTCAGATTGCAAAATAATAATAGATGTAAATTTGAAACTTTTCTTTTTCACAATTCAACATCAAGCTTTGTTTGTCGGAAGTGCAATACGTTTTTACCTACACCATGTGCGTACGATTACCGCATCATGGATATGGGGCTCCAGGTCAATAACTAATTGACCCAGTACCCACTAAAACACATTTATAGCCTTTTGTTGGGAGTTGGAAAATTCTATGCGATCATATCTTCGACCGCAACCGCTTACTCCTTCCTACATATTATTAATACTTCGGCTCTTTCTTTCTCAGCTCTTTTCATAGTACCTCATGTAGGAAACTACGCACCCCCTCTCATTTCTCTTTATTAGCGTGGATAAAATTCATTAAGTTTTCCTTATTTACTTTCTCTCCTACTGTGTACAAGCTCTTTCTGTTCTGACACCTATCTCTTACAAATGGAGATATGGCATGATCCTTCTATCATTCCACGGTGCAGGCAACGGTCGGTTTTGATTTTGATTTGATTTGATCTATTTGTGAACGTCTTAAAGGACTCATGTCCTTTCAGAATTTAGTTAATATAAAAATTAAGTCTTTAGTACTTAACATGGATAATTTTTTTGATTGGTGATGGGCTGATTAGGGCTGCAAAATGTATATTTTCATTCATGTATTTCCAGGATATTTAATGTTGTATAAATATAAAATTTATTTTGATGGAAAACATGATTAATTGGTTAAAATTGAATCTTCAGACCAGAAATTCCAAAAATTTTGGGAGGGGGCGGGTGATAGTTGTCGAACCACTCTGCTCGTATATATTCTTACGAACAAATTTCTTACGAATACGTACGTATAAATTTGGTACGAATTCGCATCCAGTGTAACCGCCGGCTAATGAAGAAGTAGATGAAAACTAAATTTGCAATGATAAATGTGAATACCCAAAAAAATTAAAATCTGTGAGCTTATTGTTTAGACGCAGGCAAAGGCAAAGAATTATGTTATCGTTGCAGAAGTTGCGGAAAATGGTCGCAGTCCAGATGATTAAATATGTGAAATCTGTTTATTGTTGACAAATGTTTATAACACTAGAATTAGTGAGGCTGATTGTAATCAAACATGAGACTGAGATACCTTAGCTTGTTGACCCAGAACTTCAGCCACAAAATCTCGAAATTTTCCGATATTTTGTTACAAGATTTTACGATTTAGAAAAGTTCATTACGCTATTGACAACCAGAGATTACATTCGTATCTCGTGATGCTTTGGAGTACTACCTATATAGGTGATGAGTATTACTAAACCTTTTTGCCATAGTTATTACCGTTACTATTGAGCGCTATCGGGATTTCCTACAGAAATTTTAAATTTTCAAATACAGCAGTTTGTTCTCACAAACATTTGAATTCCGTAAAACGATGTCAGCCATAAAGCAGATGTTTCCTGAACATATGATTTCTCGTTTTGGCGATATCCTTTAGCCCTCCTGGTCCACAGATTTAGAGGCTCTTGACTTTTTTGAATGGGTATAGGTTAGAGTCAGTTGTCAATGGCAATAAAGAAACTTTATGAAAAGGTTTTTGTATATTGTCCTTGGTTTATTATGTTTTGGATTTTGAAATCACAGTTATTTTAATTTAAAATTACTGTGGCATTGGCTTTATTTGCAGGTAAATTTTAATAGTGCTGTCATGTTCTAAAACTTTAATTGAATGTAATTCATATTTCGAAAGGTTGTTTTTGATATCTATAGGTTTTTCTAGTATAATTCTCTCATTCGAGTTCTTAAGCTTCACTAAAGTTTAATTTGTTTGTAGTGTGTTCTATAAAACTGATAATATCACTTATTGGAACAGTTTTTGGGGAAATTGCACAATTAAGACCCTTTTGTAGAACTGAAGTTTCAGAAGCGCTTGATTGTTTATCTGAAAGATTAAAGGCAATTTTTGTCACATCAAAATGCTTGTTTTTAACGTAATATTTCGGAATATTTTTATCTGATAGAAGTTGAATGTATTTATGTGAATATGTTTGTTTTTGTGACCTGTTGTAACTTATAACAATACGATTTTTAATATTCTTATATTCGATTTTTGGCATTTGATAAGCATGATGGTTCTGTAAATAACCAATATATAGTTTTCTAATTTAAACTTATTAAAAGCATAATATTGGTTCGGTCTCCAATAGCTGCGAAGCCTGCTATGCTATGATTATTCCACCTATGTATGGTTGACGTGGAATAATTTTTTGGGAATAATTCTCATCTCCCGACATCTGCACAAGAATGTCAAAGTATTTTTGGTTTGGGCAAGCTTCCTATATATGTCTTCTAGTAAACGTTTTGGTTACAGAAGTCCCATGGCTCATTTCTAATTGTTTCCTGAATGGTATTTATGCACTTGTTGGGACTAACACCATATACAGGGTGATTTTTTTTGATGATCAGTATGGGGATCTCGGAAACTAGTGGAGATAGAGCAATGGTTAAATTGGGAAAGATTTGAAGTTTTACTGGCCCAATTTAATGACACTTTCGGATTTTTGTCATTTTGTAAAAAGTCATGGGTAGATGTTTTGAAAAAACGAAATTCTGACGATTTAGTCAAATCCCGCTAGCTCCTTTGTTTTTGATTTTATAAAAAAGTGCAAACATCAAAATTGAAGGGAACTGTATCCCGAATATGATTGTCATGTCCTCGTTTGCGTGACAGCTCTCGTTTTCGAGATATCACACAAACTTTTCTATTTTTGATTAGAAACCATAGTTGGCCATGCCCTCAAAAAATCGGACATTTTTAGACCTTTTCAACGATATAATACTCGATATAGTTATTCATAAAAATAACGGAGTTATGGATGCTTTTCTCTCTTATTTTCACTTTTAACTTAGTTAGCCATGAAATAGATTGATTTATTAATAACTAATCCAAAAAACATTGAACGATTTTTTTATTAGGTATATCAGATATAACGAAAAAACTAAATAAGTAGGTACTTACTAAATACTTAAGAAATTAAAGTACATAATAATGGTTACAATTTATGTTCGAAAAGTCCACCATTGTTATTTAGACAAAAATTCCATCTTTTAAGATTGACATTACCGCTTTCCTCACAGACCGCCTTCAATTTCTTCAATTGCTTGTAATACC
Source organism: Octodonta nipae (assembly GCA_034190945.1). Lineage (NCBI taxonomy): Eukaryota > Metazoa > Arthropoda > Insecta > Coleoptera > Chrysomelidae > Octodonta > Octodonta nipae. Next base: position 39,992,464 of record CM067224.1, on the reverse strand, counting down.
GCCTCCCTTAGGTCACCAACTGTCTCATACTTTCTTTTGTATACTTTGTTTTTTAGCGCACCCTATAAATAGAAGTATATAACTCCCAAATCGGAAGACAGGGGTGGCTATTCGCGTGGGCCATTTCATCCTATCCAAGAGTTTGGATAGATATTATCTAAATGTTGTCTTACTAATAACGAATTATGAGCAGGTGCTCCATCACGTTGGAACCACTCAATTTCTAAACGAGTTCTCAAATTCAAATTATGCAACATGTCTTGAAAAGTGTATTGCAAGAAATGCAAGTAGCGGTCCCCAGTAAGTGATTCGTCATAGATAAAAGGCCCCAGAATAGTTGACCCTATGATGCCACACCAAACATTGAAACCAAATTTTATATGGGGTCGTCTTTGTTCTACATGGAAAGGGTTTTCTTTAGACCAGATATGCTCATTGTTTCTATTGAACATACCGCAGTTAGTAAATCTAGTTTCATCTGACCATAACACCTTTAATAGAAACTGTGGATTGTCAAGGCACATGTCTCTAAACCATGTACAAAACAAAATACGTCGATGTTCGTCACCAGCATGCAAAGTTTGAGAAACTGAAAGTTTGTACGGGTGGAACTTGTGCGCTTTCAGTACCTTAACTAGAGTTCGTTGAGATGTGCCAGCTCCTGCCGCAATCTCACGAGTTGATGTAGATGGATTTTGATTTAGCATTGCCAAAACATTTATTTGTGTTGCTTCGTTAATTTGATTACGTTCCTTTGGTGGTTTAGTAAAAGATCCATATCTGCGTAAACTATCGTAAAGCCTCTTAAATGTACGTAGAGTAGGTTGACGACGATTAAAATATCTATGAAAGTATTCCTCAGCTGCACGAACTGAATTTTTATGGCATATGATATAACATTCCACCATATTCAGTTTTTCTTCGTTAGAATATTCCATTTTATCACGAAAACTACTTGTCAATATCGACTGTCAGTTCAGCACTACTAATGGAATTACTCTTAAATGAGGAAACGTCAAAGTGAAAACAATCTTTTTCTTGGCTACCTACGTTAAAAGTGAAAATAAGAGAGAAAAACATCCATAACTCCGTTATTTTTAGGAATAACTATATCTAGTATTATATCGTTGAAAAGTTCTAAAAATGTCCGATTTTTTGAGGTCATAACCAACTATGGTTTCCATTCAAAAAAGATAAGTTTATGTCATATCTCGAAAACGTTTCAATGGTAATAAAGAAAATATTTGACCACGCACAAATTGTAGAATCTAGAATTAAAATACTTGACAATTTGTGCCTTTGTGTGACAACGGGTTCTGACCTATACAGAATTTTCATCAGGTATATGTGGTGTTATTCCCAACAAGCAGGGATGGATCCAGAGGATGGCCCCGCTCTGAGAGCTTCAAGGTCAGTGAATTTGACACTAAATCCCTAAAAATCGTAAATCCAAGAACTCAACAGAAAGTAATGTCTCTCGGTTTAAAAAAAGATCGACTATTTTTAACACAATAGGTCAGAATATACCATGTTCCAATGTCATGTAGCACCTTTAATTAGATTAATTTTATACGAGACCTCCCTCTGACTCAAGAGATCGCCCTCCCCCCTGAAGTTGATCTCTAGGTCCGCCGCTGCCAGCAAGTGCATAAAGGGTAAGTAGAAATGATTCAAATATCGTTCAGGAAACAACTAAAACCTTTTAAACCTATCCTGTGACATCTTAGGAGCAGGCATTTATAAAATAGATATTCGAATGATAACGAAGTACCTGTAAGACGCAAATGAAATTTTTCGCTTACAAATATTGCGATGTCAAACAACAACACCCCAAGCAAGAGTTTGTGATATCAATTTTTGACCTACGTTAAATATAGGTATTGATAGTATGGAGGTGTATCTTCGTGTTATTGTCGAAAAAATATTTATAAATTAACGACTTCAAAATAGAACTAAAAAGTTGAAAATAATTAAAAAATATTTTGGTCAAGTGCGAGTTGGACTCGCATACTTAGGGTTCCGTACCACCTTCAATTCTAATATTCCAGTTTCAGACAAGCAGGGAATGAGTGCATTTTCTTATATTTACCCTTATATCTTTTAAAGGAACCGTTTTAAATTTATAAAAAATATACACTTTGATTTTCCACACATAGACTTTTTATTTTATCTGCTTCAGGATTCGCTTGATTTTTATCAGAATACATATGTATTTAATTTTCTAATTTGACCCCAAAAATTAACATTAGAGTTTTATTTTACTAATAAGCTTTCAGAGAAGTCTTCTATAATCTACTGTCTGAGTTTTGAGGCTCTGTAGATTGGAAGATAAAAGGCAACATAGGTCAAGTTTTAAATTATAAATTATTAACTCTGTTATTCAAATTATTACAAAATACAAATAAAATATATTTTTCAAAATTTAAATAGTGTAGTTTCTAAAGTGGGAATTATGTCGATGGTTTAATATTTTTTATTAATATCTTTTAAACAAATGATTTAAAAATATGATATATTTGTAATTCACATAATGAGCCTTTTATCTTATATATTACATGAGGCGTTTGAAAATTGAATCTTTATTTTCCATTTAATTGTATAATTTGTCCCTAAAAGTACTATGGGGGTTTTCTAATAATTGATTTTCCGTTTAATTCTATTATTTGGGGGCCAAATAATAGAATTAGGGATTTTTTCATATTTTTCCTATAAACAAAAAAAAGGTCTTATAGTTTGGGGAATAACGGGGGAATGGGCAATTTTTAAAATATTTTTTAATACATTTAAAAAAATATGTCATAATGAGCCCTGTGATTTGATATATTACATGACCCATTAGAAACAATTATAATTTTTTATTTTCCATTTAATTCTATAATTTCGCCCAAAAAATTAATATTAGGGGTTTCTCCTTATTTTTCCAGTAAAGTTCAGGTGAGGAACTACACCTTCAATTTTTTTCAAAATTTTCCAGCTTATGGTTTCGGAGATAGGGGGGGGGTGGGTACAATTTTTTATATTTTTGTTAATATCTTTTAATTAATTTATTTTAAAAATATGAAAAAAATATATTTGTTTTCGACGTAATGAGCCCTTTCATTTGATATATAACATGATGGGTTAGAAACAATTTTATTTTTATATTTTCCATTTAATTCTGTAATTTGCCCCCCAAAATTAAAAGTTTCTCCTTATTTCTCCAGTAAACTTTAGGTCAGAACCTATACCTCTAATTTTTTTCAAAACTTTACGTTTTATAGTTTCGGGGATAAGGGGGCGGGGGAATGGGTAAATTTTGGTATATTTTCGTTAATATCTTTATAAATAATTTTTTTTAAATATGAAAGAAATATATTTGTATTCCTCATAATGAGACCTTTCATTTGATATATTACATGATACGTTTGGATTTTTTTTATTTTTAAATTTTTATTTAATTCTATAATTTGCCCCCCAAAATTAATATTAATGGTTTCTCCTTATTTTTCCTGTAAAGTTCGGGTAACGTTCTACATTTCCTACTTTTTTCAAAATTTTAGGCTCAGTAGTTTCGGAGATCAGGGGGAGGGGAACGGTCGATTTTTTTAGTTTTTCCCCCCAGAAGTACCCCTAAAATCAAATTTTTTTCTTTTGCGATATGTACTCCTGATCGGGTCACCAAACTAAACATTGATACCAAATTTCAACCTCTTCCGTCCAGTAGTTTAGGAGAAAATTACTGTGATGTGACAGAGGCAGAAATCCGGAGTGATATTATAAGGGTATCCGTATATTGTATATACGGAACCCTAACAAAACACTACATAACAAGCAACAACATAAATATCAGTGGATGATTGAACCCGACTTCATAATTATACTAGATATGTAGGTAATTAATTTGTACATAATGAGCAACATTTATTGTTTATATATAGTACTATGTATGTAGATAATTAGAAATTGTTTGTGTATAGTTACTTAGTAGATACCTAAATAAAGCCTACATAACTGCTTATTATGATGTAAGGTTTTGTTTTATTAATTATTTTCAACAAAAATCAATATTCTGAAAACTATGCATTCTAATTTAATAATTAGAAAAATATATATATTTTGTTATAGTTACGAGTGTTACGACTAGCAATAGTCATAACTATAACATTTCAAGTACCGTTATTTATTCACAACTCTACAACAAAACACGTTATTTCCTAAAGAGGGATAATATTTACTGACTGCGAGTTCAACTGAAGTATTTCCTATTCAAGGAAAGTCGGTTAGAGAGGTGAAAAGCCCTCGATCCAGACAATACTTGACTCTAGACAATAGCTAGTGAACTGCAAAGAAAGAGGCGTCGTCGTCACATTGAAAAGCCCATTATTACAACACATGTCATTGCAAATAATTTCCAAGTCAAAGATCAAGTCAACACATACTTCACGGTCTTCACGGTATTAGAGTCGTTCCCACGAGTCTAAGATGTCCGGAATCCAAAGCGAAAGAGGCACACAATTATCTCGCCCCTTTGGAACCGGAAGTTACACGTGCTACAGCGATATTTTCCGGCCATGTAATTATGATTGTAATAATGCAATCGAATCAGGGGTAACATGTATTGTAATTCAGGTTGACTGAAGGAATGTCTTTTACGTCTATTGTTACACCTTGTTTGATTTTTCGAAAAGCTCAGCGCGATACTGCATTATAATTATGCGTTTCCATCGATGGATTCAATAGAATTGCTCTCGAAATAAAGAACTGTGTCTTTTGATTGCTGCTGCCAGTACGTTATAAAATGTGAATTAGAATTTTTAAGGGTGAAATTTACGTTGGTAATATACTAACGTATTTACTTAACTATACTATACTAAACATATTTACTTCACTACTAATAATCAGTAGGATATGAAGTTTATATAGAATCCCATTAATTTCCATGCGAAAATTGTAATTCTCAACCGACTTCAAAAAATCATTTAATCAATTCGTCGGATATTTTTTTATGTAGAGTTTAAATCAGTCGTCATCAGTGAATAATTTATTGACAAGTGATATTTCTCTAATGCTATGTAGAGGGTGTTTGCAAAAAATATCTCTAAAATGACTAAAAGTAATTGTGTTTTTTATTTAATAAAACGTTCAATGTTTAAGCATTTGGTAATAACACCACATATACTTGTTGAAAATTCTGTATATTTCCAAACATGTATGCTGATCGATTATCTTAACATGCCTTAATCATTCTTGATAATTTAAACTAGATTTTGTTAAGGAACTATTCCGAATGGATAACCGATAATATTGCATAAAACATGGAAATAAACTTCTGAAACTGCTTGATCAATTTTTTAGAGGTTTCATACATATCTAAATGTAAATGTCCAGATATTTCTATCGAAAGCAAATAAACAGACACACAAACAATTTTCTCAATCCCTCTTCGGGATTAACTTACCCTCAAGATGTCAGGGTTATTAAGAATTCCCAATTATAGCCCAAAATTATGGGATTTTAACAAATAATTTATGAATGATTGTTGACCTCAACTTGATTATTTTGCCTCTACATGTATATTTCTGCCAAAAGTTTTTCCCCTGCAAGAGATAAGTAGTTGAAACTTAAAAGTGGAACAAATTATAGTAGTACAATTTTTCACAATTATTCTGAGGGAAATAGATATCTATAATATGAACAGTGTTTTGTATCGCGTCATACTTACCTGAATTTGGAAATATTTCAAAATTTAAAAACATGAAACTTAAGAAAGCTGTTAGATATTAAATACAGCGGAAGTCGGGGCACCTTCAATAGATCTAGACCGGGAACAGTCAGTATCAAGTGATCGCTAACCAGTCAAATTGTCACTGTCTAATTTTATTGACAAACAATAAAATTTATATTAAAACAAAAATTTAAGAAAAAGCGTTCACTTCAAATATACACTGACACCATTTGACATGGGTCATATGTCGGTTACATAAAAACATATTTTAATGATTATTTTGCAATGTGATCTAAATTATAACTTGAATAAAATATAATCTTTCTTTTCATGCCATTATTCAGTTATTTACTTTGAATAAGACAATACAATCACATGCATATTCACAAATATTTAAATCACCTTCTAGCTCGGGTGAAATTATTAATTTGGAATGTAGAGATGTTCCTTTAGGTGTTTCTGTATGTGGTCTTTGCTTCCACAAAACTATTATTACTGTACATGGCGACTCCAGATTTGGAGTTTGGAAGATAAGCTCTGGAAAACTTATCCCTTAAGCACTAAATTCTTCACTAAGAAGAAAATTGTATTGTTACGAAATTTACCCAAAACCGACCCTGTTTCATTTCAGTACGACAACAATCGCTTTGAGATAAATAATGGTTCTTGAAAAGACTCGGCACCTGTAGGAGTGATGATGATTTTTACGAAAATTTTCTATGCTGGTCTTATAAAGGAAGCAGCCACGATGGAGAGTTCAGTTATACCGCGACGACTAGCGTATATGGGAATGTTATTGTCATATTTGAATCAGCTGTTTTAATGTAAATAAAGTTCTAGGAAAGTGAAAGTGAATATTAGTTTTATAATTTTAAATTGAACCCACGGGCTTTACAACAGTATTATAAAAATAAGTGGCTCCAATAATGTTTTAAATATAATATATTCTCCTGACGAAGGGTCAGGACATTATAAAGATCTAAACTAATAAAATTTAATTTACGCATTTACGCTACTGTTTAAAAATAAAAATGAAGACAACACATTAATAACAAACCTATTCAACCTAATTAACTAAAATAGTGTACTTATACTAAAAGTGTGCTCGCTGAGCTACCCCTACTTTTAACGCAATACATTCGGATAAACTGAATTTTATATTAATGTTATAACTTTTTATTAATTAATTAAATTTGGTTTGAAGACGCGAGATGTAAGACCGACATCTAGGATTTTCAAGAGAATCAGTACACAGAGGTTCCGAATCTAGAGCCGTTCCGTGTAATTGCTGTTCTCTCTCCACTCCTAGGACAGAATGTCACGATAAAATTTTCAGGTTACTTCACCTGTCAGAGATATTGAATACTCTCTTCGAGGTGTCATTCCTTTGTACGCAAGACAATATAGATTATATATAAATATAATCTATATTGTTTCTGGTTAGGGAACCTTCATCAGTTGCGCTTCCCACAATTGAATGTCCTCTCGAACACTTCTTTATGCATTTGATGCATTTCGTTAAATTTGAAGACGCGAGATGTAAGACCGACATCTAGGATTTTCAAGAGAATCAGTACACAGAGGTTCCGAATCTAGAGCCGTTCCGTGTAATTGCTGTTCTCTCTCCACTCCTAGGACAGAATGTCACGATAAAATTTTCAGGTTACTTCACCTGTCAGAGATATTGAATACTCTCTTCGAGGTGTCATTCCTTTGTACGCAAGACAATATAGATTATATATAAATATAATCTATATTGTTTCTGGTTAGGGAACCTTCATCAGTTGCGCTTCCCACAATTGAATGTCCTCTCGAACACTTCTTTATGCATTTGATGCATTTCGTTAAATTTGAAGACGCGAGATGTAAGACCGACATCTAGGATTTTCAAGAGAATCAGTACACAGAGGTTCCGAATCTAGAGCCGTTCCGTGTAATTGCTGTTCTCTCTCCACTCCTAGGACAGAATGTCACGATAAAATTTTCAGGTTACTTCACCTGTCAGAGATATTGAATACTCTCTTCGAGGTGTCATTCCTTTGTACGCGTACAAAGGAATGACACCTCGAAGAGAGTATTCAATATCTCTGACAGGTGAAGTAACCTGAAAATTTTATCGTGACATTCTGTCCTAGGAGTGGAGAGAGAACAGCAATTACACGGAACGGCTCTAGATTCGGAACCTCTGTGTACTGATTCTCTTGAAAATCCTAGATGTCGGTCTTACATCTCGCGTCTTCAAATTTAACGAAATGCATCAAATGCATAAAGAAGTGTTCGAGAGGACATTCAATTGTGGGAAGCGCAACTGATGAAGGTTCCCTAACCAGAAACAATATAGATTATATTTATATATAATCTATATTGTCTTGCGTACAAAGGAATGACACCTCGAAGAGAGTATTCAATATCTCTGACAGGTGAAGTAACCTGAAAATTTTATCGTGACATTCTGTCCTAGGAGTGGAGAGAGAACAGCAATTACACGGAACGGCTCTAGATTCGGAACCTCTGTGTACTGATTCTCTTGAAAATCCTAGATGTCGGTCTTACATCTCGCGTCTTCAAATTTAACGAAATGCATCAAATGCATAAAGAAGTGTTCGAGAGGACATTCAATTGTGGGAAGCGCAACTGATGAAGGTTCCCTAACCAGAAACAATATAGATTATATTTATATATAATCTATATTGTCTTGCGTACAAAGGAATGACACCTCGAAGAGAGTATTCAATATCTCTGACAGGTGAAGTAACCTGAAAATTTTATCGTGACATTCTGTCCTAGGAGTGGAGAGAGAACAGCAATTACACGGAACGGCTCTAGATTCGGAACCTCTGTGTACTGATTCTCTTGAAAATCCTAGATGTCGGTCTTACATCTCGCGTCTTCAAATTTAACGAAATGCATCAAATGCATAAAGAAGTGTTCGAGAGGACATTCAATTGTGGGAAGCGCAACTGATGAAGGTTCCCTAACCAGAAACAATATAGATTATATTTATATATAATCTATATTGTCTTGCGTACAAAGGAATGACACCTCGAAGAGAGTAAATTTGGTTTGTCTAAAATATAATTGAAAATGTCATAGTGGTGACTTGATATTTTAAACAGTCGCTTTAAAAATAAAATAGCGGACGTGTCTAATTTTGGAAAATGTTAAAACTTGGGTTAAGCGTATAGCGTTAAAAGTAAGATTGTGAAAGTCTAAATATTTCTGAGCAAAAGCCTAATTATAATGGCTTATTCATCTTATTTTGCAGAACTAAGTAGGTATAATGAAAAATTTCGCTGGTTGTGTTGGATATCGTTGCTAGAATTCTTGACAGCTGCAAAAAATGGTACTAGCTAATTACTATCAAATTATTTAAAACTATAATTTCCTACCTATATAAAAAAGAGGATTTTATAGAAAATCCCATCTAACACAACGTCCAACGTAAATGCGATTTGCGAGGTGCAGGCGGTTCGTTGCGTCAATCTGACAGCCGCAAATTCTTGCGATTGTAGCGATTCTGTGTTATCGCATCTTTCAGTTGGTTTGTTTTAGCCTTTGGTTAAAGTATCGCACCGCCCGCACCTCGCAAATCGATTTGCAATTCGATAATTAAAAACTTCAATTTAAGGGTAAAACAAACCAAGTAAACGAAGCGACAACACATACCTAACTGCTACAATTGCACGAATTTATTTTCCAGTAGGAACAAAATGAATTCTTGTTATGTTTATTTTAGATTTTCTTGGGAATAATACCACATCAGAGTTCAAACTTGTGTATATTTTAAAACCAAACGTTTCAAAATCCTGTCGGATTTCGTTTTCAATGGATATAAATTTATAAAGTAAAATTGAAATATATGACAATTATTTTGACAAATATGTTTACGTTACTATGGATAAATTTATCCATAGTAACGTATGTTTACGTTATTATGGATAAATTTATCCATAGTAACGTAAACATATTTGTCAAAATAATTGTCATATATTTCAATTTTACTTTATAAATTTATATCCATTGAAAACGAAATCCGACAGGATTTTGAAACGTTTGGTTTTAAAATATACACAAGTTTGAACTCTGATGTGGTATTATTCCCAAGAAAATCTAAAATAAACTAGAAGATGCCACAAATAACATTCAGAAAACAATTCTTGTTATGTGTTTGATAGTTTGCGTCAATGTGACAACCTGAAACTATCAAACAAATAAAAATAATTCATTTTGTCCTTACTGGAAAATAAATTCTTACGATTTCAACAATTTTGTGTTGTCGCATCCCTTAGTTGGTTAGATTTCGTCTGCAGTTGGGATTTTTAATAGCCTCATTGAGGTATCGCGCCGCCCTCACCGCGCGAATCGCCTTTACGTGGGACACAGCCTAAGGTTGTGACCCACGATGCATCAACGTAACAACTAGAAACTGCAACAGCGGGCGAAAACAAACCAATTGAGCGATGTGTCAACATAAAATCGCTACCATCTCACGAATTTATTTTCAAGTAAGGACACTATGAATGTTTTTATATATTTGATAGTTTCGCGCTTTCCCTTTGACACAACATACCGCCCACACTGCGCATATCGCGTTTATGTTGGAAGCAGCCTTAGGCTTAGCCTTAGTCCTTCAAATGGAATCACATTTGCAAATGTAGAAGGACTTCGACGAATAATTATTCATTGATGAGAACAAATCAGTCAAGAGCCTATCAGAGGCTGTATAGATAGGTGGAGATGGGATTCAGAGTTCGTGGTTAAAGCTGACGGGGGCCATAAAAATATCTAAACTCATTTTCTATAACTTGTATTTTCTAAATTAATTCTATTTTGTTTCCAAATGTTCCTATAGGTAGACTTGTTAAAATAATAATTTATTAATTAAATTAAACTTTAATATGCATTGGAGTACTTTGTTTCATGATTAAACATTGAAGGTATGAAATTTATTTGATTCATTTTTCGTTTTTAAAATAATCGAGATGACACTGATAGTTTGCCAAAGTTTAAACGCTTCCACTACTCTGTTTTTAAAGCTAATTTGTGGTCGAACTCCTTCGAAACGGCTCGACCAATATTAATGATTTTTTTTATGTATGTTTGATGGGATGAGAATAGGTCGTAAACTATATTTCGTACCACTAGGTGATTAGGTTGACCCTACCCAGAAAAAAAAATATTTTTTTGAAAAATGTTAAAAATGTTGAAAACCTCAAAATGTCATATAAATTTCGTTCATGGATGATGATTTTAAAATGGCTTTGACAAAAAAATCTAAAAATGTAAGTGATGTAAAAATTACCATACGAAAAAATGTTCATATACGCTGATTTGTCTAGCCTATGCGAAGCCGGCATGAGTCAGCTAGTCAGTTCATTAATTTAAAAATTTTACATGAAAGTAAAATTCCTTTTTTTCTGACAATCCGATATAATAGATAATACAGCCATAAAAAAACCTGGGGCCCCACTATATATACCCTATGTTTTTGGAGTCGCTGAATCCAGTACGTCTCGGTTTAGCCATAACTTCAACAAACATTCTGAATTTTACTATATATCCTTCAAACCACAAACGGTATTAGGCTATATCCACCAGTACTTAGAAAGTCTCAAGCTTCTATAGCAAAGCTTCGCTTTAATGAGTAAGTTTGAAAAATGAGTGAAGAAATTCATGAATGTATACAACTAAAGAACCGAGCCGATTCAGCGAGTCGAGTTCGAGCTTCATTGGGTGCACTGTTTTTCCTCTTTACAAAAGGTATACAGCGCCCTTCTGGCGCCGGCGCTTCAAAGTCGATTCAATCGTTTTGAAATCAAGATTTTCTTCTAAGGTTAGAACCGGAAATCCTGAGATTAACGAAATTCGTATTAGACGCATACGCATAACCTAGATCGAACTTGGTTAAAATCATCTGGTCATCATTCTGTTATAAGGAGAAACACATATGCCTCATTTTCACACTGTGGGTCGTTGGTTTCAATTAAGAGTGTAGGCTAGTTGGAGTTTGACTGCATTAGGCGAGGGACTACAAATACATCACACGCGAATATATTTGCATTCTTACGAGATAAGTGGAGTAATTTCCTGATATGTCGAGAGCTTTCACAAATTGCTTCATTAGGCCAAGCTTGATATGACGGGGTGGGAGCAAATTTTTTTTCTAAAAGATTCTTGGATTCTATTCGCGTGTGATCTGTAGGTGTCGACAAAATGCTTATCTTAATTTATCTAAGTATATTATGCAACTTAAATATCATCATTTACAATCTTTGAACCACTGTACTTCAATGATGTACTAAAATTAAATACGGCTTCTTCTTTATAGGAACCATAAAATCAAAATCGACGAACCATTTTTCAGACATCGGAATGGCATCACACAAATTGGTCACGTGACTTTTCACGTGACCATGCGCCTTTACGTATTCTCGGTTTGGATCCTCTAACTTAAAACTCAATCGTTGAAAGTCTAATATAAGAACTCCAACATAGTACCCTAAAAGATTTACAACAATTCATTTTTAAGTGATTAAAACTCACCTTTTCATTCAAAGGCCTACTAATTATTTTTGAGATTGGTATTCCTCTTTAAATAAACAAGGCTAGTACAGCTATATGTTATTTATAAGGGTGATTTGGTGTTTTTAAATGTTATAAATTTACTTTAAATAGTTTTTAAAGTACTAGTAAGTAGTAAGCTCCATGTGTTTACTTACAAAAAGACTCACCAAGCATCCCAAAAAATATATGGTCAGGCATTTAAGAAGACCAGGTGATTCAACCACTATAAATTAATAAAATTTATATGGCGCAGTTTATATGGATATAACATATCCATATAAACAATTCTTCCCATTTGGTAATTAATGAAAACCAAGTCAGTAGAGTGGGGAATTCGCTACTTAATGAGGCTGGAACACATTTTCAACACGAGGGATCTTCTCCGGCCCGGCAATGGTGAGACCATGATAAATAAATAGAGCAAAGAGGACCTGTAGAGTAGCCAACTAGATCGCATGAATTGACGACATTTAATTCTTTTGTATGGGGTTATTTATAGTATGTTTTTTTACTTTCCAACCCCAACTTTTAGAAGAATTTCGTCAAGGAATTATTGTAAACTGCTATTCAAAGAGATGTTTTTGAAAATATACACCCGCTAATTTGATTATAACATACTTTGTTCAGCTGCAAGCAAAATTTTGACCATTTATGTGTTCAAATAATTCAGTTACGAAATTTTGTTTAATGGAGTAGTAATTATGCAAAATCTGGTGTATTGGAGTGATACTTGTCTATGACGCATTCGAAAGACTATCCGTAAAATCTGAATGGGTGGCTGGTATTTTAGTAACCATATTTGAAGGTTCCGCTCTTACCACCGTAGCAAAATGATTTGATGCCACCAGTCATGAACAATAACTCGGAGGAGTGCCATGGAGAAATTGGTCAGGAGTGCTTTCAGCACGATGCCGCTACACTACATTGGTGCCTGATTACATTTGGAACATAGAGATAGGTTACAGAGACCCAATCACGAAACCAGATCGTTTAGCCGCTTTTACCGCAGGTTATCTGCTCGTATTGTCACAATAAGAATAATTTTTAAGTTCCAAAAATAAATTCCTCAGAAAACGTGAGAAATGAAACTATACAGTGGCTTTATTTGTTGAGGTAGAACGGGGTTATACTGAGCTTGAAATATCAATAAAGTTATTTAAATGATTATGAATAAAACCTTTTTGTATATTTCTGGAAAAACTGAAATGATTTAAAAATATATTAATACTGTATACCATTTAGCCAAAAAATCACACTCTGGCACTTACAACAATTTAGTGGAGTTCCTTTAGTTGGTAATTTTAGATTTTTGATCATGCCTACCATTACTGTGCTTCCATCACACAGTAGTGGTAGTGGTTTCATTAATTTAATAAAAAGCATATTCGCCCTGTATAATAGTACTTAAGTCAAATCTAATACTTCAGAAAATTAAAGCTGATAAATCATAATGTAAATGTCATTAACAATTTTTGTATCTAAATAAAAATTAATTGAAAACAAGAAAAGTTTAAACGGGCAATATCTGTAAATTTCCTCACAAAGGAAAAATGCGAAAAGCTTACACTCTGTATCCTGCTGTTATACAAACCGGACATTACGATTGAAGGAAGCTGCTTAAGTAACGATAATAGCTTTAATTGCGTTTGCCCTCGTATACATCTAATGCGCATTACATTGAGGGGCTGTAATTGGCCATTCAATTACCGAGCCCGCAAATGCTATCAGTGGGGGTGAGAGTGCTATACCGCTCTACCACTTCACTTGAGGCTCGTTTTCTCTGCACAAACAATTCGTTAAATTGCATTATATGTGCTCATTATTTCTCTTTTTGTCTCGTTATTCATCTAATCAAATTGAACGGCTTAAGTGAATGATGTTGACGTATCAGGGTGCAAAGAGCAATCATGTTCTTATTATTTATATTGTTCTGTATAATGCTGTAAGCTTTTTTCTTAACACACTGTCAACCTTTACAACAGTGTAAATATTTAGTTATTCATTCGAATTTTCACTCCTCACCATGGCTTCTGAAAAATACAGATACGTTATGTAATTGAAAATCAAGAAGTAATAACTAAGGACAGTTTGTGGAAACTGCCCGGAACATTAGCCCTTAGGTATAGTACACCTTGATTTTCAGTTACTTAAAGTATTTTTGAGAAACCATTGTGAGTAGTGAAAAACAACTGAACAACCTAAATAACTAGTTGCCTCCTCAATCCTTCAAAAATTACTAGCGTAGATGTCAGACAACTTTGAACTCCGGTTATTTTGAATTTGAAAGGTATAATGCCAATTAATAGTTGACCAGAAAATATTTTTATGTTTGAGTTTAACGATATGAGACGGTTTAACAAAATTTGGAAATATTAAAAACTTCTAATCTGGTAAGCCTTTTAAGAAAAAAATTTGATAAAAAAATGCCTTCAAAGCAGTTGTTGGCCAAAGTGTGCTTGATCATCCATCATTTTCAATTCGCTCCGTTGTCAAGAACTGAACATTTCCTGCACTTCTCTGAGGAGAATTTTGCATAAATATAGCTTAGTATGAGTCGAAGAACTGAAGCATTATCACCATAGTATGTGTTTTCGATTAGCCCATTCACAGCAAGTGACTGTTTGGAGCGGATTTCGGTCAAGGTATTGGCATTGGGCCATTTTTTGATATAAAATAAGCAAGAATAAGTGTATGCTAAGAAATCAAAGTTGCTATTCATGAGATTGAAGCCCAAACAATCGAAAATGTACTGAAAAATTGGGATAGAATACTGTAAGGTCAGTAGTCTCTTTAATGATGTGTTTTATTCTACTATACTATACAATACTTCTTTGGATGGCCTTTAATATTTTCTAGTTAATTTTTGATATTTCGCTGTATTTTTCTTTTTAGGTTACAGTTTTATGCCTACTTTAATTTTTGGTTAGGCTTTTTGCGTTTTTTTCCCTTGGTTTTTGTTTCTCGGTTTCATTTCACATTTTCTTGGTCTTTTGTTACAACTTCAGTTACTTTAATTATTTAATATTTTCTGGGAACGTCAAATTTACTGCAATTTGTATTTCACAAGCAACAATTTTGCGCCCCTGTCAACTTCCAGTTAAATCCTTAGGGGTTCACGAATTAAATCCGCACCACTAAATAATTGTTAACTTGGGATTGAACTGGATGGTGCCGAAAAGTAACTGCGAACGATGAGGGAAACTTTTTATATTAGCACAGTAATGAATCTTCGTTCAATGGGAGTCGATTTTGGTCAACATTGAAAGGCCGTGTTGTCAATTTCCTTTTGTTTCAGAATTTCAGCCAGATTTGATTATACACTTTGGTGGTGAAATCTAGAAGCTTGCGCTTGATTCTTCATCGGTTGGATTCGATTCTATTCTAGCTATTTTGGCAACAAAAGCTTCGTCATCACCAATTCCAATTGCACCTCTTGCAACCTTCAAGTCATGTAGGATTAAAAACGTAGCCGTTTTGACAGAACTTCCTTAACTATCTCATTAAAAACCTTTAATTTGTATCTTGGGTCCAAATATGTAGCAATCTAATACAGGGTATTATTGAGAATGTCACAAAATCTACAATTGATATTTGAACTTAATTTTTGGCTTATACTTACGAAACGCTCATTTGTATCTGTCTGTGTATCGCTTAGGTTCCTCAGTATTTGTTAAAAGGGATTCATTACTGCCAGTAATTTATTAAAATACTAGCCGTTACCCGCGGTTTCACCCGCGCATGGAGTGTACAATTCTTTGAAAAAACATAGGGGATATCCTATATAACAATAATATCTAACTTTTTTTTTGAACCACTATAAATCCAACATCTCGAATATGTTTCGCCCAAATTGCAAGTGCTTATGGGCCGCGCTATATAACAGTTTTGTTCAACATTTTTTTGAACAACCTTTTATACCTACAACTCTACTTCAGCATATGGTGCAATCATCCTGTATTATGCTGCTATTTATTTGTCAATTAATATAACATTTTTAAACGGCTAACTATAACTCTACTTCACCCTATATTTCACCTATACAGTTGCTTACGGTCTACGCCATATTACAATTATTTCTGATAATTTTTGTGCAGTACTGTAAAGTAATATTTCTCCCCACCCTCTATTTTAACCACACTTTATACGCAACTTTTTCTATCATTGTTTTAAACACAGTTTATACCTGTAATTTTGCTTCGCCCCATATTCCATATAGGAGAATGCAGCTGTTCATTGTCTACCCTATATAATTTTTTATTATTATTTGATCCACCCTGTAAAACTATAACTCTACTTGGCTCTCGATTGCAACATATAACATTTTGGTACCACCTTGTATAAGTATATATCCGTCTTTTCTCAATATATTTCACCAAAACTGCAACTGTGTATGAAGCACCCTATATAACAAGTTTGTTCAAAATGTTTTTGAATCACTTTATATATTAATCTCTACTTCAACCTGTATTATAACCATTCTGTAAATGCTGATGCTTATTGTTCACCCAATATAACATTTTTTTAATACTTAACAATAACTCTACTCCACCCTATATGTCAACTATCATTTCTGTGCAACTGATTAAGAGCTACGCTCTTATACCATAATCTTGTTTTAATCACACTTTGTATCTTAACTTTACTTTACTCCATATTTCAGGTACTCTACCCTATATAATAAATTTTTTTCTACCATTTTTTACCCACCCTGTATAACTACAATGCTACTGCACTCTATATTTCAATAACCTTGTAAATGCAGCTACTTATGGACCACACAATATAACATTTTTGTAACGCCGTGTATGGTTAGAATTCTAGTCCATGCTATATTTCAGCCATCCTATATATGGAACACCTTTTTGATCATCACATCTCTTTATAATATTTTTAAACCCACCTATATAACTGTAATTATACTCTGCTACATATTTCAACTATCCTATATATGCAACTACTTGTGAATTTAAAATAACCTCCCTATAAGCTATAAGTCCACGCCATCTTTTATTTCCACCAACCTGTATAAACAACTGTTTTCGACCCATTTTTAATTGCTTACACAACACATTTTTTTCTAAGATTTTTTTATCCATCCTGTATAACTATAATTCTATACCTACTACCCTTATTTCAAGCACATTGTATATGCAACTACTTATGAGCCAACCTTTTGTTACCCACCCTGTATAAATATAATTCCCTAACCACATTGTATATATGCAGCTGTATTTGGGCAATGGAAAATATTTTTTTTAAAGATTTTTTTAACCTATGTAATTCTACCCCGGTCTAGGTTTCACCTATCTAATATTTGGTGAGTGCGTTGGAACGAATAGAGTAATTGTGTGTTACCCAACATCGTAGAAGTTTTTTCGCTATATCTACTGTTTCTGTCAATGTAGGGAGGTAAAATGTATACCAGATTTGAAGTCAAACTATAGGCTTTGCAATAAAAAAGATGCAAGCGTGAAAGTTGGTATACATGTTCTTCTCCTGAAATGCCTAGAACTGAATTTAATCACTTAGCGATCATCCCTTAGCTTGTAACTGCTATGTGGAGTATTTATTCATTGCGTGAGAATTGCTAAATTGATTCAGTTCTTTAATTATTCGTCTTTGGGTCAGTACTGCGGAGGTATGGTCTGCAAAATCTGAAAATGTTGCAAAAAGTGTAAACCATATTGTTACGCTCGAAATAATATTAAATCCACCAAAATATCACCACAATATAGATTTTGTCAAGATTGTCAAATTTGTTATGTCAGAAACCTAAAACGAGAAAAAACAAAAAAAAATTAAAATGAACAAAACGCCAAAAATACCAAAACTAAATGTAAAAGAAATGCAAAAAGTCAGAAATGTCAAAATATTTTAAAATTTAAAAAATGACACACTTATCAAAAATGTCAGAAATGCCAGACATGTCAAAAAGTCAAAAATGTCAGATATTTCAGAAATGCCAGAAATATTAGACATGTCAAAAATGTCAAAAACGGGAATATCAGAAATGTCGAAAATGTCAAACATGTAAAAAACGTAAAAAATGTAAAATAATGTAAAAAATGTTAAAATTGTCAAAAATATCAAATTTGTCAAAATCGTCAATAAAATCAAAAACCTCAAAAGTGTCAAAAACTTCAAAAACGTCTAAAATAGTCATGAAACGTCAAAATACCTGAAATGAAAAAAATGTTCAAAATAAATGTCAAATTTGTCTAGTTCTTGCGAAGCAGGGATAGGTCAGCTAGTTTCATAAAGTTATTCAAGCAATAATTATTAACATTGTAAAAAGCGATTAATAACGTGTTTTTCTTTTATTATTGCAAACATAAAAAAAATAATTTGGTCTCGCTTCGTCTCAAATTGCATGTCTTGTAAATAGTTTCCAAAAAATATTTGAATTAAAAACTTTCTTTCTTTTGGTTTAGAGAATTGAAAAACTCATTTTCACACCTTCCCATTTCTCGGCGGATACTTTTTTTTAAAGATGTAGGAATCCATAATTCAGCCCTGCTTACAACTAAAACCTGCTTGTATTATGTAACGAATAAATGTTTAAGCACCATAAGTCACAAAATTTCTGTATATTTCCAGACATTTCGGACTCTAGGTCAGACTCCGTTGTCAATGGCAAAGAAACTATGAAAAAACTCACAATTCTAAAATGTAAAATTAAAATGTTTGACAATATCTATTATTTGACTTATGTCGTAACTAAGAGAATATAATTTAATAATATATAGGGTAGCACAGAAACTTCTAGAGATCATAATATAATATATAATAATAAAGGTACTTTCAAATTTGAAGAATTTGAAAGGTATGATCTTCAGAATTGCGTAGCGCTCCTAGGTACGACTTTGTTATAAGATCCATTCGCCAAAAATGCGACCAAAGAATATTGTTGATTCAGTGATCTCATTAAAATCACGAGGGAGGAACCTAATGAACTATCCCCATATTGGGTTGTTCATAAGGACATGGTCATTAGCAATTCCTTTCTTAATCATCGGCAACCGAGGTAGTAGCGATACAATCGATTTCATTTAACAAAATTAAAACAGACTCTTTTAGTTTTCACTTCATTTTGTGTTCTTCTTTGTGTAATATAACTGAATTTTGAAATTGTATTTTTTGACCAAGCTCCCATGCATGTTCACAAATTTTGGATTTTTCAAACTGTCGTTTTATAATGTAATTTTTGTGTTCGTTTATTCGAACATTTAGAGGTCAAGAGGTTTCCACAATATAGAATTTATTACATTCACCAGGGATTTCATAAATCCAATTTTTTGTATTTTGTGTTGCGTTTTTTGGTTTTGTTTTTGATATAATTGATTTTAGTCTACTTCATGTTTTAATATTATATCTGTTTTCCACTCTTTTCGGTCTTTTTGAGAGACTCTGTATGTATGGTATAGTTATTGTAGTGATGTAATTATCTTGGGAGTCTGTGTTGCTTGGTGAAGTTTGGTGTTGGTTGTTAGCAATCGTATGGTATTCGATTTTGTTTAATTGTTTATTAATAAATTCTTCTGGGTAATTATTGTCAGAAAGTACATTTTTTATAAACGTTTTTTCTTCATCGAATTTATTGATATTAGAACCGTTTTTTTGCTCTGACATATAGAGATTTGATGATGTCTCTTTTTACTGAATTTGGATGATTAGAGGTAAAGTTGAGATACCTGTTAGTGTGAGTCGGTTATTTTTTTAAATTCTGTTTCAAATGTCGATTCTATTTTTGTTATTAAAATGGTAATTTGTTATTCTGTTCAAGTTCTAGTATAAACTGAATAGTATGTTCTTTGTTGCTTATGTCGTTAAGTCAAGAATCATGTTCTAATCGATCTTTTACTAAATCAACGTACACAATTGTCCATTTATACAATAATAGAACTACTAACATTTTATACAAAGACAACATATTTTCTACCAACAAGATTTTGGCATGGCAATGGGATCCTGTCTTAGACCGGGAGATCTGAATTAGAAGTTCAACCACGATTTTCTGAGTCTGGAGTACTGAAAGATTATATGAAGTACTTAAAATTCATGGACTTCCTAGGTAATTTTCCTGTGAAAATTGTATTTTCCAAACAAAAAAAAGTAGGTGCTGCGACGATGGGTTACCATCGATTTTACCAACAGATTTTTTTGGCAAGAGGGTGGTTGAAATCGATATATATAGATGCAAGAAAAATTATTAATTTTAAGTCCTGCCAACTAAATTAATCAAACATATTTATATCGAAATGACCAAAAAAATGGCATGACGCCTCCTAGGAAATAAATGAATTTTCACTTCCACTTGGAAAATTGTGCAGTAAATTTTCATCTTTATTCTGTTTTTCCAGAAATGTCCCTAGCAGGCGTAATGCCATTTTTTTATCATTTTAGGATAAAACTTTTTGATTATTATAGTTGGCAGGACTCAGAAAATCATTCAAGAATTAAACATGCTCTCTACATGTTCATATATCGATTTCAACCCTTTGTGGTCAAAGTCGTCGCAGCCCCTACTTTTTTTATTTGAAAAATCTGATTTTCACAGGAAAATCCCCTAGAAAACCCAAGAATTTTTTACGAATTGTAAGTACTTCATATTTGTTATTTAGGAACATAATCTTGAAGACTTAAACGACATAAACAATGAAGAACAAACTATTCAGTTTAAACTAGAATTTGAACAGAATACCAAATTATCTTTCTTAGACATTTTAATAACAAAAACAGGATCGACGTTTGAAACAGAAAGTTACAAAAAACCGTATCACACTAACAGATATCTCAACTTTAACTCTAATCATCCAAATTCAGTAAAAAGAGGTATCATCATCAAATCTCTTTACGACAGAGCAAAAACCAATTGTTCTAACATCAATAAATTCGATGAAGAAAACACGTTTATAAAAAATGTACTTTCTGCCAATAATTACCCATAAAATGTATAAATAAAGAGTTAAACAAAATCGAATACCATATGATCGCTAAAAACCAACACCAAACTTCACCAAGCAACACTGACTCCCAAAATAATCACATCCATCAATACAATAGCTGTACCATACACATATGGTCTCTTAGAAAGACTGAAAAGAGTGGGAAGCAGATTTAATATTAAAACATCATTTAAAACAAGAAGTACACTAAAATAAATTATATCAAAAACAAAACAAAAAAACACAACTCAAAATACAAAAAATTGCATTTATAAAATCACTGGTGAATGTAATAAATTATATATTGGGCAAACCTCTAGACCTCTAAATGTTCGAATAAGCGCAGACAAAAATTAATTTAAAAAACAACAATTTGAAACATCCAAATTTTGTGAACATCCTTGGGACCTTGGTCATAAAATACAATTTCAAAATTCAGTTATATTACACAAAGAAGAACACAACACGAAACGAAAACTAAAAGAGTCTGCTTTAATTTTGTTAAATGAAAACAATTTTATCGCGACTACTTCCGTAGAGTTCAATCGTTCCTGGTTGCCGATGATTAAGGAAGGAATTGCTAATGGTTATGTCCTTATGAACAACCAAATATCGGGATAGTTCATAAGGTTTCTCCTAAGTTTTCCCTTATGATTTTAATGGGATCACTAAATCAACAATATTCTTTGGTCGCATTTTTGGTGCATGCACTATTCTATAACAAAGTCGCACCTAGGAGCGCCACATAAAATTCTGAAGATCATACTTTTCAAATTCTTCAAATTAGAAAGAAAATTATTATTATATGATCTCTAGAAGTTTCTGTGCTACCCTGTATAAATTTCTGTATATTTCCAGACGTTTCGAAGTCTATGTCAGATTCCGTTGTCAATGGCAAAAAACTATGAAAAAACGCAAAATTCTAAAATGTAAAATTAAAATGTTTGACAATATCTATTATTTGACTTATGTCGTAACTAAGAGAATGTACTTTTATGTTTTTTTTTGGGCAATAATACCACAATAGAAATAAAACGACGTATATTGGTATTCCTGCAATGTACGTTGTTTTTTGCCATTGACAACGGAGTCTGAACTAGACTTCGAAACGTCTGGAAATATACAGAAATTTCGTTACTTGTGGTGTTATTTTCCAGAAAGTGCTTAAACATTCAAACAAATATCCTTCAGAAAATAATAAATGAATATCATTAAAATATCCTAGTCACTGGCCTAAGCACGTATTGTAGGTCCACTTTAAAAAATTGTAAAGTGAAAAATATTCAGAGAGTGAGTAAGTTATAGAATAAATTCAATAAAATTGTAATAATTTAATTGAATCTAATATTTGTACGAGCACTTACACAAATAGATTTTTTTATTTTTGCCATTTATCGCAGCGTGATTCAAAAAAATGTGCTTGCAAAATATTTCAATAGAATATTTTCACGGGAATTTAACATAATAAGTAATTTGAAAATAATTTGTTAAGAAGCTGCACAATTCTATTATGTTACAAATAAATATTTAGTACTTTGAGAACAGTGAGTTGTATTTTTATTCTCTAAACTTTTATACTAAGTAATCACAATGTTCGTGGGCACAGACTCGCGTCGACTTTTTACCATAAACAGAAACTTCGTCAAAAATTTTGCGTATTTCATTGTGCTTCTCACTAAATATACTAAAACATAGTGTACTGTAAACACCTAAACGTGAGTTTGAACTTATCCTAGTTTAAGTAGCTGATGGAAAATATTTGAGATATCAATAACCTACTGGTTAAAACCGAAACCGTTTTAGATTTATTAATATTAAGTAGAAGTTAACAATTCGAACTGCCAAAAATATTAATTAATGAAGTGCGAAACTTTAAGAACGTAAATTGGTAACACTTCCCGCGCTCCCTTCTGTTCCTGACTGTTATGGCGCGGGAATTTATGAGTTAAATGAAAAATATTGGATTCATTGATTGTAATTAGATATATTATAAAACAATACTCTTTGTCCCAATAATAAAAAGCATATAGATTAATAAATATAATTTGCTTATAATTATCAATGATTATTTTTTGTTTGTTGTTAATTGAAAGGAAAAATGAGAATGTTAAGAGTGCTCACTCAAACAAACGACTATTTTCTGCGTTTAATATCGATAACTTAAACCGACGCTTAACCAAACGTAGTCAATAATTCACATGTTCCTACAAACCACCCATTTGTTGACAGAGAACAATAACGTAGCCCAAAAAGAACAAATCGGCCCAATGTGTAACTGAAACTGACCAAAATAACACCAAATTTTAGGTAAAATCTATGAAATTAGGCAAATTAATATGTATAAAGATTTAAGTTACAAATAATCCAAAAAGCAAAATACGCATAAAAATGTGGTTTCCCATTAAGATTGCTAATCTGCAGTCACTCGAGGGAATATATTCGGTAACCAATCTATATAGCTTAATTTCCAGAAGTTAATGATTGTCCGACTTTTGTCGTAAAAGTCGGTCGTAATGACGGCAGTATGGTTTAAAGTGTCATCTTGTTGAACATAGAACATATTCAATTGTCGAAAAGCAAATCCCCGTTTGCATCGACTGAGCTGCCTGCCAGCCTGCTGTACACAATAACGTTTCTTATATCCTCATTTTAAAGACATAAAGTTTGTATTCTTGGTATAATCCCTAACAATCAGTATGGATAGTATGGATAGTATTGGATACAAATGTGTTCCTTTTATCACTTATACATATATTGGTCTCTCCTCAGAATGGCCATTAAAGGAGCGAAAAGACAAGATTTTAACTCCTCTGAACCACCAATTCTGCAATCTGACGCTCTATATATTTTTTAATGATAACAACTTTAGGCGCACTTTGCACATTTTTCCTGGTCAGTGAACGAGACGGATCCTTCAGTTCGGGTATTTATAGTATAAGGTGATGTTTTCATGATTATTTTCAATTTTTTATATTTATTTTGAAGTCGTTAATATATATTTTTTTAAATTCAGGTTACCTTCTGCTTGCACAAGGAATCAGATTAAAGCCTTTCACTTTTTTGGAATATCTCAAGTGTGGTTTCATTTTTAAAGATTTCAAAGTTGTGTTCTCTAGCCATGATGCTCAAAAGATATACAACTCTGTGCAAATCATCCTCTAAGGTTGCGAGGATTCGTGATGTGCGTTGTGTGGTGGTGTTGAATTCCTTTGAGAGCCATTGTTTACCCAGATATAATCAGATCTGTGTTTAAGCACTTTTTAGGCAATTACACCACAATACACAAAATTAGTGTATATTTTCAAACGGTTTCCTGGCCTAGATCAGGCATCGTTGTCAATGGCAAAGAAACTATGAAAAAAAGGCGCAATTCTAACCTAAACCCCGAAACGTTTGAAAACATACTGTTACGAGAATTCATCCGATAGTTGGTGCAATCGGTCATCAACCAATTCGTGGAAGGGACATTATTCCGATACTTCCGGGAATCCGAAATGTTTTGTCTCTCAACAGGACAACAGCTGCCGTTACTGGGAATTCCCTTGAAGCTTCCAGAACACATGAAAGAATATTGTCGATAGTTCGTTGGCTTGCCAGGAATAATTCGGAGAGAAATATATAAATACGGAGAGCTGTCGATAGCAGTATTCAGTATTCAGTATTCGACGGTGTTAAGTTAAGTTAAGATAAATTGGAAATAGTTCTGTGAATATAAATTGTGTTAAAGTAGTCGAAATAAATTAGAGTGAGTTGGACTGTGTTTTGAAATAAATCCAAGAACTGAACTGAACCCGAGAGTGAAAATAAAAACATTACAGTGGTGTTAGGTGTTCGGTGTATTTGTGAAACGAGTGGAAAATAAATAGACTAACCATGTTTAAAGCAGTGAATTTGGACCAGCTGAAAGTGGTTGATTTAAAGAAAGAACCGGAGAAAAGGGATTTAGAAATTAGTGGGAAGAAAAGTGAATTAATACAACGGCTACGAGATGCCCTAATAAATGAAGGTAACGAACCCGATACTTACTTGTTTGAAGTTTCTGGTTATGGGAACATGAGTATGCTACTGAAAAAAAGTAGAAGATAAATTACTAGAAAATTCTAAAACTCTAGACGAGAAATTGCTAGAAAATTCTAAAAACTTGAGAGAGTCGTTAGAAGATAAATTAGACAAATTACAAGAAAATTCTAAAGGTAGTAGTAAGGTAGGACATGTCCAGAGCCGTTGCAAGGAGAGCAACGGAGTACAAACTTCCTCGTCAGGGAAACTAAAGAAGGTCAATGTAAAGGGACCATCGTCGACCTTTAACCAACAAGTCCCAACTACCAACGCATATGTCGCTTCGCTACGCAACCACGTTAACAGTATCTTTGTAGATGGATTTATTAATAAGAAGCAATGTACAATGGTGCTGGATACAGGTGCTACAAAAACAGTTATAAGGCCCAACATCGTTTTAGAGACGATGATAAAACCAACAAAATGGCAACTGCGAACAGCGACAGGAGAAGCAGCGAAAGTCCATGGTGAAATAGAGCTTGAAATGGTCTTGGGAAATACAGCATTCCAACATGGGGCATTAGTGGCGGACATCGAAGACCAAGTCATCATTGGAATGGATGTCATGAGCACCAAGGGGTTCCAGTTAAAGTTTAAAGATGGAATTCTGCCTAGATGGGAAAGCTAAAGCTGGAACAGTGATGATGTTTGATCCCGAACTTAACGACGGAAATGTAGGCAGAGAAGTCGCGCTGGGGAAGACCCTGTTTCGTGACAAGGATATTGTGCCAGTAAGAGTAATGAACCTGAATCATTACTCGGTTGTGTTAAAGAAAGGAACAACTTTGTGTTATTGTTCAACAGTTTCCTCTGTAGTCAGAAGCACACAGCATGCAGAAATAACACAAGGTAAACTATCTGAGGAACTGGAAAGACTCATCACCGATTCATCTAAGAATTTGAAACCACACCAAAAAGCAAAATTGACGGACATCATTAGAAACTACCAGGATATTTTCGATGTATGGAATGGCAAAAGAGAACGAACCGATCTGGTAAAACATAAAATTAATACTTGGGACGCTCAACCTATTCGACAGTCGGTGAGAAAACTACCCCTAGCTAAAAGAAAAGAAGCCGACAGGATAGTACGGGAAATGTAGAAGAAGGTGTTATTGAACCATCGAATAGCCCTTGAGCTTCTCCAGTTGTCTTGGTTAACAAGAAAGATGGTTCGACCCCATTTTGCGTGGACTATCGGCAGTTAAACCACGCTATAAAGAAAGACAGCTATCCTCTCCCAAGAATAGACGATACCCTAGATACGCTGGCTGGAACGAAGATGTTTTCCACCCTGGACTTGAAAAGCGGTTATTGGCAGGTGGAACTAGCTAAGGAAGACCGGAAAAGCCAGCTTTTACCATCGGCTCAGGACTTTACCAATTCATGGTAATGACATTTGGGTTGTGTAATGCTCCAGCGACTTTTGAAAGATTGATGGAAACAGTGTTAAAGGGACTTTCATGGAAAACATGCCTGGTGTATCTTGACAACTTTATCGTGGTTGGAAAATCGTTTGAAGACCACGTGAGGAACCTGCAGGAGGTATTTCGGCGACTTCGAAGTTCCGGACTAAAGTTAAGCCCGAAGAAGTGTCAGCTCTTCCAAGAAGAGGTGCAATATCTTGGACATGTAGTTTCCGCACAGTGAGTAGCCATAGACAAATAGAAAATCAAAGCCGTCCAGGAATGGCCGATACCTGAAGATATCCACCAGTTAAGAAGTTTCCTGGGGTTATGCCCGTACTATCGTCGGTACGTAGCCGGTTTGCCAACATCGCCAAGCCACTTAATAGACTCACAGAGGGGAAGGTGCAGTACCAGTGGAACGAGGAATGTCAGCGATCATTCGAGACACTGAAAAGAACATTGAACAGTGCCCCCATTTTAACACATAATATTTTAAGTTATCCTTTGCCAGATGGGAACTTCGTTTTGGATACCAACGCACGCAATGTCGGAACTGGTACGGTGCTTTGGCAGATCCAAGACGGTCAGGAGAAAGTCATTGACTACTTCAGCAAGACCTTGAGCAAGCCTGAACGGAATTACTGCGTTACTCGCAGGAAACTCTTGGCTGTGGTAAAGGGGGTAGAACATTTCTATAAGTACCTTTATGGTAAAATATTCCTCCTGAGAACTGATCATGCAGCACTGAAGTGGCTCTTGCAGTTTAAAAACCCCGAAGGACAAGTGGCCAGGTGGATTGAGCGGTTGCAAGAATTCGAGTTCGAGACTGAGCATCGAGCAGGAACAAGCCATAAGAATGCTGATGCCCTATAGAGGAAACCATGCCCTGATGACTGCAAACATTGTCAGCGGGCTGAAAAAAAGGGGCTGTTCTCTGTAGAACTACCGCCATACATGACCATTGGCAATCTGAGGAAATAAGAAAGACCAGAAAATGGATCCGGAGTTATCCGGTGGACGGAAGAAGACCGCAAACCTATGTGGCAGGGGATTTCCTGATACTTACCAACCATAAAGTCGTACTGGACTCAGTGGAAATCTCTCATCCTGGAAAATGGACTTCTCAAGCGCATCCTGGAAACTCCAGAGGAGGGAAACGACAGAAAACAGATTATAGTTCGCAGAAATACGAGACCAGAGGTTTTACGAGAACTACATGATGGTACAACTGGAGGACATCTGGGAGTAACCAAAACCCTGGGGAAGTTGAAAGAACGCTTCTATTGGGTAAACTGCCAAGCAGATGTTAAGGATTGGTGCCGGAAATGTAAGGTTTGTGCAGCAAGTAATGGGCCTCAGAAGCGACCAAAAGCTCCCATGAAGCAATATAACGTGGGCAGTAACTTCGAAAGAGTAGCAATTGATGCAAATGGGCAGAAGCTTATGCCTTACCGAATCAAGAAGCCCTGACCGTTGCTGATGTCCTTGTCAAGGAATGGATCAGTCGTTATGGTATTCCCCTAGAGTTGCACTCAGACCAAGGTAGAAATTTCGAGTCTACTCTTTTCCAAGATGTCTGCAAGCTCTTGAAGATTAATAAAACACGGACGGCAGCATTACACCCGCAATCTAATGGAATGGTAGAACAGATGAGTAAAACCATTAATCGTCATTTGTCAAAGGTAGTCTCTGACCACCAAAGAGACTGGGAGCAGTATCTGCACTTGTTTCTAATGGCATATCGTTCGTCCGTAGACGAGTCAATGGGTCAGACACCGGTCAGTATTATTATGGGACGATAATTAAGACTACCATGCGATCTGAAGGTTGGAGAAGAGACCGCAGGTGAAGACTGTCAGCCAGTTACGTCAAAACATGGACGACATCCACCAGCGAGTCCGGTTGATTATCGAGAATGCCAGTGTCCAAATGAAGGAAGCCTACGACATCAAAGCCGAGGGCGGCGAATTCCAAGTTGATGAGCTTGTTTGGTTGTATAACCCACAACGTCGTCGTGGATATTCGCCCAAGCTACAAAGATCTTGAGAGGGGCCTTACCAAATTGTAAAGAAAAGCAACTATGTTGTCTACAGAATAAGGAAGCTGCCTCGAGGAAACCCAAAGGTTGTACATTTCAACAGGTTAGCACCTTATGCCGGAAGTCATGACGGCGAAGTTGACCAAGCCCAAGTTCGCAGTATCCAACCACCCGATGTCGAGATGACCTTTGAGCAGTTTGTGGCACTGTACTCTGATGGCAGAAAGTGCAGCACGAGGTAAAAAGAGAGGAAACCTTGAAACCTGTTTGAGGTGCCCATAGAATATGCCCTGGCTCATTGTGTGGCTCGAGATCTCCGGATGTCCAGAAGAATAGCTAAGGTGTTTGCCAAGAAATACGGCCAGTTCCAGATGCTAAGGGAGCAAGATCCAGTGGTAGGGAAGGTCCTTCATCTCGAAGATAAACAACCAGTGGCTACCAGAGACATCTTTAATTTGGTAACGAAAACATTCTCACAGGATCTTTGGAAGATTCTAGTAGAATTGAGGAATGTGATGATGGAGAAGAACCTGATGAAATTGGTAGTCCCAAAGATAGCCTGCGGGTTGGATGGACTGAATTGAAAGGTGGTGAGAAGTATGATGGAAACAATCTTTCGATTCAGTGGCATCGACATCGTGGTATGCTGTCTCAATATTCGCAGCCCAGATTCGAAAACCGTTCACTGTTACTTCCACCAAACTTCCCGTTGTCGAAATGGAGAGCCCTGCAAATATCGTTACACCAGGAAGGATTCTAGGACATTCCGGGACGAAATGGTCTTAAATAGGGGGCAATGTTACGCGAATTCATCCGATAGCTGGTGCAATCGGCCATCAACCAATTCGTTGAAGGGACATTATTCCGATATTTCTGGGAATCGGAAATGTTTTGTCTCTCAATAGGCCGACCACTGCCGTTACTGGGAATTCCCTTGAAGCTTCCAAAACACATGAAAGAAGATTCCCGATAGTTCGTTGATTTGTCAAAATATTTCCGAGAGAAATATATAAATACGGACAGCTGGCGATGGCAGTATTCAGTATTCGACGGTCGTATTGTTTAAGTTAAGATAAATTGTAAATAGTTCTGTGAATATAAATTGTGTTAAAGTACTGGAAGTAAATTAGAGTGAGTTGAACTGTGTTTTTAAATAAATCTAAGAACTGAACTGAACCGAGTGTGAAAAACATTGACAAAATATGTCACAATTTTCCTTCAGGAAACATCTTTAGACAGATCGTTAATATATAAATTGTGAAAACTGGATCAATGAAAGAGCGGCCTTTACTGTATCGCTTTTGTTCTTCTACAAGCTAACTTTATAATTATTCCTGCATAAAGTTGATAAGCAGTGTTATAATTATAATAGTCTTATCCCCTTATAGTTGTTGGTGGCTTTTTTCGCTTCTTCTATACTTGTCTTATAGTGTCTCGATTTTTAATTCTTTATGTTTAGTTTCATTGTTTTGTCTCATGTTTGTTAGTTTGCTAGCATGTTAAAATTTTTGTTTTTCTTGCAGTGCTGATTCGATTTCTTGCATCATATTTTTAGCCTTCTTTTCAACTACTCTTTTTTTTTCGTTTTCCCTCTTTGTATACAATCGGTTTTAACCCATACGATTGATTCGACTTCAGCGCCTTTTCCAGTAAGGGTCTCTTATATGTATTCCAAAATCCTTATTTAATATAAGTGTTTGACATTGGTTTCCTGTAGTAAGTGAGTTTTGCAGCTTTCTGGTCGTTTTATTTTATCAAGAATAATATTAATGCGAAAATTGTCTGATTTATTTGAGGCTGATATATTTGGTAACAGCTTTAGTTTCTTCGCTGACTGCGTGCTTGGCGAGTTCACCGGGCAATAATAGACGAATAGACTCATGGCCTTGCTGGAAATACCGGTATCGGGATGTATCTGTTTCAATACTTAAATAGTTTCCTTCTTAATGCGCTTCTTCTTTTTGTCAGCCTACGAAATGTTCTTTTGAGCGTTTCCGGCTTTCTTTGCAGCTTTACCGCTTATCTTAGGTGGCATATCGAATTGCTAACGATGTTTACGATATGAGACTCGAAAAGTTTGGAATAGCCATCTTACTCACCACAAGATAGTGGTCACTACCACTGAAGACAAGTGTATCAAAAATTAAATTGTTGAGCTTTCTATTTATAATAACTTCTTCTTTGTCCTCTCCCTGGCCATGTAAGTTTATCTTTTTGTCTCATTAAATATTCTTTTTCCATTATTACCTTCAACATTGGAAATGGGATTATTACCAACATGAACACTCTTATCACTATTATGAAGTTGTTTTATTTACTTTATCGACAATTTTTATAGGGTGTTACAGAATTTCGAGGTTTCCTCCTTTTTTATATTCTCTTTGGTGTAAACACCTACTGCTTTAAGAGTTAGTCTATTTATTTTTAAATCCTCTGTGAAGATTCTTTGGTTGATATAGCAGTAGCTAATAATTTTATTTTTCCATTTTTTTTTGTCTATCAAAATTGCTACGAGTGTTTGTGCTCTACAATTTTGATGAACTCCACTACGTATGAGTTCTTCGTCAGCTATGTTCATGGTTACTTTGGACTTTTTCTTGATTTGGGATATTATCGTAATATTGTTATTTCTTTCTTTCATGCGTTTCTTATTTCTTTTGATGTTGTTTTTGGGGCGCTTCTAATATTCCAAGTTGTTACTATTGTTATATAGTCTGTGGTTCAATTAAACTTAAAAAAAACTACTAATATTTACTATCACTTTCTAGAAACTTTTATTTACATCAACAGATGATTAGAATATCACAAATATAATACAACATAAGCTCTTCGTCGCACTAACTAACTGCCGCGATGATGGGTCGTTCCTTTTAAAACCAACATCGAAAACTCTCGTACAATCCATTATCAATTCTACAGCTGCCGAGCCATTTCGAGATAATTTTTTTTGTCCTAAAAGCGATCTATGTCGTACTGGAATGAAACCAGGGCCGGCTTAGGTAAATTTCGCAACGCTGCCCCTCCTTTAATTCTGACCTTCCTGGTCAGAAACATCCTCTCCATGTTAGGGAGCGAGTCGATGTAAATGGACCACCTTCAACTTAGCCCTGGGGTTTCGACGGATCCGGTAGACGACGTCATTAAGCCCAGGCGAGTATAAGCTTTGGGGATTTACCCTTGCTCCGTTTGGGGTTGTACAGCCAGACTTTGTCCCTCTCTTGGAACCCGACTGAATTGGCCTTGAGGTCGTATCGCGTCTTCATCCGGTCAGTGGTGGCCAACATCTGCGTTCGGGCTTATTCGTGTATTGCCAGCATGATATGTCGGAACTGGTCGCTATAATCGTCGATGTCTTGGGAAGGTTCTTCGATGGAGCCAAAAGCCAAATCGCAGGGCAATCGCAGCTCTTTTCCGAATAGGACCCTGGCTGGAGTCAGGCCTGTATTTTATGTACTGCTGAGCGATATACCAACAAGAATAGGGGAATATGCTCATTCCAATCACGCTGGTTATTGCTGACGACCTTGGATAGTTGTTGTTCCAAGGTCCTGTTGAATCTTTCCACCATTCCACCTGACTGTGGGTCCAATGGTGTTGGTTTGGTGTCGTTTTCCTGATCCCCAACATCGTGCAGACCTTCTGGAATACATTCGATTCGAAGTTATGCCCCTGGTCTGATTGTAGTTCCATCGGGACGCCAAACCTGCTGAATAGCTGTTCTACTAGCACCGTCGCTACCGTAGCTGCCTCTTGGTTAGGTATCGCATATGACTCAGGCCATTTGCTGAAGTAATCCATTGCGACCAGAATGTATTTGTTCCTCCTCTCAAACTCGGGAAATGGACCGACGACATCAATGGCGATTCTCTCAAATGGAACGCCCACATTGTACTGCTGCATTCTGCCCTTGGTCCGGGTAGTAGGAACAGAGGCCCAAGAAGCTTCGGAGTTCATGCTTGTCTCTTGGGACTGGCCAATCACGGATGGCTTCTATCTTGTCCTGGTTGGTGCGGATTCCTGACTCGGAAACGACGTGGCCCAAAAATTCTACTTCTTTTTGGAACAAGGAACACTTCTTCGGGTTGAGTCTCAGGTTGGCGTTATTAATTCTAGAGAATACCTCGCCCAGGTTCTTCGGGTGGTCGTCGAATGTCTGACCCCACACCAGAATGTCGTCGAGGTATACTAAGCACGTCCTCCATGTTTACCCGCTCAGTACATACTCCATTAGCCTCTCGAATGTTGCGGGAGCGTTACATAACCCAAAGGGCATGACTGTGAACTGAAACAGCTCTTTACTAGTAGAGAACGCTGTCTTCTCTCTGTCGTTTTCGTGTAGAACAAACTGCCAATATCCACTCTTTAGGTCTAGTGTGGAGAACCAACGGGAGCCTGCTAGTGTGGTCAGAGTGTCATCAATTCGGGGTAGTGGTTAGCTGTCTTTCTTAGTGACGTCATTCAGCTTTCTATAATTCACGCAAAATCGGGTGGTTCCATCCTTCTTTTTAATGGGCTGATGGATGGCTCATTAGCCTCACTCTGTAGTCACGTTGGAAATGTCCTGTCCGTCCACATCGGTAATCCGAATATCACAAATATAATACAACATAAGCTCTTTGTCGCACTAACTAACTGCCGCTTTGATGGGTCGTTCCTTTTAAAACCAGCATCGAAAACTCTCGTACAATCCATTATCAATTCTGCAGCTGCCGAGCCATTTCGAGATCTTTTTTTTGTCCTAAAACCGATCGATGCCGGCTTAGGTAAATTTCAGAAGACTACGAATGAATTAGATATCCACTTCCGTTTATATTTTTAATGACCATATCCTTGAACTGTAGATCATCCGACTGGGGGGGCTCCGAGACTTTTTTAGTTTTCAAGTACTTGAGGGATACAATTGAGCAGGGCTACCAAATCAAGGTTAGCTGGAATGTTTATCGACCTTTACTGGTCTAGATCCAATGTGTTCTGCGAAAGCAATTGCTCTTCAAGCACGGTATTATTCGTCAGCACTGTCTTGGTTTGGCGGAAGCTCTGGTCCATTTGCCTATACATTTCGCAATACCTGATATTGAAAAGCATCCAAGGAATTGCCACAACATAATTCCAAAACTCTAATTCCATTGCTGATGTTAGGAGATATCTGGTTCACAATAAATGTATATTTTCTCCAGAAATTATACGGTTTTATCGGAAATTGTAAAAAAGAACAAACAAGATTAATTACCCATGTAAAACCCATAAATCAGTAGTTGGTGCTGCTACGTCTCATAAATTGCTATTGGCACTAGAACACGAAAATAAACAAAAGTTAAGGAAGAACCACTAAGAAAAAAAATACTGAGATGTTTGTTCATATTCGCACTGACGAGTAATGGGTATAGTGTGTTTTTTGGGAGAAATGAAAATGTCCTTGAATTGCAAAAGTGATTGTCTCTATTAAAAGTAATAATTTTGTTTAAGTGCCAAATACTTAGTATAAAAATGCTATGTTTTCTACCTATCTAAAAATATAAAAAGTATAAAATTTCAGTTATTTATTATTGTCATAGTTTGCCCCCTGTGATTATGTAACTGTGAACCCCTGGTTCTGAGTTAAATATTGCACGACTTTCATTTCAGAATTCATTTGTTTACGTTGTTACTTCTAATAGTCTGGTCCATAAAACTCTTTAAATGTTAGAATTTGAGTTTCTGTTCGATACAGGTCGGGTTTTATTACAATTTTCTTCTCCAAAAATGATCAGATTTTAATTTGACAACTATCAAAGACACAGGAGTTCAGCAGATTTCATCTTGTGATATCTGGACTTTGAGAATTTCGAAACTTACCCATCATGAAGGACTTGAATTAAAAATATTTTATTTCACTTTCACAATCATTTTCTGAATATCCTAAACCTTTGAAACCTTATAAATTATCCTCTAACGAGACCGACGCGTTTCCTACTGAAGACATAAATTTTCCAATTCGAGTTTTTATTTACAGAGAGCGAGCCAACCACAAATGGAAATAACACTTGAGTTTTATGGTCCTAAGGAAAGGTCCCATTCATGCGAGAGGTAAAAATATGGAAATATTAATATTTATACACGGTAATTTGTACTGAACGAATGGGACCATTTACATTTTTGTGTCATTATGTAATGTCTCAGTAATATTTATGTTTTGTTTTATGTTGTTTCACCCCAATAAATATTACAACTTAGTTGGATATAATTAATTTTAATCTCTTTCGATAATTGTGTGCTATCCAGATTTAAAAAGTTTGTTTTAGTTATTAAACCAATAGATAATAAACTTGCCTAGTTTATGAGAACAATATTAGTTGTAATTATGCACCAATAGACCTGAGACTTGTTTCATTATAATTAAAGAAAATGAGAAGACAAATTAACAATGATGTGCACGTATCAACTTTACATGATACCAATAAAATTACGTACAAACTTACTTAATACACCAAAATAATATACACAAACAATTTGCAGATGTCTTGCAAAACATAACTGGTTCTCAAAATTATTCAAAATCACCTAAAACTTTGAAAATCATCAGATATTTCTTATCTCTAAAAGATATTAGAACCACCATATAAATTGAGGCTTAATTTCATACAATTTTTAATTTGATTATTTTTAGGCGAAGTCTAATCTCAAAGCAAGTAAATCACCTCGAAAAAAATAGAGCAAGATAAAGTGTAACGTTCACCATCGAAATAGATTTCTTCTTCTTGAGCTTATGCATTAATGAATAATAGCGACCACAGTCTCCATTTCCTTTCTGTTTTTGGTTGCGTGTATGTATCTAAATATCATATAATCCTGTCCATTGTCTAATGTTTGGCTGCCATGACCTTTCCTTTATTAAGTAATTGGAGAAAGGTATACTATTCGTATATTATGCCATAAAGAAGCTGTTTTTTTCTTTTAGGACTTTTCAAATATCTTAAGCTTATTAATCGCGTTCGTCTTGAGGTTCCAGCCCTTATCTCCATAAAAACCAATCGGTCAGATACATCAGCGTGTGAATATCATCAGAAGACAATGAGTTGACCATCCTTGGCAGCGCCTTTTGATGTTTTGATGTTTGCTATCATCGGACTAAGAGGATGGAATATCTCCTGACGGATAATTTGGTTAAACGAAATACGATATAGAAACTAACCATTATGTTTGGGCTTAGGGTGAGGTTTGTAAACTTCTGGATGAAGTGTGCCAAATCCTATTAGATACTAGTGGTTTTAATAGAGTGGTAAGAATCTTTTCAGTGTCATAACAGCATTTGTTAAAGTCCCCAAAATTACTTAATGTGACGGAATGTGATGTGTTTTGGGAGAGGGGGGGGCTAAGCATATGTGACGTGCACAGTTCATCAAACATTTCTACTTTAATTATTCTATTTTTTTTATTCAGTTCATTGATTTTTTCAAATTTGTCAATATATAAACATTTTACGTATATATTTTAATCTATATATCATATAACTTGGTTATTTTAGTTATGTTTATTTTTCGGCACAATAGTCTTATTCAAGAAACATTTCTCATATAGCTGGACCTGGACAACTCGATTTTAAAAAAGTTGAATAATTAGTTGTTAGCGAGTATTTCGAAATATATAAATTTGTCTTTCAAAAGTTCCACTATATGTATTGTTATATATGTAATTCATTAGTCACCTAGCAGACAATAAATACCGACTTTCTTTTCGTTTCTTAATTTTTGTGCCATATTACGCGTACTGCTCAGTTTACGTTAGCATTTCTTAGATTTAACAGGTAACTTTTCTAAAAGCAATTCATAAAAGTATACTCAAACCGGAAAGAAAAAGATAAGGTGTTTCCCCTTGTATACAATCAAGTCGTATCACAGCTCGTTGAATATAGCCCTTTATATTCTCTATGAAAACGCTGGTGCAGTGTGGATAGATGAAGACGATTAAATTAAAAGGAATTCTAAGCATTTAAAGAATCTCTGGCCTCCCAATAAATTTATTTGATCGTTACTATAGATGTTTATTTATATATTTAAATTATATTATTGAAATAATATATATTTAGAAATATCAATATTTGTGTATTATTAATCCCAATGTATCATGTACAGGGCAGGGAAGGTTCTAGCTTTTGTGACGATATATTTATAGAGGGGTCACAAAATGGGTGGCGCAGCGTAACAAACGGAGGTCCAAATAGTGTGGCGTACCTATTTTAGGAACGGCCCCAATGTATTTATTATCCAGGTTGGTCTGTTAGTGACTTCCTTTAATATTTATAATGGACGGGGGAGTTTTTTATGACATGTATTTACGTTCTACATATTTATTGTTTATTCTTCTGTCCCAATCTGTAGGGTACAATAATGTCCTCAAATATTAACCTTTACCTAGTTTACCATTCAAATCGCCCATAATAGATATTGATCTTATGCCCCTTTGTCAGTTTTAGCAAACCTCCTGCCTTGCTATAAAACCATTATTGTTCTGTTGATTCAGAAATTGGTGCATGTATTTGTATTCTTTTCAGGTCGATTGGTTTAGCTCTCTTATTAAACCTTTGGTTTTGTGGCGTTATGTTGATGACATATTCGTTATTTGGGAACATAATCTTGAGGATTTACATGCATTACTTAACGACATAAACAACACAGAACCAACTATTCAGTTTACACTAGAGCTTGAACAGAATAACAAATTACCATTCTTAGACATTTTAATAACCAAAACACAATCGACATTTGAAACAGAGTTTAGAGAAAACCAACTCATACTAACAGGTATCTCAACTTTAACTCTAATCATCCAAGTTCAGTAAAAAGAGGTATCATTAAATCTCTATATGACAGAGCAAAAACCAACTGTTCTAATATCAATAAATTCAATGAAGAAAAAAGTTTATAAAAAATGTACTTTCTGCCAATCATTACCCAAATAAATTTATTAATAACGAGTTAAACAAAATTGAATACCAAACAATCCCTAACAACTAACTTCAAACTTCACCAAGCAACACTGACTCTCAAGATAATCACATTAATACAATAACTATACCATACATACAGGGTCTATCAGAAGGACTAAAAAGAGTGGGAAACAGATATAATATCAAAACATCATTTAAAACAAGAAATACACTAAAATCAATTATATCAAAAACCAAACCAAATAACACAACTCAAAATACAAAAAATTGCATTTATAAAATCCCGTGTGAATGTAATAAATTCTATATTGGAGAAACCTCTAGACCTCTGAATGTTCGAACAAACGAACACAAAAATTACATAAAAAACGACAAATTGAAAAATCCAAAATTTGTGAACATGCTTGGGACCTTGGTCATAAAATATAGTTTCAAAATTCAGTTATATTACACAAAGAAGAACACAACACCAAAAGAACACTAAAAGAGTCTGCTTTAATTTTGTTAAATGAAAACGATTGTATCGCTACTACCTCCGTAGAATTCAGTCGTTCCTGGTTGCCGATGATTAAGGAAGAAATTGCTAATGGTCATGTCCTTGTGAACAACCCAATATCGGGATAGTTCATAAGGTTTTTCCTA
Source organism: Octodonta nipae (assembly GCA_034190945.1). Lineage (NCBI taxonomy): Eukaryota > Metazoa > Arthropoda > Insecta > Coleoptera > Chrysomelidae > Octodonta > Octodonta nipae. The sequence goes on along the minus strand of CM067224.1, from coordinate 39,954,177 downwards.
GGTTTTCCCTTATGATTTTAACGGGATCACTGATTCCCAAAAAAAAAATTGTAATTACAATCATACGGAGTTGAATGTACAAAACAGAACCTCGAGAACATGCTTTCCTAGCAAAACGGGGCAACCAGTCATCGGTACATTAAGGGATTCAGTGTCAGGGCCCCGATTCTTGAAACCATTCGACGGCTCTACCACTCGACTTCGGACGTATGTCGTATGAAATCTGACCTAGATGAAGTTTAATATATGGGTTAATCTTCATTTACCTCAACTTTTCATGCGAATTTCGTCGAAAGTCGGTTAGTAGAGATGTCGGATGGTTCGAGAATCGGGCCCCAGATGTTTCGTGAAAGTCTTATTTTTTTGGGATATTTTCTCGGCCGCCAGCTCGACGGATTTAACGGCTTCTTCTTTTTTTATATGGATATCTTAAAGAACACAATTTACTGCAATAAATGTGAGCAATCACACTGTGTACACATAACATTCGTAATGCTATTTTGAACATACTCCAGTATCTAAGGCAGTCAGGGTTGGACGATTTGAATGCTTTAAAATTGGAAACATAATTAGTAACGTTGAGACAAAATACTGAAAACTAAATTTTTTTTTTTTTTTTTCATTTAGAATCCATAATGTTCAAAGGCAAAATCAGTCACTTTTATATCGCCACAGCCTGTATGCAAGTAATCAGAATTTCCCCGATAAATTCTCTCCGCTCTGCATTCTCTGATGGTCGTTAGAAATTCAAATGGTCAGTAAATATATAAATCTCGTCATAATATTCCGAAGACAAGAATGACTTTAATATGTTAATATATATCTGTAGGTCCGCTCTGCCCCGTAAATATATTCTAAACATCAAATAACCACAATAAAGAACGAATAGCAATATTTTGAAGCATAAATCCTCTGCCAAGTGTCCTATGAAAAATAGCCGTCTACAACGAAATAAAAAAAAACAACTATAATTTAATAAAACCCCAATGTTCAGTCGATATTTTACCTGGCACTCACAACGACTAAGATTAATGTAGTAATTTTTGGGAACCATTACAGTAAATGCACGGGCGCCATTGTCATTGATTGCATATGTTCGTGGTGTTCGAAAAATAACAAGAATGATGTATCAGTCATTTATAAAAGCTGCGCATGACTGTTATTAGTTACACTTGAAATGCCTCAAATTATGGCACGCATATCGTTTCGCAGATTGAATTAAAGATAAATTGGTGGTGTCTGAAAACTTAATGTATACGAATACAGAAATTAGTTTCATCAAAGAGTCAGTGAGTTTGGTGGATATAAAAAAATCATTGTTTGATACATAACAGTAAATTTGTAAGACCGACACCTAGAATTTTCGGAGAAACTAGCACACAGAGGTTCCGTGTAACTGCTGTTCTCCCGTAACTCCTAGGAGAGCGCAACTGATAAAGATTTCCGACCAGAAACAATATATATCACATATACTGTCTTGCTTACAAAAGAATGACACCTCAAAGAGAGTTTTCAAAATCATTGTTGTTAGAATGTTAATAGAATGAAGAATTTCAGAAATTGAAAATAGTGACACAATACAACTACTTTTGAGTCTATACAAACTTTTGAATGCGAAATAATACATCGTTTCTACCGTTCATCGATTACGCGAACCGGTCATAACTGATATATCGAAAAAGAAATTTGTACTTTAAAACGTAATTAAATAATTAAAGACGAATTGAATAGTGTCAGCTTTTGAGGGTAGGACAGCTGATGACAGGGTCTCACCGTGAAACTTATATATCCTCTTGCGTTCAAAAGTATGGAAAAGCAAGTAAAACAATTGTTGTAGAAAATTGTTATTACTAAAACTTTTAAATGTCAGTATTCAGTTTGCTTTCAAAAACAACCTGACAAAGTAAATATTACAATTTACAATACTATGTTCGTTATTTATTGACATTTTTCTGCAAAATAATTTCTGAAAACCAAATATTAATTTTTGTTCAAAATGTAGTTAAGTTCAATTTATGAAAATTATTTCGTACTTTAAAACGTAATTAAATAATTAAGAACGAATTGAATAGTGTCATCTTTTGAGGGTAGAGTAGCTGACGACAGGGTCTCACCTTGAAACTTATATATCCTCTTGCGTTCAAAAGTATGGAAAAGTAAGTAAAACAATTGTTGTAGAAAATTGTTATTACTAAAACTTTTAAATGTCAGTATTCAGTTTGCTTTCAAAAACAACCTGACAAAGTAAATATTACAATTTAAAATACTATGTTCGTTATTTATTGAGATTTTTCTGCAAAATAATTTCTGAAAACCAAATATTAATTTTTGTACAAAATGTAGTTAAGTTTAATCTATGAAAATTATTTGCAAAAGTTAAAAAACTGCTCACCCAATAAAAATGTCCATGATGAATTTTTCTTTCAAATATGTGTGATATGTTTTCGATTTAGCCCAATCAATTGCGATTTTCCTATGCAAAATGTTCAGCACAAAACTGTCTGCACCATGACTTAAAGGGTAATCCATAGATTATTAAAATACAAAATTCAATTCCAACTGAGCACTGGGATTATTGAAACAACAAAAATTTGATAAGTGACATTTTTGATTCGTATGGGATTTCTCTCTTCACAACTATTTCTGAAAAAGTAGTTATCAGAAAAGTTTAAAAACATGTAAGTTAGGTGTATTAAAAATTATAAGCATTTAAAAATGGAAGAATTCTACACCGTCTGAAGGTCTTTTCACCCCTGTTGAACAACATCCTTACTTTTCTTACCTTTTTTGTTATAATGCGACTGCTCCTGTCAGGAAGAAAATATCATTTTTTAAAAAGTATTCAGAATCAATACTTCGCCTATTTTCAAGTGACTGTATTAGAAAAAAAGTATTATGCGAGGTTGGCAAGTAACTTGAAAAGTTGGCATATGTAATAAGGATTCCAAAATGGTATGACACTTGCTAGATTATTTCTTACATAGTGTGCAATATTTTTTGTTTTGTAATGAAACCAAGTTTTGAATTATTTTTTCTTATTTACTTAAGAAAAATTCTAGTGTACCCAAGGCCGTCAATGTCAAATTGTGATTTGGGATATTTGGAAAAGCTGTGGAACCTTTGGTGTGTCACAAATGTAAAAACACAGTTTTGCGCCCCAACACCAAACCTTTATTTTAAACACTCAACGCCGTTTCAACAACTCTAAGTTGTCATCAACTTATACTCAAACTCAAAGTTTGGGTTTACTCCTTGAAGATGACAACTTAGAGTTGTTGAAACGGCGTTGAGTGTTTAAAATAAAGGTTTGGTGTTAGGGTGCAAAACTGTGTTTTTACATTTGTATATTTGTCATTGCCAATCCTCTTAATTTTTTAATTTTTTGTACAATTTGTATTCATACCATTGAAAACGAGGTCTGATTTAGACCTTGAAACGTTTGAACTTTTTAACTATACAGACTTTCAAGTATATGTGATAGTTATTCCCAAAGAACTCGAAAAAAATAAAAATCAAGAATCTACTTTGAGTGAGAGGAAGGGGTCATTTTTTGAAGTATCTGTTTTATGGAAAAAGTTTAATTTATTAACTTAAACATGAAAAATTTGAATTCTAAGATTTATTTTATCTACAATAAATATACAAAATTTCTTAATGAAACTAAAAATTAAATGCTGAGATTACATTTAAATTTAATCTTCTTAAAAAATATTGGGTTATCAGATGAGCGAATCTTCCATTATTACTAAATTCCCTTAATCTTTGCCGTAGCTGAGCTAAATTTTCAATCAACTTCTTCTTTTACCGGTCGCCCCTAAAAAAAATCTAGCCAGTTTAAATCGAGCCAACGGACGGGCCAAGAAGATTGCACCAGACCACCATATTCACCACCTAACGCACTATTTTCTAATGAGCTCTAGTTGAGCGGGTACAGCGCGGTGGGCAACCGTCTTGCTGGAATCATATGTCCCTATAAATAATTAGTAGCACGTGTTCCAACAGATTTTGTAAATTATTTTGTAAAAATCTAAGTAGACTTCATCAGTTAAAACATCTGGCAGCTCAAAATTATTTTCCCATTTAAAATTCTAGTACACATGTTTATCTTAAACCTATTTTATAATCTATCTTGTCTCATCAAATTTTGATTTTCTATATGCGATTCATATAAGTTATGCAGGTTCATATACTTAATACTAATTAATATACTGCTATCGCCCGTAAGAGGAAGGGTTTCCGACTAAGAGAGACACCAGGTTATACCGTGTTACTGTACCTAAACCGTTTTCCGCAAGCGTTGCCAAGAATCAAATAGAGAAAAAACATAACCAACAACAGAAGAGCCTATTGGCATTTTCGAACATGCGCATAAGGCCCGAAGTACAGTACAGTTATAGACATATATACGTTTGGATTGTGACGTTTGCGCCTTTCTCTAGACTCTGTTAGCAGTATATTAGTATTAAGTATATGAATGTAACCATCTTTTTTAAATATCGACTCATCCGAGCATAAAACGTTCTCAAAGGAAAAATGACTGTCTATTATTTGTCAATACAGCGTCACTATCTGTCTCGGTCACACTTCGTGAAATGACTCCCGTCTCAATCAATGTAGAGTCTTAGATACCCTAGAATTCGTTTTGAGTAACTAAGAAAAATAAATTCAAAACTGGGTTTCATTACAAAATGATTTGGCAAGTGCAAGTTGGACTTGCATACTAAGGGTTCCGTTTTACCTTTGAGATTTGATACAATGTAGGTAAATCAAAGTATATATTTTTCTAATATTCCAGTTTCAGATCAGCAGCGAATAAGTGGATCTGTTAAATTTATAAAATTACACACTTTTGTTTCTCACAAGGAGTCTTTTTATTTTATCTGCTACATAATTCCCTTGATTTTTATAAAAGTGTTTATTTAATTTTCTAATTTGACCCCCCAAAATTAAGATTAGGATTTCCGCTTTATTTTACCAGTGAAGCTCTATAAAATCTTTTGTCTCAATTTTGGGCTGTAATAATAAATTAATAAAACTTTTTAATTATTTTAAAAACACAAATAAAATATATTTGTATTTTTCTAATGATTCCTTTCATTTGATACATTACGTTACGGGTGAACTTTAAAAAACAAAATTTTCCATTTAAGTTTATAGATTATTGTTAGGATTTGTGTTTCACTTTTCTTAATGAGTCAACTTTTGTATATATTTTTTAATAACAAATTATTTAAAAAATATGAAAAAAAATTACTTGTAGTCCTTAGTCTTCCACTTGATATATTACATGAAGTTTTATTTATTTTTTTTTCATTTAACTCTGTAATTTGGCTCCCAAGTTTAATTTCAGCTTTCTCAGGTAATTTTTTCTGTAAAGTTCAAGTTTTGTTAATATATTTTAAACAATATATTTTAAAAAAATGAAAAAATATATTTTAATTCTTCATAATGACCCCTTTCATTTAATATATTGTGTGATGTGTTTTAAAAAAGTATTTTCTTAAATTTTTCTTTTAATTCCATAATTTGCCTCCTCCCCCCACCATATACACTTAATTTTTTTCAAAATTTTAGGTGTTATAGTTCCGGAAATAAAGGCGGAAAGATAAGTTATTTTTTTTATAGTTTTGTTAATATATTTTAAACAATTTATTTTAAAAATGTGAAAAACATATATTTGTATTTTGTAATGAGCCCTTTGACTTGATATATTACATGATGCCTTAGAAACAATTTTAATTTTATATTTTCTATTTAATTCTGTAATTTTGTAATTTTTTTCTTTAAAGTTCAGGTGAGGCCCTATCTTTATTTTTGCAAATTTACCTCTCATAATTTCAGAGATAAGTGGGGGATGGTTAATTTTTTATGTTTTTAAAAATATGAAAAAGATATATTTGTATTTACTTTTGTTAATTTTATAAATACTAGCTGTCGCCCAGTGGTCGAAATTCGACCAATTGTGTCAATATCTCTGGTAGGTAAAGTACCCTGAAAATTTTATGGTGACATTCTATCTTAGGACTTAAGGGAGAACAGCAATTACACGGAACGGATCCAGATGTGGAACCTCTGTGTCGGTCTTACATCTCGCTTCTACAAATAAGTAACGAAATTCAAGTTCTCTTTCAGATATAATTTATAGGACTTCATTTGTGTTCAAATTCGTAATTCTTAATTTTATATGACAACAATTAAACCGCTAATGGGCTACCCTAGATAATTATTTTTTCTAACCACCCTGTATAACTATAATTGCTCTCAATTCTCTAACATTTATATATAAATACTCATTATAATAATTCCATCTCATTATATATTTCCACCAGCCTGTATATGCAACTGCTCATGGACCACGCATAATATTTTTTAACATTTTTGAACCACCCGGTAAACCATTCTGTATATGCGACTGCCTATAAGCGACCGTATTTACTCTTTTTGTTTATGAAATTTTTAATTATCTTCTGTAACTATAGTTCTACTCCGATCTATATTTCAATCATCATACATATGGAACTCATCATGGGCTACTCTATAAATCATTTCCTTTTCAAACATTTTTTATAATCATCCTGTATATCTATAATTCCTATATTTCATCTACCCTATATATATACTACTGCTTATGGGTTACGAAATGTTGCATTTCCATTTCCGCCACCCTGTATATGCATCTCTGTATAATATTTTTTGCACCACCCTGTATAACTGTAATGCTATTGCGCCCTCTATTTCAAGAACCCTATAAATTCAACCGCTAATGGGCTTCCCTATATAATTATTTTATTAGTTATAATTGCACTTTACTCTATATTTTAAACACCCTATATATGCAACTGCTTGGGTGCCACACACGAAAAAAATTATTTCTAACATATCTGGAATCGCCCTGTGTAATTATAATATATAACGCCTTATATCTCAGTCAATTTAAAACATGAGAAAACATAACTTTTTACCCATCCAAAAATCGCCTAAGCTGCAATTTTTACTTTAAAAAATATTAAATAGCGATAAAATTCTTGTAAGATTCTAAGATTCTATACATCAATTTGTAGAAATTTTTTTTTTCAAGAGCAGTTTCAACCTCAAGTATGTTACCAAATCATCCTGTATTGAAAGTCTTGTCATAATTATTGTCACAATTTCGTTCTTTTTCGGTAATACGATTTTTCCCGAGCAATCGATTTCTAGGCGCCAAAACCCCGAAATGAAATTTAGACAGTCATAGTTTGCGAGAATTACATAAATATAATAAGATATATGTAAATAAACAAAACATTATATGTATTATATTGTTAGATAAATTAGTAAAAATATATTTGCAGCATATCACATCTCGTTAAAAGAACATTTAACATTTTTTGACTGACTGCTAATATTTTAGACATGTTAAAATTAATTTAAAAGATTACCTTATATCGAATAAAACAGCAATATATTACTAATACTTATACAATTTTCATTTGCACATGGCATAAAAAATATTCATATTCAACTTGAGAGGATCTGAAATCAAATGTATCAATTAGCTTTATAATCTCTCAATAGTTTATTTACGTAAAAGTTTTCATCGGGGGATTATATCAAAACATTTAAGAAATACAATGCACCACCTGTTAATTTATGTTAAATAATAGCTTTATTTGTTGAGAATTTTTGTAAGTTCATTGAAATTGAAATTTTGAAAATTATACATTGATAATTTTCTGATTGCATTGAGAAGGTAACTTAACCTAGCGGTTAACATTGTTAAGAAATGTCAAATTGAAATTCAATCTATGGTTCTCCGTGAACTGGTCGAGAAATTAGAATCATTACCATGATGTCAGATCTAACTATTTATCTTCAATTTCACTATTTGTATTTATATCAAGGCTTTGTAATCTTAGTTAAATTGTATGAAACTATTAGCCTTTAAAATAGAAACAATATAAATAAATAGTATAATGTTAAAATAATAAATTATTATCGGAAAAACATCGTTCAGTTACCACACAATACAAATTTCTGATTTTAGTTGACAAACTATATTTAGAAAAACTTGCGAGTACCCAATAAATTGTCATTATCATTATTATAATATAAATTTTTGTGGGTGAGTTCTCAATAGCATGATAATGTAGAATAACTTTGAGAACCAAACAAAATTTGTTAGTTTTTCGTTTAATTTAGTTTGTATTTCTCATTCGAGTCAATCCGTCTTACGATTTTCTCTCCACGCAATCTGGCGGCACTGTGGACGTAATTTATTATTTTTTTATTTCACTTTATTTAATGAATGAATCAATATTATAAATATATTGTAATGTTTTTATTTTCACACTCGGGTTCAGTTCAGTTCTTGGATTTATTTAAAAACACAGTCTAACTCACTCTAATTTATTTCCACTACTTTTACACAAATTTATATTCACAGAAACTACTATTTACATTTTATCTTAACTGTACAAACGACCGACGAAAACTCAATCCTCCTATCGCCAGCTGCTTTATATTTATACATTTGTCTAGGAATTATCTGGTACGTCCACGAACCATCGGGAAATTCCATCACGTTCTGGAAGCTTTAAAGGAATTTCCAGTAACGGCAGCGGTCCGCCGGTTGAGAGACAAATATTTCGGGTTCCCAGAATTTATCGGAATAATGTCCCTTCCATGAACTGGTTGATGGCCGATTGCACCAGCGGTCGGATGAATTCTCGTAACATTGCCCCCTCCTTAAGGCCATTTCGTCCCGGAATGTCCCAGAATCCTTCCTGGTGTGACGATATTTGCAGGACTCTCCATTTCGACAACGGGAAGTTTGGTGGAAGTAACAATCAACGGTCTTCGAATCTGGGCTGCGATTATTGAGACAGCATACCAGGATGTCGACGCCACTGAATCGAAAGATTGTTTCCATCATACTTCTCACCACCCTCCAATTCAGCCCATCCAACCCGCAGGCTATCTTTGGGACCGCCAATTTCATCAGATTCTTTTCCATCATTACATTCCTCAATTCTACCAGAGTCTGCCAAAGATCGCTGTATGTTGGCTTGTCCTGCGAGAATGTTTTCGTTACCAAATAAAAGATGTCTCTGGTACCCACTGGTTGTTTATCTTCGAGATGAAGGACCTTCCCTACCGCTGGATCTTGCTCCCGCAGTTTCTGGAACTGGCCGTACTTTTTGGCAAACACCTTGGCTATTCCTCTGGACATCCGGAGATCTCGAGCCACACAATGAGCCAGGGCATATTCTATGGGCACCTCAAACAGGTCTCGGGGTTTCTCTGTGGTCACGTCGTGCTGCACTTTCTGCCCATTAGAGTACAGTGCCATAAACTGTTCGAAGGTCATCTCGTCATCGGGTGGTTGGATGCTGCGGACTTGGGCTTGGTCATCTTCGCTGTCATGACTTCCGGCATAAGGGGCTAACCGGTTGAAATGTACGACCTTTGGTTTTCCCCGAGGCAGCTTCTTTATTCTGTAGACAACATCGTTGATTTTCTTCACAATTTGGTACGGCCCCTCCCAAGATCTCTGTAGCTTGGGCGAATATCCACGACGACGTTGCGGGTTATACAACCAAACAAGATCATCAACTTGGAATCCTCCGCCCTCCGCTTTGATGTCGTAGGCTTCCTTCATTCGGGCACTGGCATTCTCGATGTTTAACCGGACTCGTTCATGGATGTCGTTCATCTTTTGACGTAGCTGGCTGATATAGTCTTCATCTGCGGTCTCTTCTCCTGGGGGACATCCAAACTTCAAATCGCATGGTAGTCTTAATTCTCGTCCCATGATAATACTGGCCGGGGTCTGACCCGTGGACTCGTGCACAGACGAACGATATGCCATTAGAAACAAGTGCAGATACTGGTCCCAGTCTCTTTGGTGGTCAGAGACTACCTTTGACAAATGGCGGTTAATGGTTCTATTCATCCGTTCAACCATTCCATCGGATTGCGGGTGTAATGCTGTCGTCCGTGTTTTATTGATCTTCAAGAGCTTGCAGACCTCTTGGAAAAGAGTAGACTCGAAGTTTCTACCTTGGTCTGAGTGCAACTCCAAGGGAACACCAAAACGACTGATCCATTCCTTGACAAGGACATCAGCAACGGTCAAGGCTTCTTGATTCGGCAAGGCATACGCTTCGGTCCATTTACTAAAATAGTCCATAACCACCACAATGTATTTATTTCCACAGTCGGATTCAGGAAATGGACCGGCAACATCAATGGCTATTCTTTCGAATGGACTGCCCACGTTATATTGCTTCATAGGAGCTTTTGGTCGCTTCTGAGGCCCATTACTTGCTGCACAAACCGCACATTTCCGGCACCACTCCTTAATATCTACTTGGCAGTTTACCCAATAGAAGCGTTCTCTCAACTTCCCCAGGGTTTTCGTTACTTCCAGATGTCCTCCAGTTGTACCGTCATGTAGTTCTCGCAAAACCTCTGGTCTCCTATTTTTAGGGACTACAATCTGCTTTCTGTCCTTGCCTTCCTCTGGGGTTTCCAGGACGCGCTTCAGAAGTCCATTCTCCAGGATGAGAGAGTTCCACTGAGCCCAGTACGACTTTATGGTTGGTGAGTATCGGGAAATCTCTTGCCACGTAGGTTTGCGGTCTTGTTCCTTCCACCGAATAACCTCTTTTAGATATGGATCTAATTTCTGGTCTTTTTGGATCTCCGCAGATTGCCAATTGTCATCGATAGCGGTAGTTCTATCGAGAACAGCCCCTTTTTCTTCTGCTCGCTGACAATGTTTGCAATCATCAGGACATGGTCTCCTCGATAGGGCATCAGCATTCTTGTGACTTGTTCCAGCTCGATGTTCAGTCTCGAAGTCGAATTCTTGCAATCGCTCAATCCACCTGGCCACTTGTCCTTCGAGGTTTTTAAACTGCAAAAGACACTTCAGTGTTGCATGATCAGTCCTCAGGAGAAATTTTTTACCATAGAGGTACTTGTAGAAATGTTCTACCCCTTTTACCACAGCCAGGAGTTCCCTGCGGGTAACGCAGTAATTCCGTTCAGGCTTGCTCAAGGTCTTGCTGAAATAGCCGATGACTTTCTCCTGACCGTCTTGGATCTGCGAAAGCACCGCACCAATTCCGACATTGCTTGCATCGGTATCCAAAACGAAGTTCCCGTCTGGCAAAGGATAACTTAAGACGGGGGCACTCGTCAATGCTCTTTTCAGTGTCTCGAATGATCGTTGGCATTCCTCGCCCCACTGGTACTGCACCTTCCCTTCTGTGAGTCTAGTAAGTGGCTTGGCGATGTTGGCAAATCCGGCTACGTACCGACGATAGTACGTGCATAACCCCAGGAAACTTCTTAACTGATGGATATCTTTAGGTATCGGCTATTCCTGGACAGCTTTGATTTTCTGTTTGTCAACAGCTACTCCCTGTGCGGAAACTACATGTCCAAGATATTGCACCTCTTCTTGGAACAGCTGACACTTCTTCGGGCTTAACTTTAGTCTGGAACTTCGAAGTCGCCGAAATACCTCCTCCAGGTTCCTCACGTGGTCTTCAAAAGATTTTCCAACCACGATAATGTCGTCAAGATACACCAGGCAAGTTTTCCATGAAAGTCCTTTTAACACTGTTTCCATCAATCTTTCAAACGTTGCTGGAGCATTACACAGTCCAAACGGCATCACCGTGAATTGATAAAGTCCTGAGCCGATGGTAAAAGCAGTCTTTTCTCGGTCTTCTTTAGCAAGTTCCACCTGCCAATAACCGCTCTTCAAGTCCAGGGTGGAAAACATCTTCGATCCAGCCAACGTGTCTAGGGTATCGTCTATTCTTGGAAGGGGATAGCTGTCTTTCTTTGTAGCGTGGTTTAATTGCCGATAGTCCACGCAAAATCGGGTCGAACCATCTTTCTTTTTAACCAACACAACTGGAGAAGCCCAAGGGCTATTGGATGGTTCAATAACACCTTCTTCCTCCATCTCGCGGACTATCCTGTCGGCTTCTTCTCTTTTAGCTAGAGGTAGTCTTCTCGCCGACTGTCGAATAGGTTGAGCGTCCCCAGTATTAATTTTGTGTTTCACCAGATCAGTTCGTCCTCTTTTGCCATTCCCTACATCGAAGATATCCTGGTAGTTTCTAACGATGTCCCTCAATTTTGCTCTCTGGTTTGGTTTCAAATTCTTAGATGAATCGGTGATAAGTCTTTCCAGTTCCTCAGACAGTTTACCTGGTGGTATCTCTGCATGCTGTGTGCTTCTGACTACAGAGGACACTGTTGAACAATGGGCCAAAGTTGTTCCTTTCTTTAGCACAACCGAGTAATGATTCAGGTTCATTACTCTTACTGGAACAATCTCCCTGGCACGAAACAGAGTCTTCCCCAGTGCGACTCCTCTGCCTACATTTCCGTCATTAAGTTCGGGATCAAACATCATTACGGTTCCAGCTTTAGCTTTCCCATCTAAGCAAGCATCTATAATGATTTCAGCCCTTTCCGGAACATTGACATCCTCTGCCAAGATGGCTCGCAGCATTATGTCGTCCCTTCCATGAAGCACCACTTCTTCGTCATTCACTCTCAGAATTCCATCTTTGAAGTTTAACTGAAATCTCTTGGAGCTCATGACATCCATTCCAATGATTACTTCGTCTTCGATGTCTGCCACTAATGCTCGATGTAGGAAGGTTGTGTTTCCCAAGGTCATTTCAATCACGATTTCACCATGGACTTTCGCTGCTTCTCCTGTCGCTGTTCGCAGTTGCCATTTTGTTGGTTTTATCATTGCCTTGTCTAAAACAATGTTGGGCTTTATAACTGTTTTTGTCGCACCTGTATCCAGCAGCATTGCACATTGCTTCTTATTAATAAAGCCATCTACAAAGACACTGTTAAGGTGGTTGAGTAGCGAAGCGACATATGCGTAGATAGTTGGGGCTTGTTGGCTACAGGTCGACGATGGCCCCTTCACATCGACCCTCTTTAGTTTTCCGACGAGGAAGTCGGGCCTACGATGCTCTCCTTGCAACGACTCCTAATGTGCCCTACCTTACCACACTTCCAACATCTCAGTTGTCTTTTCTCGGTAAGGACTTTCTCTATTATCTTTCTTACAGAGGCTTCATCGTTTCCGCCATCTTCGGATTCTCCATCAACGATTCGGACTCTGGTTTGACCTCTGCAGGTATTTTTCGCAGCCTCGAATTCTAAAGCTCGAGCCAGTGCATCTACTAATTGAGTCGGTCGAGCTAGGGTCAATGCTTGTCTGGCTTAGTGGTCCCGAAGTCCATCCAAAAATGCTTGCACTGCTAACCTTTCTATTACATTTTCTGGTGTGGCTGGATAGGCAAGGCGAACCAGACGGGCAATGTCAGCTTCATACTCTTGTAGAGATTCAGTTGATTTCTGGTGGCGATTTTTCAATTGGGAGTGGTAGACGTGCTCCAAATGTGTCTGACCATACCTCAGTTCTAAATGTTTGACCAGTTGATCGTAGTCTTCTTGCTCCGAAGTATTCAATGTTTGTACGATATCTGTAGCATCCCCTCTTAAGGCTAGGGTTAATGCGATTGCCTTCTCGTCTGCCGACCATCCGTTTAGCTTAGCTGCAGTCTCGAATTGGCGACGATAATTAGTCCATGATGATTTTCCATCAAATTGGGGAGGTTTCATTTTCTGCCTTGTCCCCTCGAGGCCAATTTTTGAATCCACTACTTCTAGACTGCTGTTGCTTTCGGTCTTTGATGGTATTTCTCCCCTTTGTTTTGCCACTACCTGTTCTTTTATTTTGGTGATCTCGCCTTCCATTATCTGTTTTAACTCTTCTATGCGCCTTTCGTTTTTAACTGTCGTCTGACTCAGCTCTTCAACTATTGTTTGCTTTAGTTCTTCCATCCGGGTTTCATATTTGATCGTGGTCTGCTTCAGATCTTCAATTCGGGCTTCATTTTCGACTATTTTCTCTTCTAGCATTTCTGAACTTTGCTGTACCATGCTTTTCAAATTTTCTTCTAAAGGTTGCGCATTTTCGTGTAATTTTTGTAGCTTATCTTCTAAAGACTTCGAATTTTCTAGCAGTTTGTCTTCTAGCGCTTTAGAATTTTCTTGTAATCTTTCTACTAATTTTTCTTTTAGGGATTCAGAATTTTCTAGCAATTTCTCTTCTATAGTTTTAGAATTTTCTAGCAATTTCTCTTCTATAGTTTTAGAATTTTCTAGGAATTTATCTTCTAAAGTTTTAGAATTGTCTTGTAAGGTTTCTTTTAAATTTTCCATTTGCTTTAATATCATACTCATGTCACCATTGCCAGAAACTTCAAACAAATAAGTATCGGGATCGTTACCTTCATTTATTAGGGCATCTCGTAGCCGTTGTAATAATTCACTTTTCTTCCCACTAATTTCTAAATCCCTTTCTTCAAGTTCTTTTTTTAAGTCAGTCACTTTCAATTGGTCCAAATTCACTGTTTTAAACATTGTTCGTTTATTTATTTTTCACTTCCAAAGTTCCACAAATACACCGCACACCTGTCACCACTGTAATGTTTTTATTTTCACACTCGGGTTCAGTTCAGTTCTTGGATTTATTTAAAAACACAGTCTAACTCACTCTAATTTATTTCCACTACTTTTACACAAATTTATATTCACAGAAACTACTATTTACATTTTATCTTAACTGTACAAACGACCGACGAAAACTCAATCCTCCTATCGCCAGCTGCTTTATATTTATACATTTGTCTAGGAATTATCTGGTACGTCCACGAACCATCGGGAAATTCCATCACGTTCTGGAAGCTTTAAAGGAATTCCCAGTAACGGCAGCGGTCCGCCGGTTGAGAGACAAATATTTCGGGTTCCCAGAATTTATCGGAATAATGTCCCTTCCATGAACTGGTTGATGGCCGATTGCACCAGCGGTCCGATGAATTCTCGTAACAATATTTTAACATTCTGCACTGGAAGTCGTCAATAGCCACTAAACAAAACAAAAGTCAAATCAAACGGTTGATGGACAGAGGAGAAAATGGTACCTAACCGTTTTGTCTTTGCCTATTTATATATAGATTACTGCCCAGCTAACTAGCAAACTTCTGTTTGTTTATTTTGTTGGGCTGAAGTTAGATTGATCCTTTTTAATACTTTTGTGTATGCTTTTATGTTGTAGCAACTTTCTGTTATTCTGACCTTATTCAAGATGGGATGTGCAGGCTCTTCTAGCAAACAGAAAATTGATGAATTTAAAGTCCCAGTTACAAAACATTCAGGTTGCTCCTTCTTATTATATATTTCAAGTTTAATTGTTTTTTGCTAACTTAAAATATTCTTATCCAGAGACTTTACTACCTATCAGGTTTTTAACTATTAGAACAGGAAGAATTTGCTTTGAATCAATTAGAATTAGCTACACTACGTATCATCGCTTCTCAACTATTTATAATGCTCCTTTGGCGAATTTTCTGTTCTGAGGAATTTAATTTAATATAGATCGGTTCATTACATTCTGGTGGTTTTTGCTCTTTCTCTGAGGAATTCGCGTATTTATGAAGCATAAGTACTTGTCAGAGGAAAAGCCTTTTGTACCTCCTAGTTTCCAACTTAATTTTTTAGTTTGCCCTTGTGCTAGTGGACAACTGTCCGTCCTAGCACAGCCGAACACTAAAACAATATGTTTTTGTAAATAAGACAACCTCTCACATTTCGACCCTCTCATAAAATGAACTTAAATAATGAATACTTCCCACATTTCGAATGTAGAGAATGGCAATTTTTAGTGTCAGAACTTAACACAAAGAGGAGAATATATTAACATTTTATTTTATAGCTTCAAATTTCAGCACAGATTGAAATATTACATTTAAAAACATGAATCTCTAGGTGGCTCCATTTAAATATCTATTAATATCAGTTTTAATTAAGTTAATTTAAATAATGTTAATTATGGATACCAGACTCATAATTCACATTTAAAGTTTAGTAAAAATTTAACATAAGGAGATTCTGTCATTAAATTTAACGAAATACTAAAAATATATATAAATTCTCGTTGTTAAATCGGGAATTAATTATCGACACAGTACATTTTGGCTAGTACGGATTTTCTTTAAAAGCTAGAATATTTTCTTCAAGATTACCTAACTTAAGACTGAGATATTTATTTTAACACAATTAAGGCAATTTATGCAGTGCATTCATAAAGTAGTGGATCCATTAAATAAAAGTTATACTGTTTATATTTTAAACTTTTTTGTTTCTTAAGTCCCATTTTAAGAGTGTAATAAAGACAATAAATAAATTTCCTAATGACATGGGAACACGTTTGTGGCACGTTGTTACTTTTATTGTTACTTTATTGTATTATGTGAGTCCGCTTATTACTTTATTAGTCGGCTAAGCAGAGTTGAAGGAAAATTCCGGAAATTCCGGACTTTAAATTTTCTAGTTACACACTTTAAAGATAAATACTATAAATAGTATTTAGGTTTTTGATTTCTCTGGACAACCTCTAGATATTTGTCAAAGGCTGTGCACTGGTTTGGTAATATGCTGTAATATGCTGTAGATGTAGAGATAATTTCAATATCTACATTATGAATGTAAATGAAAAATCCCAAAACAGGTCAATTTTCATATATGCAATTACCTTTTTCCAATAAAATTATTCATCAACTCCACTAACATCCTCGGGGTAATACTTACCTCTAAAAAATTTAATGAAAAGAACTAACATGAGCTACCTCATTTAACCGGGTTCTGAATTCTCTATTTAGCAATATGGAACGTGGATACTCAAGAAAAAAGTAATTATATTTTATACAAATATATGTTACGATTCACTAGTCTATTAATAATCTCTTTTACCAAAAAATAAAATCTTTTTTTTACATTTAAGACATATTTAAAAGTAATTTTAGTTCGCTAAACGTCGTTAATAATTTTTAGTAATTAATCGTTTATTCAGGAATTTCTAAACATTATTTTTTCAATGAACTTTTTTGTGACCCAAAGAATTGAAAAATTAATATTAATTGGAGTGGATGATGAAACAAGAACGCATTTTAAATTATGCAGAGTATTTGAAGTGAAGTATCCTGACCTTCACATTTCCCAGTTAGGATCAGTAGGATAGATAAAAAATTCTTTGAATTTGAAACTCTTAAAAAAAATCTTCCCAAACCTGGAAGATTTTGAATGAATGACGAAATGATGAAAAGAAGTAGGATATATTGTTAAATGTTGAGAAAAACCCACAGAAACCTACAAGAGAAATAACTGATGGGAATGATATAAGTAAAACATCTGTATTGAGAATTCTGAGAAAAAAGAAATACCATCCATATAAAATTAAACTGGTTCAGGAAGTAAGTGACTATGATCCTGTTCCTAGAATCCGATGTTTCCCAAAAATATTCTTTTTTCCAATGAGGCAAGGTTTGCCTTAAATAGAACAGTCTACAAGCAAAATTATGGGTATTGGAGTATGCAAAATCTTCACTGGATGAGGGAAAGTCACGCTCAGTATCCTATTAAACTGAACGTTTGGGTTGGCAAATTAAAAAAAATAACTGGACCATATTTTTTTGAAGGAGCAATAACTTGGGCGAGTTACTTAGATTTTTTACTGTTAACCCCGCAGACATTAATAGAAACATATGGTTTTAACAAAATGGAGCTACACATTTTTTTCGCATCAAGGGATTATTTTTTGTTGGACTATTTAAAATTAAAAATCTACAAGAATAAACCAATGATGATTTAAAACACCCAATTATGACACGAAATTAATAAAATCAGCGCAGATATGTTGCAAAATTTCAAAGAATTTCAACACCTATTTTTTGTCAATGAACGCTGCCCAGGTTTGAGCAAATGACTTAGACTATAATTATAGTATATATTGTTAATGACTTCAAACTTTATTCCTTTCTATGAAATCATCAATTATGTTAAAAAATAAACAATTGAAAATTGATTTTTCTTATTATCAACGTTCAAAAATAAAAAAGTAATATTTTGCTGAATAGAGAATTGAAAACCCTTTTAACCGCGGTATTGCACGCTACCCCTTTTGATTTAATTTTTTTAAGGGTAGTTATTACCACTAGGGGATTGAGCAGGTGAATAATTTTATATAAAAAGTGTAGTTTCTTGTGTAAAAATTGACGAGCATCAGAATTATTCATTAACATTCATAATTACGTAGAGAATGAATTTACCCGCTGTATATTTATTCTGACAGTGGCCCACTGTACTGAAAATGTTGACGACCATGGCCTAGAGTATAATAAAATTAAAATTATGGCATTTTTGTCTATTTAAAAGGCATAATTTGCTGACTATATTTTTTAATCAATCCCTAGAAATCGATACTTTTTAAATTACTTTACTTTGGTACAACTGATATAAAATTCAAAACTGTCATTTAGAATCAGAAATTCCTAATATAAATTAATCAAAAGTTTTATTAAAGTCATAAAATAGAAAATCGACGAGGTATTAAATGGCTTGACTCCACTGACCTTTCAAATGCTTTATTCGCCGTTTTAAAACACATTAGATTCGTTTAAGAAACGAACAAACCTTGATTTACTTGAACCAGTTTATTGTAAAAATTCTTCAAAGCTAATATTCAAATGTATGAACTTTTAAAATATCTAAGCAATTACTAATGATATAAACGAAACCGAATAAATATCTGTCAAATGTTTAACGGTTATCAATAAGAATTCCTTGTTTACGGTGGGATACGCTTTTATTGGCTTATTAGGTTCTACACCCTTCAATAAAAACAACATGAAGGTATAATAGAATTTAATGAAAGTTTCCAGTGTTTTGACGTCCTTTCAAAGTTATCGACCAATTATGTCATTAATTGAATAAGTCCACAAATATAATTAACTATGTGGAAAACAAGAAGGACAACTACATCATCATCATGGTTATTATATACGGCTACGACCGCTGACTACAAAGTGGACAATATCAGCTCTCACATAAGAGCATAATAAGTTGAATGTCAGCGTAATGGCCACTCTGCATACTAAAAAATAATATTTTAATATATGACTAATATATTGACTTTAACTGGAGAATATTCGCAAAACAAAAATAAAATACGAAGATAGACAAGTTAATACGCTGCTCATATCGATACAATCAGATGGGTTCGAATGATTTTAGTGAAGTGGTAGCTGAATAAAATGGAATAATAAAAATATATTTTAATTGTGCTATTTGCAGTTAAATTTGCATGTTAAGCAAAGGAGGGCAGTTTAAAGATTGTAAAACGAATAATGCAAATTTTCATAAAGATATAATTTTGCAGCTATAACATATAAGAAGAGCTTTTTATTAATATGTGGAGTATATGATAATGAGAGAATCAATTTATCCTCACACAACTTGATAATTTTTAATATGTAACAAACGGATTTTTTTACCAAACTAATCACCGATAGTTTATTTTGGAAACAATAAATTCAAAACAGTTTTGGTTTAAAAATGGTTAAATTTTCTAATAAATAATATTATTACGCTTGAAGAATCTTTAAAATCAATATCTTTGGAATTATGAAACGTAAAATTCTATTGAACAACACATTAAATAACGGGTGGGGGTTTTCGGCCACGTATTGTTTGATAATTTAATTGATCAAAACTCAATCGATACACATCTATACTATTATAAAATTGTAGTCTGTCTGTTTGTTTGTTTGTTTGTTCGGGCATCACGTAAGAGCTACTGAACTGATTTTGCTGAATCTTTTTTTTGTTGCGAAGCCTATAGTTTGACTTAAAATCAGGTATACATTTTATCTCCCTACATTGACAGACACGGTAGATTTAGCGTATTTTATTTTATTCAAAATTTGGAATATGCCAAAGTAATTTTTAAAAAATTCAACTAATATAGCAAGCATAATTTTACAGGAAAGGTGAAACATAGAGAGGAATAGAACATGGGTTTAAAAAATCCATTAAAATAGTTATATTAGCTGTACCTTAAGCAGCTGCATATGTACAATGTGCTTGAAATAAGAGGAGAGTGAAATTAGTGGTTCAAAAGAGTAGAACTGGGTGAGCTATAAATAGTTAAAATGTTATATTCTTTGGCTCATAAATAGTTGCATATAAAATGTAATTGGAATAAGGGTTTATATTATGTTTATAGAGAGTGGAAAAAAGTGTGTTATGTAAGCAGTTAGGATATTTGAATTATGTTGAGTTATTATAATAATGAAACGAGTTGAAAAAATGTTAGAAGCAGTTGAAATATAAGATTGAGTGTAATTATAGTTTATAGGGTGCTTATAAAAATTGTTTAATATCCACAAGTAGTTGCTTATATAGGATGATTGAAAAATGTTGCGGAGCATAATCACAGTTATACAGGTGGGTTTAAAAAATATACCAAAGAAATGTTATGATCTACAAGGTGTTTCATATACAGGATGGGGCGATGTAAAGTTATAGTTACACTGTGTGATTCAAACAAGGTTAGAAAAAGTTTCAAATGAATGGTGGTTCAAAAAATATGAGGAAAACTTGTAAAATAGCTTAGCTCTTAATCAGTTGCACAGATAGGATAGTTGAAATATAGGGTGTATAGTGTAGTATTTAAAAAATCGTATAATGGGTAAACAATCAGCAGCAGCATATACAGGGTGGTTGTAGTACAGGTTGAAGTAGAGATATACATCCAAGGTGATACAAAAAAATTCAACAAAATTGTTATATAGGGTAAATCATATTGGGAATTTATGGATTTATATTTATAGTTGTGATTTGTGGGCCAAATAAATGTTATACTGGGTGACCAATAAGTAGTTGCCTGTACAAGGTATCCGGGTGGATAAAAAAATGTTCGAAATATTTTGTAGATAGAACAGGCATAGGTACATGCAATATTTGAAATATGGAGCGAAGTAAAATTATAGTTATACAGTCTGATGAAAACATTGTTAGAAAATGTTGCACATAAAGGCTGTTTGAAATATAAGTTGTTGACAAATTATACTTTCCAGGTTGTTTCAAATAATATCAGAAAAATGATTATATAGCGTAGTCTATAAACAGTTGCATATATATATATATATATATATATATATATATATATATATATATAAGATAATTGAAATATAGAGTGGAGCACCATTATTGTTAAGTCTTTAAAAAAAATTTTTTATTTTGTGGTCCGTAAGCAGATGTATGTACATGTACAGGGTGGTTAAAATATGTTATAGAATAATTTTATGGTTATACGGGATGGTTCAAAAACTTATAGACAAGTAAGTTATAACGGTTGACTATTTGGCAGCAGTATAAACAGGATTCAATTAAGAAGTTGAATAAAATTATATTATAAGGTGGCTAATAAGCAATTTCAGATAAGATGAAATATGTTAGGGATTGGTTATACTGGGTGGCCGATAAGTAGTTGCATTATATTGTAGTTGCAATAAAGGGAGGAGTAAAACTATAGTTATACAGTGTGATTAAAACAATGTTAGAAGAAAAGGCATATAAGCGGTGGTTGAATTATACTTCTCAGGGTGGTTAAAAAAATATCGGAAAAATGGATGGATAAGATAGTTGAAACATATATTGGAGCAGAGTGATAGTTAACTGTTTAAAAAATATTCCAAGGCAGATGCATATACAGGGTGGTTGAAATATTTTGTAGAGTAAAATTATTGTTATACAGTATGGTTCGAAAACGTCTGGACAAATAAGTATAATTTTTTTTAATAAAATTGTTATATATGTTGGCCAATAAGCAGTTGCAGTTTCGGAGAAATATATTCGAGATTTGTGGATAACTATACAGAGTAGTACAAATTGTTATATTGGGTAGTGTATCAACCACCTTGTATATTCAAAAAAAAAGTGCCATATAAACGGTGGTTAAAATACAGTGTGGAGAGATATTACTCTTTACAAAGTGGCTCCAAAACTTTCAGAGATAATTGTTATATAGCATAAACCGTAAGCAGTGGTATGTGAAATATAGGTATAGTTAGATGTTTAAAAAATGTTATATTAGGTGACAAATAAACACCACCATATACATGATGGTTGCACTATAGCGTGAAGTAGAGTTACAGTTATATAAGGTGATTCAAAAAATTGTTGAATAAGACTATTATATAGGGTGGCCTATAAGAACTTGCAGTTTGGGTGAAATATATTCGGGATTGGTGGATTTATTGTTCTGTAGGGTGGTTCACAGACGTTAGAAAAAGTTATTATATAGAATAGCCCATATGTTTCATAAGCTATTATTTTTTGCACGGAATTGTACATTCCATACGCGGGTGAAACCGCGGGTAACGGCTAGTTATTTAATAAACTGAAAAGATATTTGTTTCAGTAACATATCTAGTTTAAAGTATTTTCTTAGTATTATTTTAAAAATAGAAAAAAAAACATGGTTTAAGAAGAAAAATAAACAGAAATACTGAATTCTGAAATAATTTCAAAGAATAACTTCGGGCCATTAAATATCAATATCTTAAGTATTATATTGCTTCGGATCTCGTGAGTTCAATTAGATAGCTTTTGATCAATTAATACCATCTTATTTAATGGTGAAAACAAATCATTAACCTTCAAACTTCAATTCCAATTTCTTGACACAGAAAACAAAACACAATTCACACTGACGTTTGCTTAGAGCATGTCCTTTACTACTTATGATACGCAATTGAACTTATGACAAGACTAACTAACGCTCACAGAACACCTATTTATACACAATTTTTGCATCCGAGAGTCCTCGAGATTACTCTATGACGCCAATATCGAATTATGTAGATCTTTCTCTAACTGACAGTTAAACTTGGTTGGTATATACAAGGTCCTCGATCGGCCGACATTATAACTTTCCGTGACACTGCTCCCCCTTTAGATCTGATCGTCTCGATTAGAGGCATCTCCTCGATACGGGGCCAGACGATCCAGATGGACAATCTTCATCTTTGTCCTTGGGCTACGTTGGACACGGTACACAACATCATTTATCCTCTTGATAACCTCGTACTGTCCATCACATGAAGGTGAGAACTTCGGTGATTTTTCCCTTCGTCCTTTGTGGATTGTACAACCAGACCTTATCACCTTGCTGAAATCCGGTCGAATTTGCTTTTAAATCATACCGGGTTTTCATCCTGGCGCTTGTTGCTAGAATGAGCTTTCTCGCCAATTCATGGGCAGCCAGTAATCTTTCCCGTAATTGATCTGCATAATAATTAACTTCCATAGGGGATTCATATGGCGTCTCAAAAGCAAGGTCAAATGGAAGTCTTATTTCCTTCTCGAACAAAATCTTAGCTGGTCTTAACCCGTTACTGTCATGTACAGCGGATCTATATGCAAGCAAGAACAGAGGTATTTGCTCATCCCAATTCCGTTGGTTACTGTCGACCACTTTGAAACGATGTATTTCTAAAGTTCTATTAAATAGCTCTACCATGCCGTCTGATTGTGGGTGTAACGACGTAGTTCTGGTTTTGTTAATACCCATCAAGTGGCCGACCTTCCTGAACACATTTAATTCGAAATTCCTGCCTTGGTTGGAATGAAGTTGGTATCCCAAACCTGCTAAACAGCTGCTCGACTAAAACCTTTGCTACTGTGGTTGCTTCTTGATTGGGAATAGCAAACCCTTCTGGCCACTTGCTGAAGTAATCAACAGCAACAAGGATATATATGTTTTCACTCTTGGTTACTGGGAATGATCCGGCTATGTCAATGGCAATTCTTTCAAAAGGAATGCCGACGTTGTACTGCTTCATTTTTCCAACTGATCGATAATTGGGCCCCTCACTAGCTGCAGATACGTCGCATTTACGGCACCATTCTCTTACGTCTTCGTAGTAGTTCACCAATAAAAATTGTTCTCGTACCTTATCGGGGGTTTTATTCATGCCCAAATGATCTCCAGAAATGCCGTTGTGCAACTTCCTCAGGTTGGCGGGTAGTCTTTTCTTGGGTACAACTAACTGCGATTTAGTTTCTTTCCCATCGGCACTTTCCTAGATTCTCTTCAAAACTCCATTCTCGACTTGAAGAGAATCCCATTGGGCCCACAACGCTTTTTGGGTCATTCCTTGACTAGATATTTCTTCCCATCGGGGTCTGTTCGCTCCTTCATTCTTATTCATCAAAATTGGTTCGATATCTGGATCTTGTAACTGGTCTGTTCGGCACCGCTCAGTAGTTCAATCGTCATGTACAGTGGCTCTAATCTGTCTGATGGGCACGTCTGTCCAAGGTTTAATTTCTCCACCTTCTCCTCTACGCTGCTGATTGTTGACGTGATTCAAGTGCACTTTTTCCTTGTTGGTCGATCGCCAAAATTGAATATCTTTGGAAGGTGACAATCTTACTTTACAGTCCTTGTGAAAATGTCCGACTAGTCCACAGCGGACACATTTTGCACTGGTAGCATCAGTGTTTAGAGTGTTTTTTTCTCAACAACTGCTTCATTTCGGTTAGAAACTTGTTAAACTTTACTTTAATGTCGGTTGTGTCTTCTTCGATGCGTTGTTCAAATGGAATATCTTTATGGTAATTTCACTCTACAGTCTCTTTTGAAATGTCAAATTTTTCCACAGCGAAAACATTTCATACTGGTAGGCGTAGTATTATTTTTCCGTGTCGTGTCTTCTAACACCTTTTTCATCTCTGACAGGAACTTATTAAACATGCCTCCCATGTTAGTTGTGCATTCTTAATCGCCTTTCTGAAGGGACTCTTACTTTTGGCTTTGACATATTCATAACTGCCTAAATTTCTAAAGCACGCAGAAGAGCTTCATTGCACTTTTCGATGCCATTTAAACATACGCTTCTCTGGGTTTCAACTTCCCTAATCCTTTCAATAAAGCATTGGGTTACAAATTGTTCTCTAAACTCTTCAGGTGCCTCTGAACATGCTAGGTTCACCAACCTTTTAATGTCTGCTTCACTTTTGTAAGTTTTCCCTAGATTTCTGGGTTCGTGACCTAAGTTGAACTTGATACACTTGAGTTAGACTTTGGTTACCATACCTGCGTTCAAGGACTGAGACTAATTTGTCAAAATCTGTTTGCTGCTCTTCTAGAAATCACAAGTGCTGTAGCTTTCTCATGATTATCCCGTGCGTTGGTGGTGGCAACTGCATCAAACTGTCTAGGCCAGGGAGAATTTCCATCAAAGGTAGCGGGTTTCACAAAAGAGCCTTTAGCAACAATTACATCTTGCTTGTCTTTTATTGTCTCCTTTTTAAACTTCTCAAATTTATTTCGTACTTTGTTAAATTCAATTTGTACTTTGTCCTCAACTAATCTTGGTACTTTGTGTATTTCATTCTGTACATCATGAATTTCATTTTGTAGTTTATCCTCAACATAATTAACTTGCATTTGAACAGAATCTTTTACTAGTTTAATTTTATTATTTACTTCGTCACACGTTATTTCAGTTATTTTGCTGTCACGTAGTTTATTTGCGTTTTTATTTAATAACATCATTTGATGGAATTGTTGTTGCTGAAATTCAATTAATCGGCCTTGTTTTTTTTATCTTTTATCTTCCAGTAATTCCTGTTGTTTTTGCATTTTCTCTTTTAGTAATTTCTCTTCCAATAGTGCTTGTTCTTTTTGTTGGGCCTTCATGGCCTCTTCTAATTTAGCACTAAGCTTATTCAATGTCTCTTCGCCTTGCTTATAGATTTTTTCTTGGGATCTTGTATTTACCATTAACAGTTTATTATCCCTTTTCTAACACCAATTGCTACGGATCCCGTGGGTTCAATTAGACTCCTTTTGCCCAATCAATACTCCTTTATTTAACGGTGAAAACAAATCCTTAACATTCTAACTTCAATTCAAATTTCTTGACACATTCAACATAAAACACAATTCACACTGACGTTAGCTTAGAGCATATACTTTACTACTTATGATACGCAACCTTAGATCATGTACCTTCTAGATATAGCCTGTCATGCACAAATGTCGTAGTAAGACTAAGGAGAGAGAGAGGGCAATAGAGATGGCAAGAGGCTATTTCACTCGGTTGAGAGCTGCTTCCAATGAAATATGTTCAACATGTCGTTCATTGGCTGCTTCCACCCACTAAGTGAAATTCTTACTGTCTCTATTGCCCTCTCTTTCTTACGTTGCCACGATTTTATGCTTGACAGGCTATATCTAGATGGTAAAATGATCTAAGAACGCAACTGAACTTATGACAAGACTAACTAACTAAGGCTCACAGGCCGCCTATTTATATGCAATTTCTACATTCGCAAATTCTCGAGATTACTCTATGGCGCTAATATCGAATTATGTAGATCTTTCCCGAACTGACAGTTAAACTTGGTTGGTGTATACAGGGTTCTCCCTCAGCCGACATTATAACTTTCCGTGACAATAGTATCATTCACTTTTCTCTACAAGCTTTTCCATAGTAAAATTGATGCTGTTAATTTCTTGTCAGGAATACTGATCAGTAATTGTCTACCAGCGCAGAAATTCCTTTTTCACATACCTAGAGGAAGCACTTTGGAAAGCGCCAGGAAGAATCCCAGTAGTAACGATGGAGTTGACTGGTTTCGTGAGTGGTTTTAATTTGATATGACAAATAACAGGACTACAGATATCATCAGTATCTAAAATCACTAATACTGATGTGAAATAGAAAGAATAAAGGCAATAGAAATATTTGAAATGCAAGAAATCATAATTATATTAACAAGAACTTATTCGGCTATACTTACTAAGGATTTCTGAAATTATTCTGAAGAAACAGCAAATGTAGGAGCGCACTGTCCTGTTCTCATTTAATCCTTTCAAATTAAATATAATTATTTTATTGGCCGGATAATATATTACGATAATCATTTAAAACAGCATGAAACTGATCGAATCACTGCCGAAAAGCAGCAACATCATTATAAATACAGTCACTAAATCATTCATATCGTTACTTTCTATCTATCCTGTACAATAATTAAATTATAGAATGAAAAGAATTCGAATAATAATATCAGATACAAATGACGAAAGCGGCTTTTACAGACAATAGACCGAGATAATTTTAAAAAGCTGGCAAAACATCAATTTTCGACTGTGTCTTCTGTGTCCATCTGATAAGCTTCCTAGGGGTATCCTTTATATCTCAGTGGGCCGTGCCATCAGCGTATAAAAGTTTCATACCGAAGAAGAAGGACGACCGTTTGTTTTGGAAAAAGGGTCTCTGCGGTCGGTGGCTGTGAGCAATAGTGTCCTTTTTAATGACTTTTCTCAAATTTATGATCGACTATATGAAATTGTCCCATCATTTATGTTGAGGACGCGTCTTTTAACATTAATATCGTGTTCGGCTTGTCTCTTATTTCCAAAGATAAAAATCTGTGGGTTTTCTTTAATCATTTTCATAAATAACGGATAGCTAAATTGTAATTTTATGATAATCGGAGAGATGTTTATATTTTCTCTAGAGTTGCATAAGTTTTTTTTTCATAAAACAAATGTTTCATTAACTTTAAACGACCATCGTAAAATGATTCGTAAGCATTTTATGAAACAGACACTACGACCGCCTTAAAAAAATCTAATTGCTATTGGATCTCATGCTGTTCAATTAGAAGTCGATATCCAAGGAATTTTCATAAACTTATCATTTGGCATCCCGTTTTATTGAACTAATTATTTTTTATATTTAATAAAGGTTAATAGTTTGTCATTTCCCGTTAGGTGTTATATGAACGTATTCCATATAAATACAGAAGAAGACAATGTCATGTATGAATAAGAATGTTCAAGCTATGTATTTTAAGACACTTTCTCAAATCTGTTACTATGGAATTTTAATTAAAAAATACTAGTACCAAATATTGAGCTAATTCGAGAACTTCACTTAAGGGCCATTCATACAATACTTCAAACTAAATGTTGTTCATTTATAAATATTGCGTCACAAATGTGTGTGATTTGGTGTATCAAATATTGATATATAAAATTTAATTAAATGAACATAACTTCTATAAAAGTGATCAAATAAATTGTGAGCTATCAGAACTTTAAAGATTCTATAAATGCCCAGAATTATCTATAATCAGCATTGCATCTTCTTCTTCTTTTCCTTGAAATCCACCAGTTACTACTTCTTTATTTATCCACTCTGCATTTTCTTGTTGTCTTCTAAACGTTGTTTGTGGCATATTCGTGATTATTTTTATGTTTCTTTGGGGAATAACACCACAATAGAAATAAAACTACGTATATTGCAGGAATACCAAACGTTTCAAAGTCTATTCTGACTTCGTTGTCAATGGCTTTATATTTATTGATGTGATTGCAAAATGAAAATTTGATTTGACATTTAAAATTGACATTAGAAAATTTGTTGTTTTTAGATATACAGGTAGCACAAAAAATTCTAAAGATCATGAATTATAGTTAACCAGCTTTCAAATTAGAAGAATTTGAAAGAGTTGTCTTTAGAATTTATATGTGGCGTTTCTAGGTACGACTTTGTTAAAAGATAGCGCATTCGCCAAAAATGCCATCAAAGAATTCTATTGTTTCAGTGATCCCATTAACGTCATAAGGGAAAACCTAGGAAAAACCTTATGAACTATCCCGATATTGGGTTGTTCAAAAGGAGGTTACCATTAATAATTTCTTCCTTAATTGTCGGTAACCAGATACGATTAAATTCTACAGAAGTAGAAGCGATACAATCGTCTTCATTCAAAAGAATTAAGGCAGACTCTTTTATTTTTCGTTTTGTGTTATGTTGTTCTTTGTGAAGTATAGTTGAATTGTCAAATTGTATTTTATGGCCTAGGTCCCAAGCATGTTCACAAATTTTTGATTTTTCAAATTGTCGTTTCGTTATGTAATTCTTGTGTTCATTTATTCGTACGTTTAATGGTCTCGATGTTTCTCCAATATAAAATTTATTGCATTCGCAAGGAATCTTATATATGCAGTTTTTTGAGTTCTGGGTTTTTTTTGTTGGTTTTGTTTTCGATATTAAAGATTTAAGTGTATTTCTTGTTTGGAATGTTGTTTTAACATTAAATCTGTTGCCCACTCTTTTCAATCTTTCTGACAGACCCTGTATATATGGCATAGTTGTAACTGTAATGTTGTTATCTTGAGTAGTAGTAGTGTTAAGAGAAGTTCTGGGTTGATTCGGAAGGTTTGTTTTCTGTTCAAGTCTGTTTAATTCTTTGTTGATAAATTTTGTGGGGTAATTGTTTCCAGTGAGAACATTCTTTATAATTATATTTTCTTTGTTGAATTTATTATCATCAGAACAGTTAGTCTTTGCTCTATCATATAATGACTTAATGACACCTTTCTTTACTGTATTCGGATGATTTGAATTGAAATTTAGGTATCTGTTTGTATGAGTTGGTTTTCTATAAACTTCTTCTTCGAATGAAGATTCTGTTTTTGTTATTAATATGTCTAAAAAAGATAGTTTGTTATTTTCTTCAATTTCAAGGGTAAATTTGATAGTTGGCTCTTTGTTATTTATATATAATTTAAGTTAGAACGTGATATTGGGTATGTACACAGCTTCCTTTCTTGTCGAATATCAAAGAATGAGTTTAATAGAATTAAAAACAGCACTCTTAATAGCTACAATAAAGAATTCCTTTCGCAAAAACAAAGACGTTTACATAAATGTAACCAACTTCTTTTAAATAGAAACATAACAAAAAATAACAAACAGGAAAAAAACTTTACTGTAACAAAAACTCTCATCAATCTTTCACATAAACAGCTAAATGCTACTGAAACTTCAGTATTACAAAAAGGACTTAACTTTGCTGTTACTCCAAAAACAATTCCTAAATTTGATATAATAAGTGCTATAGAACAAACCGCAAATAAACTAAATTCTAGTGTTGCTCAAGAATATAGAATAAGAGCAAAAATTGAACTCGAAAAACCTGTAAATGTTAAAAATAACCTTATTAATAATGAATTATGTGCGATTACAAATTTAAAAAATGACAATTCTATAAAAATTTTACCTGCTGACAAAGGCAACGCAACAGTAATTTTAAATAAAACTGATTACGATGACAAAATTCAAACTATAATAAACCAAGGACAATACACTAAACTAACAAAAGATCCAACAAGCTCAATAGAAAACAAAATATACCGTTTACTGTACAACCACAAACATGAATTCACAGAACAAGAACGTAAAGCACTCACTCCACACTATACTAAACCACCACATTTCTATGGGTTACCAAAAATTCATAAACCTAATATTCCTTTAAGACCAATTGTCAGTTCTATAAATTCTCCGTGTAGTGAACTTTCAAAATTTCTTTTAAACATTATTCGTCCTCTTACAGGGAGTTCTGTTTCTCATCTAAAAAACAGTGCACATTTCTTGGAAAAACTGTCTCATATAGAATACAAAAATACTTTTACAATAGCAAGTTTTGATATAGTAAATCTTTATAACAATGTTCCTGTTTCCAAAACACTTCCAATAGTAAAACAACTACTAGAACGGGACTTTTCATTAAATCAACGAACTCAGTTATCAATTGATACAATAATGGAACTACTAACATATTGTACCAAAACTACATACTTTTAATTAAACAATGACTTTTACCAACAGGATTTTGGCATGGCCATTGGCTCTTGTCTCTCACCAGCATTGAGTAACATATTTATGGAAAACTTTGAACAACAAGTAATTTTATCAAAAGAAAATAAACCTTTAGTTTGGTGGCGTTACGTTGACGACATTTTCGTAATTTGGGAACACAATCTTGAAGAACTAGATAAATTATTAAATGATATAAATAACAAAGAGCCAACTATCAAATTTACCCATGAAATTGAAGAAAATAACAAACTATTTTTTTTAGACATATTAATAACAAAAACAGAATCTTCATTCGAAGAAGAAGTTTATAGAAAACCAACTCATACAAACTGATACCTAAATTTCAATTCAAATCATCCGAATACAGTAAAGAAAGGTGTCATTAAGTCATTATATGATAGAGCAAAGACCAACTGTTCTGATGATAATAAATTCAACAAAGAAAAAATAATTATAAAGAATGTTCTCACTGGAAACAATTACCCCACAAAATTTATCAACATAGAATTAAACAGACTTGAACAGAAAACAAACCTTCCGAATCAACCCAGAACTTCTCTTAACACTACTACTACTCAAGATAACAACATTACAGTTACAACTATGCCATATAGACAGCGTCTGTCAGAAAGATTGAAAACAGTGGGCAACAGATTTAATGATAAAACAACATTCCAAACAAGAAATACATTTAAATCTTTAATATCGAAAACAAAACCAACAAAAAAAACCCAGAACTCAAAAAACTGCATATATAAGATTCCTTGCGAATGTAATAAATTTTATATTGGAGAAACATCGAGACCATTAAACGTACGAATAAATGAACACAAGAATTACATAACGAAACGACAATTTGAAAAATCAAAAATTTGTGAACATGCTTGGGACCTAGGCCATAAAATACAATTTGACAATTCAACTATACTTCACAAAGAACAACATAACACAAAACGAAAAATAAAAGAGTCTGCCTTAATTCTTTTGAATGAAGACGATTATATCGCTTCTATCGAATTTAATCGTATCTGGTTACCGACAATTAAGGAAGAAATTATTAATGGTAACCTCCTTTTGAACAACCCAATATCGGGATAGTTCATAAGGTTTTTCCTAGGTTTTCCCTTATGACGTTAATGGGATCACTGAAACAATAGAATTCTTTGATCGCATTTTTGGCGAATGCGCTATCTTTTAACAAAGTCGTACCTAGGAACGCCACTTATAAATTCTAAAGACAACTCTTTCAAATTCTTCTAATTTGAAAGCTGGTTAACTATAATTCATGATCTTTAGAATTTTTTGTGCTACCTGTATATCTAAAAACAACAAATTGTCTAATGTCAATTTTAAATGTCATAAATCAAATTTTCATTTTGCAATCTACATCAATAAATATAAAGCCATTGACAACGAAGTCAGAATAGACTTTGAAACGTTTGGTATTCCTGCAATATACGTAGTTTTATTTCTATTGTGGTGTTATTCCCCAAAGAAACATAAAAATAATCTGCATTTTCTGTACTAACATTTTCATCTGCTATTATTCTCTTATGCCCAACGAGCTGCTTTACGAGCTGGTTGTATAAGAGGAGCCACTCCATTTTTTATCCATTTTGGGTATACATTTTTTAATTGCTTTTTCTGGAAACCACTTTTTGAATAACTTCTCATAGACTGCCTTTTATTCGAACGTAGACAAAGTACGACACGTAATAACAAAATACCTAAAGATATCCACCAGTTAAGAAGTTTCCTGTGGTTATGCACGTACTATCGTCGGTATGTAGCAGGATTTGCCAATATCGCTAAGCCACTCACTAGACTCACAGAGGGGAAGGTGCGGTACCAGTGGATCGAGGAATGCCAGAGATCATTCGAGATACTGAAAAGAGCATTGACCAGTCCCCCTATTTTAAGTTATCCATTACCGGATGGGAACTTTGTCTTGGATACCGACGCAAGCAATATCGGAATTGGTACGGTGCTTTCACAGATCCAAGACGCTCAAGAGGGGAAGCCCGCAACGTCGTCGTGGATATTTGCCCAAGATCTTGAGAGGGGCCTTACCAAATTGTAAAGAAGATCAACGATGTTGTCTACAGAATAAGGAAGTTACCTCGAGGAAAACAAAGATGGTACATTTCTACAGGTTAGCCCCTTATGCCGGAAGTAATGTTGACCAAGCCCAAGTCCGCAGCATCCAACCACCCGATGACGAGATGACATTCGAACAGTTCATGGCACTGTACTCTGATGGGCAGAAATTGCAGCACGACGTAACCAGATTGCAACCTCACTGTGTGGCTCGAGATTTCCGGATGTTCAGAGG
This sequence comes from Octodonta nipae, assembly GCA_034190945.1. NCBI lineage: Eukaryota > Metazoa > Arthropoda > Insecta > Coleoptera > Chrysomelidae > Octodonta > Octodonta nipae. The sequence goes on along the minus strand of CM067224.1, from coordinate 39,921,225 downwards.
AATAGCTAAGATGTTTTTCAAGGAGTACCTCCAGTTCCAGAAACTAAGGGAGCAAGATCTAGTGGTAAGGAAGTCCTGTATTTCGAAGATAAACAACCAATGGGAACCAGAGATACCTATTTGGTAACGAAAACATTTTCCCAGGACAAGCCAACGTATAGCGATCTTTGGAAGACTCTGGTAGAATTGAAGACTGTCATGATAAAGAAGAACCTGATGAAATTGGCGGTCCCAAAGATACTGAATTGGTGGGTGGTGACAAGTATGATGAAAACTATCTTTCGATTCAGGGGCGTCGACATCCTTGCATGCTGTCTCAATATTCGCAGCCCAGATTCGAAGACCGCTGACTGTTATGTTCACCAAACTTCCCGTTGTCGCAATGGAGAGTACTGCAAATATCTCCACACCAGGAAGGATTGTGGGACATTACGGGACGAAATGGGCATAAGGAGGGGGCAATGTGACGGGAATTCATCTGATAATTCGTGGAAGCGGCATTCATATGATATTTCAGGGAATCCGAAATATTGTTCGTCTGGCGCATCGAGGTCGGCGGCTTGCTTTGATGTAGTTTTCGCAGAATTCTAGTCTAGTCTCGGCGGCTCGACGTTCTGGAGAATTCCGAGAAGAAACATATAAATACGGAGAGCTGAGGAAGCATTCATTCAGTATTCAACTGCCGTATAGTAAACATAAATTGTAAATAGTTGTGTGAATATAAATTCTGCTAAAGTAGTGAAAATAAATTAGAGTGACTTGAGCTGTGTTTTTAAATATCCAAGAACTGTACTGAACCCGAAGAGTGTGAAAATAAAAACATTACAGTACGAAATAATGTTCTTGCGTCACCTTATATCCGAGACAATACCTCAGCGATCTGTAGCGCAATTAAATGGGCTGACATAAGAGGAAGATAAAGACAGCGATACAGAGAAAGATAGAGAGAGAAAGAGAGAGTGAGAGAGGTTTCACTGGAATAAAGAGTGGTAATGCATTCAGAAGGTTAAAGCAGCATTATTTTGGCTATTATGGTATTTCCAAGGAAACAAGTCCTGTCCGTAGATGGTCGCAACCTGACGTCCCAATGTTAAAGGTGCATGTGGTGTAAGCCAGGACAAAACTACTATCAACATTTAGAAATATTAACCACTACCACAGCTATATGTATGGTAATACTGAAAATACACTTAATAGATTCTGAAAATGAAAAAATTAACAATTCCGATGTATTGTTCAGAAGGCGTTGTCCAAGCTTTCTAAAAAAATTGAATTGCAAAAAGGTTTTCCAATAGATGAGTCAGGTCATCCTCATAAAACAAAAATTATCCCACAACAGTACACCAGTCGGTACAGAAAGCCGATTTTGACATAAAAAGAAATAAGGCCGGCTTCTATGCCAATTATTTTTCCAATTGGTCATCCTTTTCAAGTTATTATGGGCCTAGTTGGTTTCACCCCTTTCGAGTAGAGCATTGATTTTAAAAAATAAAAACGCTGACAAAAGAAAAGAAAAAAGTGCCGCCACCCTATGGGAGCTCTAATGAGATTTCTGGGAACCGTCTAGGCATGAACAAAATTCTTAACAAGGTACGACAGGGACACTATTACGTGAACAGCTATACAACATTGCTTTTAAAAGAATTACCGTCGACAAGATTGGACGATTCTCAGAATCTAGAGGAGTAACAGAAATACCCACAATCTGAAGAACTCTAAAGGAACACCTATTCAAAATTGTTCACAATAAGCAACCTGTAAGATATGGACATATCCCCATATTTCTTTCGACATAAGGATTAGCGGTACATTATAGCACGGAGTTGACACAAGTCAGTAAATTTTTAGAGGTTGTTTAGGCTACCATGTGACTTGGCCTCTGACATAGCTGAGGGATCTCCTATAGAAATTATTGTCAATCCATGAATACTAAGTTACAGCTTTACAACTTGCAACCTCCGCATGAGTAATGCTAAATCACCAAAATGTACTCCATCATGGAATCGTCCCCATAAAATCATTGAGTGGATCAACGATACTTCCGTAACAAGCGAAGCGAAAACTAAGGTCCAAAATAAAGGTTGTCGACTTTGAATAACTTGCTTCATATTAAAGATCTAGCACTAGTACAAATTGGTAGAGATGGGCAAAACTGATAAATTTAAATAACAGTTGCTATTGTTATTGCTATTTGCAAATAACAACTGAAAATAACAGATAACAGTTATATTGTTTAGGCTGAAAATTGCTGTCGCCATCTGTTGGTAAGAAACTAAAATATGCAAAATTCATCTCGGTTGGCTACTAATATGATAGAGATCTGCGCATTAAGTACGATATAGAATATATTTGTAAGACTTATTATTCCTGCAATTTTGTATGTTTAAAAATAATATTAAACTGCAAATTCAGAACCAAAAATTAAAATACACCAAACAATCTTCTGACGTTTTATTTTTTATGCTTGGTAGTGCTGTTATGGAAATATTATATATTTAATCCTGGCGTAATTCTCAATTATTTTAATGAATATATCTAACTATCCAAATTGAAGGGATTATGGGAAGAGATTGTTTGGCACTGTTGCTAAGTCATTGTCTTGCAATAAGGATTTAGATTTACGAAACAAAAGTAAAAAATTATACCTTCATAAATCCCTGGAAACAAACAAAAACAAAATTCTCCGAATCCTTGAGTGTTCAAACTGATACCAATTCATCTCCCTTACTTAATCTGAACCACAGATCATACATCTGAACAACCAGTTTTTTAAATAATATTATATTATTCACATCTGTTGTCAACAATGTTTTATAAATGTATAATTTACCTGAGCTACACCACATCCACTTCCTCAGAAATCCCCAGAATTAAGACGACACCTTTAATTATTTTATTACCCTATCTGTACTTTCTTTGTAAGAAATATAAATTTGGCATTCCTTGTATTTCCAATTTCTAATGAAGCCAGACTTGGCAAAACACATCAAATTAAAAATAAATAAAAAAGTGAAAATTGAATCAGGTGTTTGTTGTTTTTAAGTAATTTTAACAATGAAATTTCATCAAGTGGAAACTGAAACAATCAACAAAAAATGATGATTTTAAAACATTTGTAAGTACCTACTTACTTCTTACTATTTTTTAATTAAAGATTGGTACATCATTTTCATACCGTGGTCAATATAAAGAACTAATTCACTATATGTTAATATTCTAGAAACAATTTAAATGTATTTTTTTCAAGAACATAAACCATTATAATAATAATAAAATATAAACCCTTAATATAATTTCTAATACATATAATTTATTTAAAATTCGCTCATTTATAATTACATTGTCAAGATTGCAGCAATGACAACGATGAACGAAAGTATATCTGAACGCTATTATTACGTTTGCAAGATCAGACAGACTTCTGTTAAATTTTTCAATGATGTTTTTCTGCTTGGCCGTTCAGCACGAATCAGTTAACAGCTTTTGGTATTCAGCCTACGTTTTATTTTCAACAACTGCGAACAGAAACGTTGTGTATGAAAACTGCTGTGTGCGTTATCGGTCGAAACAGAACAACTGTTTTTTCAGTCGTTTAGTTTTCGGTCGATCTGTTATTGCTATTCGAAAAGGCAGTTGAGGTTAGAACTGTTTACGTTATTGTTTGATTAGCGCTAAGCTGTAATAAACTTATATCTGTTATCTGTTATTTTTAGTCGGCAATAACAGTTGCTATTGTTATCGAGTAAATAATAGTTGTTTAATAGCAGCTATGTTAATAACGCCACATCACTACAAATTGGCCTACGTTCGTTCCCGTCAGCCGTACGAAAACAGAGAGATTATGAAAGGTATGCACTTTTCAAGAATTTTTAGATTGTGAATTAATTGTTCGGTGATTTTACGAATTTTATTTGAGACTAAAAGCACTGACAAACGTAGTAGTTTGCGAGGACTCCATATATGCGATGTGCAGGAACCCTGGTCAACTCACTGTTATGTCTGTTCGTTTATAGGCCGTTTTCTCCGAATCTACTGGCAACATTTGTTGCAATTTGGCACAGATACAGAGTTCACTGACCCAATCACAAGCTTAAATGAATGAAATCGGATTTTGGGGGTACTTCTATAGGTGAATTGTACAAAAATCGCGTATTCTCCCACTTATCTCTGAAACTATTCAACTTCAAATTTTGGAAAAATACAGAATATAAGCTTTCAGAAAAGTTTCCAGGATAAATATTTTTTGCAATTTTAAAATAATTACTTTAAAAGATTTTGAAAAGAATATGCAAGGATAGAGCACTTTTTATCTCCGAAACAAGCAAGCCTAAAATTAAAATGATAAAGAAATGTAATGTCATGTATTTTTAAATTGATTTGTTTTATCGATATTATGGAATATAAACAAACTCAACCCATTCCCCCCACCTTATTTCCGAAAACAAATTTTGAAATATGGAATACAGGGTCTCATTTACAGTTTGCAAAGTTAAATAAGTTCGCGTTTAGGGGAAAACCAACTTATATGTTTAATACTTTTGAACAGTATAATTTAAAAGATATTAAAAAAATATGCGGAGATCAATACATCCCCCCTCCCCTCCTTAATCACAGAAATAACTGGGCCAGAAAACTTTGATATAACAGGAAGTATGTTTGGCTGTTAAATGAAGATAAATATTGAAAAACAAAAAAATCGAGGAGATTATCTAACAGTATATTTACATATGAAAAGCATGATATGATACCAGTGGCAACCAATTTATGGTACACACTTTTACTTACTGCAGCTCCGTCTACGTGTGTTAAGTGTAACAAAACGCCCTAAATTATCACCATATTGTTGCCTTTCGAAACGTGGATTTGTTCTATCGCAAAATTGTTACTTGTATTGCAATGAGGCTAATGAAAGTTCATCCTGTACGGGCAGCATCAGGTAGAACAATATAAAGAAGACCAACTGGTCAACCGAGTCGTACCAGAGAGCGTCAAAATAAGAGCTTCAGACAACTAGCTCTGCAAATCCGTTTTGCTACTAAAGATCAAATCGCTGACCAACGGTTTGAATAAGACTTAATATGCATAAACTATGTCACCATATTCCAGCCTTTGGACTTTTTTCATACCGTCCAGGATTGGTGCTCCTTTTGTCTAAAGAGCTCTGTCATGAACAATGGCATAATATCATATTCAGTGATGAATCGAGAGTGCGTCTAGGTATGCATGGTGACCTTAGACGAGTTAGACGCCCCGTGGAAAACGACGAGATATTGTGTTTGCTGTTGAAGGATATGTAATAGCACTGTTGTAGTAATGGCCTATAGTAGCTGATGGCCACTTCCCTTTATTCTAGGCAGTATGACAGCTGACTGTTATGTTATGATGTCCTACAAACTACTTTAGTGTCGTTTTTAAATGCTTATCTATACGACATTTTTGATCAGGACAAGGCGTTAATAATTTGCCGTGGCTACCCCGTTCACCGTATTTAAACATGTATGGGATATGGTGTCTCTCTATCATATCACGTACATCTCCACTTTACACCAGCCTCCACAGACTTTGGAACAGGTAATCCAGGAAGTTCAATTTACTTAGAAAGACGGGCCACAAGCAGACATCGACATCTCCACTTTGCACCAGCCTCCACAGACTTTGGAACAAGTAATCCAGGAAGTTCAATTTACTTAGAAAGACGGGCCACTAGCAGACATCGACATCTCGAGGCCTAGACATGTACAGGAGTGTAGTCAGCTGCGGTGTCGCCAACTACATAATGAATTTTTTTATGACACTTTTTTTCAAAGTTCCCGATATTATTGGGTGTAACAATGCATGCTAATGTCACTAAGTATATTTCGCACAAGTTCGTCACAAATTATTGCTACATTCAATTTGTCACAAACAATTTTACCAGACGTTCTTAAATTTCGTTGGCCATTTCTTCGAATAATCTTTGTTTTACTCCAGGTACACCCACATTTTTTACGGTCCGTTAGAATTAGCAACAATAGTTGAAAATTCATGTTCTTTGTTTTTTCTCAGGTACGTAATCAAATACATATCTTATACACCAACATGTCAACAGTTATCAACCGCTTTGAATTGTGCCCCTACCTTTTGTCCTGGGCTCAGTATTACTATTAAAAAAGTTCTTTAGTTCTTATCATTGTAATTTTATATAAACAATTCATTCTAACGAAGCGTGCATACTTTCATTATGACTTCCTTTTCCACTTGTTACTCCTTATCCCTTTCTTTCAAAGAAACCTCTCTGTAAATTACTCGTAATAAAAATTAAATTACGATTTTAATTATAACTTCCTGTCTTTTAATAAGTTGCGAAATTAATGAATTTATGAGTAACATTAAAGCGTCACACGCCGTTCTAATTAAGTTATAAGTTGCTTGCTTTAATTATTGGAGGTTTCGCGAGAGGCGTTAAATCGCGAGTAAATTTTTGCAATAATTAAAAATTTGTAAACTGACGAGAATTTGGTGCAGAGGTTCATTACGCACACGAAATATTAATTTCGGTGGTGTTCTTTGTTTCGGTACGTTAATTTTGGTGAAAATGCTATGAAGGCAGCCCTAAATTATAATATAGAAAATATGATCAACACGGTTAATTAAAGACTAATTGGTACTAATAACTGATAAGGTATTTTACAACTCATTTCCGCATACCTTTTTTTCACAAACTGGCAAATTTATTATTTGCATAAAATTTTAAGTAAACAAATTCTTTCATATATTCCCAACTTCAACTTCAGTTTAAAGAATAGCAAAAACTAAATACATCCTCTTAATCTATATTATTTCCTTTTTTTGTATTATTAATTAATGTTGATATTTGTAGGTGACTAAAATTTATACCAAACCTCAGAAACAATTTAAAATGTCGACATAACTACTCACGGATGGAGCTAGGTGGTCGAAGTTTTCTTCTGGTGTAGATCCGTTAGTCTGTTGAGTTCAGCTGAATTCTTGCGTGACGTTTCGCAAAAATCTTATATGGAATTTTCAGTGTTAGATAGAAGCTTTTGGAAATTCCAGATAAGATTTTGGCGAAACATCAAGCAAGAATTCAGCCGAATTCAACAGACGAATGTATGTACACCAGAAGAAAGCTTCGACCATATATATGGTGATATTAAAAAGTTTTTCATCAACACGGACATGTGTAATCAGGAAAAATTATTGCAAGAACCCACGCCGGCTGTTTTCAATAGCTTAGTCAGCGGAGGGATGGACATAGCTATAACCTCAAAATGTGAAGTATAAAATACCTCACTTAAAAAAAATAGTGACGATGGGGATTAATCCCCATACACCACTTGAAGAGTTTATGGTGATCATTCTGAACAAGTACTCGTATCCAGCCGTTAAATATAAGAAAATATGAACCTTCATAAGTACATGATATATAATTGAAACATTAAAATTAATATTAAAGAGTAATGGAGCAATGCAAACTCCAAGGGACACCTGATAACACAGCATACAAATCAGATATATATGCTCCAAATCACATTTTTCACATGTCAAGAAAGATTTGTACCACTGAAGCAGTTAGTCGAATGACAGCTTGAAACGTAGTATCAGAAATATGACTGAGTTTGTGAATGGAATGAGTATTTCTTAAAACTACTTCAAGAAAACAGATCTAGTAAAAAAGCCAAATAACACAATACGGGAGAAGGAAGATGGATATGACAATAAGATATAATGATAGCCGAACAACAGTAAGGTGACTGGTTCAAGAGGTGTTAACATAAGTATTTAATGATTACGCATATGAAGAAGTGATGTCCATCGAAATTGTGACAGACAAAAATGTAAAAACTAAAGGTGCATTTTGTGACTATTCCAGAATAGGTATAGGCTTCACTGGCAAATACTGAAGGCAAGAATAAATGAAGATGTATTGCGCAAATAATTTATTTTGACTGTGAAACTTCATTGAGAAACAATCTGAACCAAATTTTGATCTTCAGAAAGCATATATAACAAGAAGGCTGAACAAGATCTAAATTTCGAGAAAATCACAATCAATATATAGTAAAGTTATATTACCTCATACTATAAAAATCAAATATCTACAGAACCTCGAACGAGTAAAAGAACATTGATTACTTTTATTTAGTTTAAAATGTACAACTATTATGCCTTGTAGCAATGGATAATGAAGAATAGATAAATAAATTCACAAATTGACGAGTACAAATTCCATACAAGTGAAGTCGCAACAGGTCACGTCAACACAACTCGTAAGCTAGAATTTGAAATTAAAAAAGTAGACATGTCAATAATTTTGGATAAGACAGAATATCGCGCTATTAGTGCAGATGGTGGAGATTTAGATATTAACGAAAGAAATGTAAAAAAATCAATAAATTTCTATATCTGGGATCTATTTTCATAAACGAACCAAAGTGAAAAATGAATAGAAGCTATGGCAGACTCCAGTACCATTAATCAACTCACTATCGTCTGGAGGAGCACATTAATTGAACTGAATATATACAATCATACGTAGGCCTTATATACTAGAACATAAAGATACCAAAATATTCTAGGTGGTAGAGTTTTTTTGCGCTAGCACGAATGTAGGAATTACTTTTAGCTTTCTGCCCGTCACTCTGTTGTCCATCTTTGGGTCTGATGGTCACGTACTGACATCTTTTACTGGATCTAAAGCCAGCCGCCTGGACAGCTGTAGCCTATCACTACTGGATATTGCGATTGGTCGGTTTTAAGGTACTAAATTTTTCCGAATTTTATTCATCTCTGGAGGGCTCAATCTTGTCTTGTCGAATTTTCCAAGCCCACATCATTTTCGCTCTCTTCTATGACACCTAAAAGTTCTTAAATGATCTTAGTCGTGAAAATTATGTTTATCTCTTTTCTTGTCCTGGTTCTTATCGTCCCTTGGTCTAATCTCATTTTTTCAATTTAACTGCTGTAACTATTACTGTCTCTTGTACTACGAACCCTTGCAAACAATTTTGCTGAAAATCTCGCCGAATCCATGATTGTTCGTATACTTGAACAATACAACTTTCTCATTCCGAAATCGGAGTCCGTTGTGCCTTAGTTCAACCGTAAACCTATGCCATAACATCTAGAAGCAAGTCAACTTCAATATCTTCCACAAAATGTAGGATGATGGATTTATCAATACTCATGTCTATTAATGCTTCAGCTTGGATTAAATCTATTTATGCCTTATCTTACTCTAGAATCGTTTCACGATTTCCAGCTGGACGTCGTCTACAATTACTCGGATGACCTTAACATTCTGGGTTTGACAATGAATACAGCAACATAAGTATCGAATAAGATATGACTGTTGCCATTGATGGCACCCTGCACGATTAAACTGTTCTGGCTTAGCAGAAATTATTCACTGCCCTAAGAGCTGGTTAGTTTATTTTGTGCTTTGTGAATATCATATGTGGCTGAACTTATTGAGTAAACTTCACCTTTAACGTTCTGTTTATTAATTAAACTTCTAATATCACAGGTCTGCAAAAAAAGATGTTTGAACTGTTCTAATGAAGTGAAGGATCATTTCCGAAGTAATTTTTCATGTAGAATCCGAATCCAGGATCCAAGTTGCTCTATCACATCAGAATTTTGAGATATCTTAACCTAAAAGCGCAAAAAATGCGGTTCTCGGCTATATTTGAGGTTATGTAGCCTCGCGATATCCTTTCTTCTAAAAAAACAACCGATGATAACTGAAAGTGTAAGTCTTGATCTTTCAAATGCTGTTGAGTTTGCTCAAATGGCTTAATTCTGCATTGAGATATTTCATTTTGAATCCAACATATCCAACATAAAAGACGATCTAATATGAGAAATTTAGAAGATAAGGAAAAAAGATTTCATAAGGATAAATAGTGAGAGATACGGGGACAAACGTTGAAAAGCACCCCGGTTTATGAGAGGCAAGGGGACTCACGTTAAAAAAGCACCCCGGTTTGTGAGAGGCAAGGGAACTCACGTTAAAAAAGCACCCCGGTTTGTGAGAGGCAAAGGGACTCTTTAATCAAGCACCCCAAAGGAAACAGTCCTTACTACGCCCACGTCGTTGTTTCTGGGTAGCGCTAAAAGTAATGTTATTACAGTTTGAAGGATTACAATTGTTGAATTTCACCTTGGAGTTTAAGATACGTGGATTCGGCATACGTGAGTTTAGGGTTTGCTGATTTGGAGTAAGAATAGTTCTTGAACTTTTTTACCGTTTTTCACCCCTTTTAAAGTACTTGGGAGTCAGTTTGGATGCTGTAACTTTGTTTACATCGCTTTCTTACCCTTGAAAGTTCATTTATATAAAACTACGCCAAAAATATATGGAAAGTCAAAAAGTAGAATACATTTAGATCGATTTCAGCCATTTTCACCCCCTTTAAAGAACTTAGGGGTGGTTTTGGATGGTGATACTGGGTGCACATTGTATTCTTACTCTAATACACTCACTTTAAACTGCTCCCAAATACGTGGAAAAATAAAATAAATAAAATAATAATAAATACTCTTAGGTCGATTTTAACATTTTTCACCCCCTTTTTGATACCTTCACAGGGATGGTTTTGGGTCGTACAACTTGATGTACATTAAATTTTGGTTTTAAAGATTCTATTGTTGCAAAACAAAACTTGGTACAAGTGTGAAAACTTCCAATTGAACATAAGTGTCGAATTTGGGAGTCAAAGTCTGAAGAATCATGTCGATTTTGAGAATAGCGAAATTGATGAAATTCGAAAACTTCAAAATGAAATATCTCAATGCAGAATTAAGCTATTTAAACAAACTCAACGGCATTTGAAAGAACAAGACTTACACTTTGAGGTGTCATCGGTTGTTTTTTAGAAGAAAGAATATCTCGAGGCTACATAACCTCAAATATAGCCGAAAATCGCATTTTTGCGCTTTTAGGTTAGATATCCCAAAATTCTGACGTGATAGAGCAATTTAGATGGATTCGGATTCTACATGAAAAATTACTTTAGAAATGACCCTTCACTTTCTTAGAACAAACTCATGTTGACCTGTGTATTTTACTGTTAGCTATTTTTTAGTGCATGGGAGTAGTCAGATAGTAGCAGGATAGGGAACAGTTGCTACTCGTTGACCTTCCTGCCAGAAACTGTGCCTCTCTGGGCCAAGTATAGTCGACTTACCTTAAATAATGCATTGGACTTACATACAAAAAAAATCAAATGACAAAATCCATAGAGAGATGAATATGCCAACTTCATATTCTCGGCCTTTTGCTCCATGCTCTCTGCCTTTCAATCTGTGTACTCAGTCTTCCAATTAGTATTCTCAGAATTCCACACCATGTTGGCAGACTTCTATATATCATTCTACGGACTCTTTCAACTTCACACCATTCTTGCTTCATTAGTAGCTACACATCTTTAACATAATTTCCAATTAACTTCTAGCTGGGATTGCATTTCGCATCTTGGTCCAAATCCGAAACGACATGTAGGTATATGTCCGCTTGCCTTTAAAATCATGACACGAAACAGGTGGCTTGAAATTTTAGTTCCAAAGGTAGTAGGGGGCCATGCTAATTTTTGTCAAATAAGGTGCTTCCCCCATTTCTTAACATGTTTACCTATCTACGGCTTGAATCGAAGGCCACTGCTTTCCAACCATTACCAACCGTAAACTTCAATTTCAAAACACACTAATAAAATTGTAACATTTAAAATGATTAAATTAAATGGGACTATTTGTATCTCAAGATCGGTGACTCAACGATAAACGTTAAATAGTAACAAAAAACTGGTAACTCGGTGATGTGGTTTCGATAAATTATCAGTGCAGTAAGATAGGTCAACTGCAACCGTCGACAGAATGAAAAAGAAGCACATTCAACAAGGTTTTCGTGAGTGGGAGAAATAATTAGTGCCTTGTGCATATGGAGGCGCGACTGTAACGCCCTCGGAACGCCTTTCTTCGCCTATATCCATCGACATTATCAATCATTCCGTCACTTATATTCAAATTAAACTATTCACGAAATGTATTAATATTTTCCCCATATTCGTGTTTACGTACAATTGAGGCGCGGGTGAATAGAAGGGTAAATGTGCTCCAGTTGCGTTTATAGAAAAGATATGTCGTTTCACGCTATGGAAGTTATTTTAGAAAATGCACTTTACTTTGTCCTGTTTATGATAATGTTTTCGCGAGTAGGTATATTTTTAGTGACGTGTAGATTCAAACATAAATATACATTTTTTAAACAAAAACTGTCTTAAAAAAAATAACTTAACTAAAACCAAGTATATGTCAAGTAAAACATAATAAATTTGTCTTCAATGTAAGTAGACATATTTTTATAAGTTCTACTTGGCACCAATTTCAAAACAAGTAATTAATTTGTCTAAATACTTCTTGGGAAATAACACCACAGTTAACTGTTCTAAAGAAGTACTTAGACATTGAAAAATATGCCACAAATATCATTCAGAAAACAACAAGTAATTAATTGTTGCTGAAAAATCTTATTTACTTCCTATTTTTCAGGTCCGTTTTTGTTTTGTTTTAACTTATTTTATTGTACAATTTTTAGTGATATGATACTATAAATTGATGTAGTTTTCAATTCTAATCAACTACTTCCATATTACTGAAAGTAAAGTACCTATTGTAGGTACTCCTTGTTTACTATTGAATAAAATATTTTTTTTTCTAAATTCCTAGTAATAATCATTTAATGCTTTCCCCTCCAAACTTTACCATTAAATCAGTTTTTGTCCGATTTCTTAAATACCTATTTTATTTTACAATTTTTAATGAAAACTTTGTTTCATAAAAAAATTTCAATGTTACCAAAAATAAAGGTATTTCACTTGTAGGCAAAATTCATATTTATTGACAAACCTCGAATACAGTTGAAAAAGTGATATGTAATGATTACATACGTTTCACACCATACAAGTCTTTTTACGAAGAAAAACTTTTTCTCTAAATCTTATTCATAAGAAAGGTTTCCATTTGATTCAAACTTATGAAGGTAACTGTATATTGAGAACTTCCATCTTGAAGATGATAACCTGACATTTAAATTTAAATATATTTTGAATTTATTACATCCTATCTTTCGAACAAACATTTCATTTTTTAATACTACACCCTTCAACAGAGCTTACTAGGTATATAAGAAAGTCGGCTAAAAAATTTTTGCCGATTTTCACGCTATAAGTTATATTCTTGAAACAAATATGGAACACTTTGGGATCCACCTTAACAGTATACAGTTTAAACGATCCAAATTCCTTCAGCAAATTTCGAGTAATCGCTGAACAAACATAAAAAATATATTAAAATATATATGTAGAGACTACAGACGAATTGAGAACCTCTTCCTTTCTGAAGTCTCTTTAAAAAAAAACATAAACTGACAAATTGAGAACCTCCTCCTTTTTTGACTTTTTTTGACTATTCTTCTTTGTACGACTAGAAATGTTCTCATTTGTATGCCTCAAACTCATAAATAAATAACAAATTCTCTTGTCATGAACTTAATATTTTACTATTTTTTTCAACTAATTTGATTTCATCCTATGAATTACTTTTCAACCGACTTCTAAAATGGAAAAGGTGATTATTCAAAACCGGCTTTGACAATTTTAATAATTTAAACTGCATTGTGCCGTTTTTCTGAAATTCGGAAAAATATGTGCAAAAAACTTTAGATTATCATAATAAATGTCGAGTTTAAATGTCAAGATGTCATAAAAATATATTTTACAGGGTGTTTGTAACAGTTTTCATTTTGATTCATTTCAAGTCAGTTATGTTACTGGGCTTACAGTCGAGTGAAATGGCAGAAAATATTCCATTAGTGTATCGAAACGAAAAATTGTTATGCCGGTGATCTTTCTGGTTTATGGTTGTGGGGGTGTGTGTGCGTGCGTGCGTGCATGTGATATTGGGTGGTACATAAGATGTTGAATACATAGGATGGTTGAAATATAAGGTGGAATAGAATTATCTTTATACGGGATGGTTAAAAAAATGTTGTATTGGGTAGCACATAAGTAGTTACGTATACAAGGTGGTTGAAATAAGAGTGGAGTAAACCTATAGTTTAAAATAGTGGATCAAAAAACGTTAAAACAAATTGTTAAATAAGCATATGCAGTAAGGATATTTGAGTTATAAGGCGAGGTATAATACAAAGGTGTTCAAAAAATGTCAGAAGCAGTTGAATATACAGACTGGTTGAAATATAAGGTAGAGTGAGTAGAATTATAGTTATACAGGGTGATTTAAAAAATCATATAGTGTGGAATATAAGTAGTTACTTATATAAGGTGGTTGTGGTAAGGGTGGAGTAAAATTGTTGTTATTGAGGGTGTATTAAAAATTTGTTATATAACCATAAGCAGTTGGGATATTTCAATTAAAAAGCGGGGTATAATATAGTTATAGAGATGAGGTCAAAAAAATTTAGAAGTGGTTAAATATACTGGGTGGTTGAAAAAATGGTAGAGTAAAATTATGTTTGTAAAACGTGGTTCAAAAATGTGAAATATTTTGTTATATAGGGTAGACCATGAGCAGTTGCATAAATAGAATAGTTTACATGTGGATTGAAGTAAAATTATAGGTATAATTTAAAAATAGAAAAATAGAAACAGTCAATAGTGTGGAGAGGATTAATACTTATACAGGGTGGTTCTAAGGATATCAGGGTGGTTGCAATATCGTGTGGAGTTGATTTATAATTATACAGGGTGGTTCAGACCTATATACAGAAGCATCTACAGGGTGGTTGCAATATATGGTGAATTAGAGTTACACTTAAAGAAAGTGGTCCAAATAATAAAACAAATAAAGTTAAAAATATGTGAAAAATGAGGAAAAATATACAAATTAGGGAGAGATAGAGAGTGAGAGAGAGAAGAATACGTTAAAATAATGAGTAAAAAAGTAAGATATGTCATAAAATAATGATTGATTGCACACGGTTTCTAAAGGGTTTTTATTTTAAGTCAATTGAAGTCGGTTCTATTTAAATATAAATTATTTTATTAATTTTATAAAGTCATCGCATCGTAAAATACAACATGTAAATTAACACGAGGAAGCAAAGGAACAACATGATCCTACATCATCAAGGACAAGAAGGTAAAGACAAAATATTAAAAAGGTAATAGAAGTAAATCAAAATCTGAGCTTTAAGGGGGGAAGGCGGAAATTTACACAAAAACACAAACAAAAAGGAAATAATCACAAATACTAATCCAAGGATCAGACTTTCATGAGAAATTATGCAAATTCCGAAGACTATGAAAGACCACAAGAGGCGTAGATACATGTTATAATAACAGAAAGTTTCAAAACTGTGCATATATTCTCATACAAAAGTAGAAGAGCGTTGCCTATAATATAGATTGACAATGTTAAGAGAACAAAGAAGTGTTTCCTAGTAGCCCAAAATCGAGACAAATGCAGATATGTGGACAATTTTTGTCCAGCAGTGAACAGGATGAACCAGTGATGATAACAGCTTATGTTTTGTATTTTACTACTGTCATAAATATAGTTTTGTTTGTCTATCTATCTCTCGATGTGTGCTAGGTTTTAAAGCCATAGCATGTGGGGAGGGACCAACCCGGCAGGTTTGACCAAAGGAGGGCAATAGTGGCAGCAATTGACCTAGGGAAAGGGGGGACGGGGGTAAATCAGAAATTTTTCTGTTGAATTGGAATTTGGAAGCTACTATATTCTGTAGCTTTTTTTTGTTTATCTGTGAATTCTTCAAGTATAAGATATACATCTATCACCTAGTTGCAGTTGCGTGTTTCTTTAATGACTAAGATACAATGAATTTTCTGTGGTTAAATCTCTATGTTGTATTTTCCAACCTTGGCAGGTGGAAATTAGTGCCGACTTTCGACAATGTGTCGTCAACGTTCTGTTTCTCCCACCAGATGGTAATGTTTTATTGTTTTCCATTAATTATCCCTCGTATTCCATTTTAGGAAATTCCAATACTTAAGTAACACACCAATCAATAGAGCCGAAAACAAACGGATAAAAAATAATAATAATCGGAAGCTGCCTGCATCCTGATTTAATGGGTTCATAGACATTTCTGAATGGATCGCATAACTTGCAATTCTCCATTTGAAGAGAATTAAAAACAAACAAAATAATTTTGAGGAAAAACAAACGGTGAAAAATATATTTTACTCCATATGGCCTTTATCTGCAGGTAAACTTTTTAATGGTATTGTCATTTTTTAAGGCTTTAATTGCAGATAGTTCATTTTTAGATGTGTGTAGATTCTTGAGCTTCACTAAAGTTTATTTTACTAGAAGGTTGTTCTATAGAACGTATAATATCAAATTTTGGGATAGAACTTGGAGTAATTGCAAAGTTTAGGCCTGAGGTTTCTGAAATGTTTAATTCTTTGTGTGATAAATTAATGACACTTTTTCTGATATCTTTGTATAAAAAAAATCGCAGCTCATAAACTCTAAGCATTAATCTTTCAGGTTCCTTCAACTTGAAAGGAGGTTTATTATGTATACGATATTTTGATTTTTGTTCGGGTTATCGTGAACATATCAAATACCAGTATGTTATCATTAATTACTTCACTTCAAAATGCTAAACATCTCAATTTTAAGTTACATTTCTTATACAATTGCCAATGAAATTGAAGTTTGACCTACACCCTGGAATGTTTGGGATTTCCATACATATAAAATGAAATTTTGATCTAAAAATATCGTAAATGAAGATGTTAACACTGAAAAAGTACTTAAAGAATGCTCTATTATGACATGAAAATACATTGCTAAACTTTTTTAAAGTCTCATATTAAAAGAAAATCACCAGTGATCATTCACAAGAAAATTTATATCAAAACAGTAAATTCCATGTTCATAGTCAATAAATTAAAAACAGCAAGGCGTCAAAAAAAATGTTCTGATTATAAGACACAAAGAAGAAAAAAGAATTCAGATGTTTTTTTCATTATAATTTAATTCTGTAGTATTATTGAGGGCATTAATAATAATTTGCAGGGCCACGGGCAGATGTTGTGTCACTGTTGTATAAATTCGAATGCCTGCTGAGAGTAAGGGTGGCTTTTTATTGTGAGCTCTGACAAAGGATTGCTTTGTTATTAATATTGTTATTATAAGTGGTATAACACGTTAATTTATGATTATTTCATTTCTGAAATTGTGGAAAAAAGATAGATAGGGATCTCGATCTAATATGTGGGTGATTACAATCCTCTAAAATATAAAAAAGATGATATCCTGCAGAGAAAAAGTCACTACATCCTTCCAATTTAAAAATAACAATATATACGTTATTAATAAAATATTGAACACAAAATAAGACGTGTTGCCTTAAAATTACAAAATAACAAGTTACTTTTTCTGTGTTTTGTTATAATATAGATTGGCAATAAAAATAGCCATTCAAATTTTTTGAATACCAATGAATTTTATTTGGTAAAGAAACATAAATTTAAAAAAAAGATATAATTCTTCGGAAATTAAAAACATATAAATTAAATATGTATAATTTTAAAATATTTGGCCTCCGGTTTGCAATCCATTTGCCGTGAAAATACTGAAAATGTGAATATAGAAAATACATTTTAAGCATATATTGCAATTCAATCCAATGGAGGGTCGTTAATCAAGTCCCTGTACTAGTCACTTTTATCGTTACCAAAAAATTTCGCGAATACGGGTTTAAAGAACTGCCATGTGGATTTTTCCACAATTGTGATTTTGTCTTCCAATTATTTATCTTTAATTAATTCCCTAATTTATAAACATAAAGTTTTGTACCCTAATACCAAACTCTTATTTTTGCACTCGACGCACGTTTCAACAGCGAAGCTATCACATCATGGAGTAAACTAAAACAGTTTTTTTATAAACCCCTCAAAATTGAGTTTTAACCGTCACGTAGCAGAGCAAGAAAGTGGTAATTTGATAGTTCTGTTCTCGTAGAGATCAACGATACAAATTCTAAAAGTGAACATTTTCATATATTAAGCTCGACTATTTTTGATATATCAAAAGATTTTAATTAATTATGAAAAAAGTGTTTGTTTCCCATGAGTATTACAGATTTATTTACGCTTCATAGGGGGAAAAAATCATATTTAAAAAGCTGTATATCGAAAACTAAATACTTGCTGAGTTGCCCATGAAGACTTTTGATCCACTATCAAACCATTTTTCATAAGAATAGGGCGGGATTATACATATAGTGTTCAATAATGTTCTAAATAAGCGAAGCTTTTGTCTCATATTTTTAATAAATATTACATACATTGTCCTTCAAATTTTGCGTACTGTCGTAAACTTTTTATGCAAAATTTCGTATAAAGTTGAATAAAAAATCTTGGCTGAATACGAAACTAAATTGGGTACATTTATAAATTAGATTGCATAAAAAAGTATGATGAAAAATGATCCTGTAAAAATATTAAGACATAAACACATTATTTGTCATACGAATAAGAGTCAAGTACAATTTTATCGAACTCATGTCATGATTTTTCGATAAATCTACTCCTTCCAAAATTATTCAATTTCAATATTCAATTTATATTGAATTTGTTTTTTTTTTCACTTTTTTGGTGAAGTTATCTTTTCTAGGGTTTATTCAGAGGTTTTTGACCATCGGTCCTATGTAAGTATGAACAATATGTTCGGCTTAAAAATCTTGTTTTTTTAGCGTTTTTATCGATTTAAAAATTTGAAAGATATATTTTTTTCATCTGTACCTAATATAATTTCAATTGTTTTTGTTGTATAAAAATGATTTCTCAATCTAAATAATAGATAATAAGTGAATTTGTTTATACTCTCTTCGGCAAATCATTTCTTGTTCGTACAAAAGAATGAGCATTTAAGTCTCCAGAGTGTTAGTCTACAAGGATGGCATTAAAAAGAGTTCAAATAAATATATACAGTAGTGCCACGGGTGTAAGTACATGCACTCTAAGTATACAGGGTTAAAATAAACAGAGTATAAGTATACAGGAGGCATGTATACAAGTTGAAGTATATGTAATAGTATACAGGGTGTCAGTATACAGGATTACAGGGTATAGGAATACAGGATGTTTATAAACAGGAAGAAGTCTCTTTAGCAATAATATATTGAATGTTAATATACAGGATATTCAAATTCAAATCTATCCGACAGGTACAACTTTCTTTGCGCATGTTCGACAAAGCCATTGTTTTGGCAGTAAATTCACAGAACTTAGACCCAGAATAATGAAACTATCGACTATTGATATCACAGAATGCTTTTGTTTCTACCAGGTTAGTGCAGGTTATGATTAACGCAATATTAATGTAATAACCAGCTTTGTGAATATTATTTAGACCGTAGTTACAATTACAGTTTGTTGTTCAAGATATTTCGAAAAATATTAAAATAATGCAAGTAAACCAGGAAGCACATATTGTTCTGTTTGTGGTTGCTTGAGTAGGCAAAAAACTAAAACAGGATACCTAATAATGCATATTTTTCGTGTTTTTTTATATACGAATTTTATAAGACATTTATATCAATTCATTTGTTACTACATATATGGTATTTAAATATACCACCCGGATTTACTGCCACAGTAATGGCCAATTTCTGTTCAAGGTCACGAAATCGCAGTATGCATAGGAATCGTCAATACATTAGAAAACTAAATGTCAAATAGAATTTATCTTAAATAAAATAAAAACAAAATCAAATAAAAAACTATGTCTGACACTACCTGAATACTTCATAAAATTCTTTTACATCGAATATACGTTTATTGACTAAAAACTTCTAAAGACCTGTCTTGAAACTGATATAATAGCAAGCGATTTCAGGGTTGGGGATAATGAATTGCACAATCATAGTCCCATAGAATCCGAACACCAAGGTCTATTATTCCTGGTGTTCACATGAGAAACATCAACATCCCGAATAAAACCTATGGTTAAGGATATGTAGATACATTTCAAAAATATAAATGATGGTAAGGTTAGAATATTTCTCAAAATGTTCCTTTGAGCAATAAACGTATCTTTCCCTCTCTTCGCAAGAGCTCAGAAACAAAATCAATAACGCAGGTGGACAACCTACATGTTCAAAACGTTATACGGCGTGCTCAGAAATTGGCGCCGAATTCGGCTATTTCGAAAATCGTGTAACCCCTTTTTTCTCAGCGCTACGCTGAAAAAATACGGTGAGTTTATGCTCACAACCCCATACCTAAATCAAACGGTTTTTGTACAAATTTGGAAAAACTTCCTTGAGGTTATCAGATATATAAATTAACAGTAAGTTTTTTTGAAAGGATCTACACGAAATAAATGAACATTACTTCAATTAGTTAACCATTTATCTGATACGGTTATTGAAAGAGTCTGTGAAACCCTTCGCGATATCCGGATATACCAAAGCATACTTATAATACCATGACGCAGATCATTTCTAACTGCAAAACAGACTTGGTTAAAAAGCAAAAAAAATTAATCCGTCGTAAACAATGATCGGAATGCAGTCCTAACTCTTTCCTGGCAATCTTCTTTTATTGTGAGCGGTGCAGCATAGACAATATTTTTATTGATCAGAAAATGGACCAGAAGTAGTTGCCAACAGAAATAATTCCTGTTGGCGTTTAGAAAAAGATTCGAGAATTCACTACTTCGCTTGGTCAAAAAAAAGCCTACCGGGTACGGTAGGCAATGTTCTCACAGACCTGTGTTAGAAATACAGATAGACTTGGCTGTGTTCTGCAGCCTCAGGGAGATCCCAACCACAGAGAAGATAATGGTAGGATGAGCCGGTGGTTGTGTGCTGGATCTCTTGCCAATATTTAGTCTATCTGGGAATGGATTCGCCCCCGATGTCAGAAACTGCTGTTATACCAAAACGGCCAACAGCTGCCAGGATCGCCGCGGGGAGGCCACCGGTTGACTTGATACACACACGCTG
The DNA here is from genome assembly GCA_034190945.1 of Octodonta nipae. Lineage (NCBI taxonomy): Eukaryota > Metazoa > Arthropoda > Insecta > Coleoptera > Chrysomelidae > Octodonta > Octodonta nipae. The sequence continues at coordinate 39,900,221 of CM067224.1, read as the reverse complement.
CGAAATACAAATGCGAAACGCTGGGTTTTGCCGCTTTATTCGTTTGTATCCGTTGCAGTGGCTCCTCGATTAACTAGTATTACGGAATTTTACTTCCAAGTGCACCCAGGATCACAAAAGTCTAATGGAGTCATCTCGGGAGAACTAGGAGGCCATCTATGAGGTCCGTTGTTCGCTATCGAACGATCTTCAAAATGAATGAATAAAAACTTATTCGCGGGTGCCATGTTATAAGAAGCGGATCCGTTGTGTTGATATCACAACTGATTCCAGGTCAAATCTAATGGATGTAAATAATTATATAAAATATATGTCTGACCTAAAAATAAACGGAAAATATTTTTAATATCACCCTTCGATCTCCAATACGCTTCAAATTTTCATCATACAAATGCACCACAAGCACATCATAATTTTTTATTACTCCAGAAACGTTGAAACTCCAGTAACCTTGAAACTGTCTTTTTCTAAATACATAAGGATTAGTATCACTCCAGTAATGTTAGTTATGGCGGTTGAACAATCCATTTTTCATAAATTCCGCCTCATCCGTCCAAATTTTGTGTAAAAAATGTTCGTCTTCCTGAAGCTTCACTAACATGAATTCACAAAAATCATTTCTTCTTTGAGTGTCACCTGGTCTTAAATTCTGAACTAATGAGAATGAGTATTTATGGTACTTATGTTTTTTTAGAGTACTCTGAATAGTCAACACAGGTATTTCCAGATCTCTTTCTGCAACTACTAAGGAATTTTCAGTATACGCTCTGAAGTCTACCATTCTCTTCAATATCTACATCAGGTTTCCATTTTTGTCGTTTTTTTCACAAACTGTCGGTGGGTTTTACAATTGTGAATGGGACTCGTCTGGGTGTCATGAGTGGACGGAGGTATCGCGGACGGCAGGTTTCACAGGATGTATTAATAATTTTATCACATCTTCTGTAAATTATTAACAAATTGTAATATCCTTTTGTCTGTTCATTGGGTTTTCTCTCCTCCAAATTTTTTCCTGTAACAGATAAGTATTTAAAAATTGTATATGTAGAATAAAGTGTAGTAAGGCAATTTCGTAAAATTGCCCGGATTACTGGCTGTCTGTACAGAGATTCTTCCTCACAGTTATTCTGAGAGAAAGAGATGTCTATAAAATGATCAACCAGTATTCCTGTATATAAGTAATGTATTGTATATTGTGTAATACTTATCTGTGTATGGAGACGTTTCAATAATATTCGTTACTAAATACTAAAACGGGATATGATAAATGTTTCCAATATATTCAGATATTGTTTGGTGACACTTTGGCACTTGTTTATTGTCGATTCTTTTAAAAAAGCCTACTGATAATTCAGATGTCTCTAATAACCACGTGGACACACACTATTTTCATTTTCTAGCGTAGAATCCACTGGCTTTGAGAACCACTGGTCATTAGAAAAAAATGAATTGTACGATTTTTCCAATAAGGTCATATTGAAATGCATCGTGAATTCTAAAAGTGGCAGAAAAAATTGTGACGCATTTAAAAACAAAACAAGATTGGGGTCCATTTCCGGTAGAACCAAAATTCCTTGAAAAACCACCCGAATACCAATTTCCAGATTATTACTCCGAGTGGTTTTCCATGTACATTTCGCCTCAACGGATTGGGTTCTACCCTGTATGCAGAAATCATACAAAGCAATAATCAAGATGATTATGATTGAATGTGTAAACAATGGAGGGTTTTAAGTTTGCTTGACTTCAAAATTATACTAGATAGGTAGGTAATTAATTTCTACAGTTTAAACACCTTTTATTGTCTCCACTTATTACTTTGTGTGTAGATACCTTACAGGTATAAATGTGCTATTTATTGTATAGTGTTAACTTTTATTAATTATTTTCGACTTTTGACATTTTTTAAGTCTAGTCTTTATACAAATATATTTGTAACGTAATGAAGTTGATGTATATACAGGGAATCCAAATAAAATCTATAAATTAGTGGCATTTTTGTGAATATATTATGGGATTTACTTTTACAATGAATTACAATCAATTACAGATCTATTAAAATTATGTACCTATATAGCAGTCACACAAATTTAGTCAGTGTCAACGTATGTTAGGCAAATGAATAAGAAAATTGATTTATTTTATTTCTGTATATCTTTTTTCTATATATTAAACACTAGCGGTTTCTCCCGCGTATATAATGTAGAATTCTTTGCAAAAGAAATAGCTTGTGAAACACATGGGCTATCCAATATAACAATTTCTTCTAACATTATAAGAAAATGTTATTCAACATTTTTTGGAACCATCTTGTATAATTGTAACTCTGCTTCACCCTATAGTGCAACCATCCTTGTATCTTATATTTCAACAACCCAGTATAAACACTGCTTCTAACAGTTTTTTCAACCGATTTCATCACTTTAATAATAGCTCAAGAAAATTCAAATATCCTAACTGCTTACAAAACATATTTTTTATCCACTCTGTATAAATATAATTCTATTTTATCCTTATTTCACCCACATTTTATATGCAGCCCGAACAATATAACATTTTGTAATCCACCTTGCATAAATATAATTCAAGTCCACCCGTTTTTCAACTACCTGGTATATAGAACTGTTTATGGTCCACTCAATATATCTTTTCCGAAACACCCCGTATAACTTCCTCCTTATTTCAACTACATTGTATATATGCAGCTCCTTACGGGCCACCTAGTATACCTTTTTTTTAATTTCTTAAAAACATGTAATACTACTCCACTCTAAGTTTTACCTATCCTATATATGGAACACCCTGTAAAATTACACTTGATATATGAGTTTTTTTTTAAACGAAACATGTTACATTGGCATATTCTGAATTTTGAATAAAAGCTAAGCTGATGCAAGTATCTAATATTTGGTGCATGCGGTGGAAGGAATTGCCTAATTAGTAGTAGTAGTTTTTTCGCTATATCTATCGTTTTTTCAATGTAGGGAGATAAAACGTATACCAGATTTTAAGTCAAACTATAAACTTTGCAACAAAAAAAATACAGCAAAAACAGTTCAGTATTTATTACGTAATGAGGTAACAAACAAACAAACAAACAGACAGACAACTAAAATTTTATAATAGTATAGATAGAAGATATTGTGACTGTTGACGTTATAGCAATAGTCTCCTCTTGAAAACAATTAATTTCATAATCACCTCTATGCAAAAAAAAATTCCGCAGCGTAAATTATATATATATATATATATATATATATATATATATATATATATATATATATATGTAACTTGAACTTCTTAAATAACAGTTTTATTTTCGGAAAATGGCTGTCATAAATGATTTTTTTCTTAATTTCTAAATTGTGAATAGTTTTACGACTACATACCTACATTAACTTTTTGCTGGTCTCTATTCAGAAGGTATCATAAAACCAGCAAAAGTTAATGGCATTATAGATGATTATAAATTTCCGAAAATGACCACCCATGAAATTTTCAAAGGTTGGTGGTGTAAACAACCCCAAATAAAAGTTGTCAGCCTCGATTGTTCACAAAAGGCATTAATATATGACCAATAAACTTTTGAAGAGAATTTGAATAGTTCCATCCGAGCTTAGAGGCTGTGTGATTCTTTTCTAAGAATAACTTTTGAGAGAACGGTTTCTGTGCTGCTTTCACCTAGAAGTAAGTTATGTAGTGTTACAAGTTAACTAATAGTTCTCAGGGACATCGACAACTCACATAATATAAACGTTATACTATTGTATGGTTTAGAATTTTTTTTGTAATCGTTGACACTTATTCGTTGTTAAAAGAGAACATTTGGGACAAAATATTCACTTTTTTGTTTTCGCTAGTATTTGGCGCCATAAAAGAAATGTCCATAGAAAATTTTCGAGGATAATTGCGTAATTACTTTTTTCCCATTATTCTTATGGATTTCGCTATTGGAGTTCAGTGAAATCATCAATCAATTATTATATTTTAGAAACCGTTTCAAAACTTCTTAGTTTTTATTTTAAAGGTTCTTTATCTACCCTCCTCAGGTCGGTTCGCATTTTTCGCTAAGGGGATAAATACAATGAAATACATTTAGTACCAGCGAAAACTTAATAAACATACACACATACGCATAATTATTCAGGGTGTTTCAAAAACATGGCGGGTGTGCGAAGATAGGTAGAAAAGACAAAAATAATTGTACTTTACTAAGTACAACTTACTCCTAACTGCCTTTGTTTTCGACATACAGGGTGTTAAAGGACGTTATTTTATAGACGACAATTACTTGGAAACTCCTGGCACCATTGTAATGAAATTTGTTGTTCGAGAGGACATTCTATTGTGGGAAGCGCAACTGATGAAGGTTCCCGATCAGAAACAATATTAATCATATATATGAGAGGTGAAGTGACCTGAAAATTTTATCGTGACATTTTGTCCTAGTAGTTACATGGAACTGCTCCAGATTCGGAACCTCTGTGTGCTAATTTCCCCGAAAATCCTAGATGTCGGTCTTACTTCTCGCGTCTACAAAAATGTACTCCTTATAAAATTCGATGACCGTTTTCCAAATATTGGGATTTAAAAATGATGGAACACTCCACAATTTTAAACACAAATGTTTATACAAAAAGAATTTTAATAAAAGGCTTGTTTTTTAGAATCCAACGTATTTGAATTTCATGTGGTGATTGTTTCGTGTTCATGTTTTTTGTTAATAATTATTGCATTACTCATAATCAAAACAAGAAATACACAAAAATCAATGATATCAAAATCAGAACCAAAACACCCCGGTCAAAACACAAAAAATTGCATCTATAAAAAAAATTCCCTGTGAATATAATAAATTCTATATTGGAGAAACCTCTAGACATCTAAATTGCACTAAAAAACAACAATGTAAGAAATCCAAAATGTGTAAACATGTTTGGTTCCTTGGTCATAAAATACAATTTAAAAATTCTAACTATATTACACTAAGAAGAACACAACACGAAACATAGTCTGCTTTAATTTTGTTAAATGAAATCGATTGCAAGGCTTCTACCTCCGTAGAATTCTAACGTTACTGGTTGCCAATAATTAAGAACTTACTAATGGTCATATCCTTTTGACAATCCTGTATCGGAATACTTCATAAGGTTTTCCCTAAGTTTTACCTTATGATTTTAATGGGACCACCTATGAGCGCGCCACATAAAATTCTTAATCTGTAAATGTAATTGTAATTCTTCCCCAAATTGAAAGGAACTTTGTTATATGATTTTTAGAATTATTTGTCCTACCCTGTATATTATCAAATTAAATTATCTTAGTTACGCCATATGTCACATATATTGTCAAACATTTTAATTTTAAATTTGACAATTGTGCTTTTTTCATATACTAAGTACTTTCTTTATTGCCATTGACAACGCCTGACCTAGACCCAGAAACCATTCCCATTTTGCAGTATTGTGGTGTTATTTCCAATAAGTGCATAAGCCATGGACCCTTGACAACCAGTTTTTATTACAAAAATTTTCATCATGCGTCACCCCCTCAAGGCTATCTTTAATCCGCCCCTGCTTGCAAAATAATATCTTAAAATAACAGGATGCTATTAAATTTTCATTGCTACGTTCCTTAGCTTTAAGGTCATTATTAACATATATTTTTTGGATATCTACCAAATTTTACATTTGAGAAAAAGATTGGAAAACTTTTTGCTATTGGTTATTTATATTTTGGTTTTTGAGTTGATTATTTTGGGAATCTGAGGAATAGGTTAGCGTAATTTGAATTTTATTTAACAATTAACAATTTTATTATTATTATCATCAGGCAACTAGTAAATAAATATAAATCATATTTAATAATCGCGATTACAAGAAATAAAAATAAGAAGAACACATTAAATCAAGAAGTTCAAGAAGAGCATATGGGACAAGAAGACATTATGGTGGATATGGATCTTGGAGATAAAAGGAGAATAGAAGACCAGGAAGTTGATGATGCTAATGATGGCATCAGTAGAGTAGTGGAGACAGTCGCAGAGGTACTTACATCCAAGAGGAAGAAACCAGAAAATGCAATTATGAGAGAGGAAGAGATTGTTTTAAATTTTGCTAGGAAGTATGGAGGAGGAATTATAGAAGCCAAATTTTAAAAAGGTTGATCAATTTATAAATTATCTAAATGGTATCCAGAGTATTTATCCGTCAGCCTGTCACAGCCGATTTCCTCCAAAAGTACTGAAACTGCTGAGGCTTAAGTTTTTAGAAGAAATATTAACTTAAACTTTACAGGAAAAATGAAGCCAAAATCTTAATATTAATTTTGAGGGGCAAATTATACAATAAATGAAAAATGATAATTTCTTTTCAAACACATCATATAATATATCAAATGAAAGGACTGATTATGCGGAGTATAACTATATACATTTATATTAAAAAAATATATGTGTAAAAGAAAAATCAACCCATTCCCCCTTTATCTCCGAAACTACTGAGCTTAAAATTTAGTAAAAATGTAAATATAAGGCCTCATTTAGAGTTTACAGGAATAATAAACCGAGAATACTGTTATTAATTTGGGGAGGGAACAAATTATAAAATTAAATAAAAAATAAATTAATTAAAACTTTTGCAATAAAAAACATCGAATGGAAGTTATTTTCTGAATGATAATTATGGCATGTCTTGTACTCTGTATTTTTAGTTTCATGGGAATAGCACTTAGAGAAATGTCTGGATCATTCAAATATTTCAAATGTTTCAGTCTCAATGGTAATAAAATGCTACAATGAAATTTAAAAAAGTCGTGATAGCAATTATATAAACTTTACAATTTTACATGAATTATTATTAATGTCACTTTGTATAGTTGCTATTAGGAATTTTTCAATTTGTTTAATTTCTTAACTTTCATTGTTTTATTTTATTACTAATGAGTCCCTGAAACGAAATTTGATATGTACAGATCTCTCCGTAAATATGGTTTTGTAACCAAGAAATATAAAAATACAAATCAAATGAAAGATCTCATTACGGGCCATCCATATATTATGTTAACCAAATTTTCCGATTTGTAACCCCCTCCTTCCTTGTCACATATGGTCACATTTTTGAAACTTCCTCTCCCTTAGTCACTTATTTCTCAATTATATGTATTTTTATTTCTTTCTTAACTTCTTAAAAAATATTGTATTTCTTAAGAAAATCTTGTATAAAGTCAACATAAAGTACACTTCATTTTCATTAACCTGTGACGTCACAAAGCTTTTGACCCCCTGCACCCATTGTCACACGATGTCACATTTCATTGACTCTCCCTTAACATGTGACATGTAATTTATGAGAAATGCAAGTGCAGTTTATGCATTTTTGAAATTGTTTGTTTAATGGCATTTAGAAAAATATACAATTCTCTCCTTTATCATCAAAACAATTATGAAAACGATTGCAAGTCAAATTAAGTGAATTTTGAGAGAAAACTAGAAAAAAAAAAATATATATATATATAAGGTGTTTTCCGAGCATTCATCTGCTTAGTTGATAACTGATCCCTGCCGGGATCGCTGGTAAAATGACGACGTTTCGGCAGAGTCACATCTGCCCTCTTCAGGTAATTATCGTAGCCTTCTGCTTTCGCTTCTAGTTACTCGAATACTGAGTATTCGAGTAACTATTTTATATATATATTTATTTAGATAAAATGTCTTTGCTTTGGGTGCCAATTTTCAGTGGTTCACCCTGGTTAAGATGATTTTACAATTATTTATTTATTTATTTATTTATACACTGACCTTTATATTAATTATTTGTTATTTACATTTATATCCCATTCCATTCATCAATTTAAAAGTTTCTTTCCTTTTTTGGATGTCTTCATACTACTTAAATTTCATCAAAATGTTTTGTGTGTTGCTCGCATATTCACTTTAGTTTATTTCACAAATTTGCGATTTTGAACCTTATTTTCCCCCCAAATCTAGTTTCTAGTAACTTTTCATTGACACCAAACTTTTCAACTGAAAACTATTCAAAACATGGGTGTCTTGATTTTTGAAAACAAATGTTCAACGGAACGTAACATTGGAGGAACCGGTTAAATGACGAATCTCCCGAATTTGGCCTGACGGTCATATAAATAAGGTAGGAACAATTGCCATCTACGACGCCAAGTTTTGCATAATTCAGCCACTTTGATGCTACATTTTTCTAACCACATATTTAATCACATTTCTAATTTAAACTGTATGTTTTACAAATTTTCTTATTTGAAAGCTAATTTAATTTTGAATAAATTGTTTTATATAAACTATTGCTTTTTTTCTTTGTTATTGAGATTTTGAACTTCGAAAGTTTGAACCTTCCGACTTTCTCTTTTTCACATTATTTGCACAATACAACTTATATCTACAATCTAATTTCCTATTTCTACTCTCTATAGTCTCTTACGTTCTAAGCACATGAGTTTTACTTGCACCAAGATCATATCACATTTTTGAGAACATCTATTTTATGGCTTGGTTCGTTCACTATAAGTTCAATTTACACTATCTGTAATTGTCTCAGTTCACCAGTTGCACTTCTGATTTAAGTGTCTTTAGTTTGTTTACACTCTTAACTTACCTAATTACCTAACTTATTACCTATTACAACTTATCTTTAACTAGTTAAGTAAATTTGTTTAGGAGTTGTCTCCTACATCCTACTTTTGAATAATTTACTTGTTTGAATGTCCTTGCTACTTATGTAAGATATTTTTTTATCATTTGCTAATATTATTTTTCATTTACTAAATGTGTCACTTATTAAATTTTGTTGATATGCTTATACATTTTGCATTGAAAATATTGAAAATATGTTTTATAATTTGATGAATCAAAAGATTTAATGGACTAAATCATAGTAAGTATTTACCCCATTTTATATTTTTATACCTAGTTCTATTTTTCATATTTGTTAATTTGGTTAGTTATGCTGAAGTATGGTTCGAAAACAAGTTCTTCCTCAGTATGCGGGTTCCACTCACACTAGACCAAAATATTTTCGTAATAAAGTTCGTAAATATCTTTAAGAAATGACATGTAAACAACAAAGAAAGTAATAAATAATTCGAAAGGTTCCAACCAACGGTAACATTTAAATAGTTCATGTAATAGAATCTTTGATCAAATTTGGTACCATTTTATGAACCAGCAACCAATTATAGACCGACAAAGGATTGAATTTAGTGGTAATTTCAGACGTACTCGCCTATAATAACAGTAATGAATCGAATGTGCAAATCATTAAAAAACTGAACTGTTATTTCTATTATTTATCAATGATTGTGTCACTGGGGGCACGAATTGATGATAGTTCTTCAAAGGAGTGCCGATCTTTTCGGGCGTTACATAATTAATTAGAAGTAACATCTATATGTTTTCAATTCACATTCGGCATCTGTTTTTGTTTTGTAGCTAGCCGTTCGTGAAATTAAAATCGGTTTTACAAATCAAAACGATCGTACCTACACAGATTTAATGATGATTTGGCAGTACATAAGAACGAAATACAATTACTGCGTAAGTTGTCCTTATTAATTACCCTTTTTGTAAACCTCTACCCCAAAAAGAAAAAACGGAACCCTTGCAGGATCACTTAGTTGACATTCCGTCCGCATGGCAAGTTACGGGTGATGTTTAATGTTCTCTTTAATTTTTTCACTCTCTGTGCTTTAATCATATACTTTTTACGGATATATTTTTTCTGTTACTGTAAAATCCGAACCCCGTGCGTAAGATGGAGATACAACCACGACACTACCCTTTCAGCCATAAATTAATTCAATATTAAAATAAACACATTTAGGTAATTTTTACTTATATTTATTTTCTATTGACAGTTGTTTCACCAGGTTACTGGCTTCTTCAGAATACAAAGTAGAACTAAATGCTAAATGCTCTTAATAGCTCTGTAATTGCATCCATATATTTCACTGTAATAGTTTTTGGCATTTTTCGCAACCTAAAATTTTTCGTCATTTGCGGTTTCAATCAAGTTCAGGAATATTAAAGAAAAGAGAGTACCAACAACCCTAGGAGAACTTAAATAGTTAATACATTTTCTGTTGTCCGCTGTCTGACAATTTTTTACAGAACACCTTCGGGAAGGTTGTGATAATAATATATTAATCAATTAATTAAATTCACATTAAAAACAGAATGTTTAATATGAAAGTTACTGCAACGCGTCCAAAAAATCAATACTGATCTACTTGAAAATGACTATTTTACCACTCAACAATAACAACTCTTGCATGCCACTTCCAGAAGTAAGAATATAACAGCATCAAACGATAACGATCGCTCCATATATAATTACTTAATGTTTTGAGTTTGACCGTCTGGCGGCGGCACTGTCAGTTGTTTGGCGTTGACAGTATGGACCTATATAATGAATTTTTATTATATTTTATTTAATGAGTGAACCAATATTATAAATTAATATTAGCATTCTGCACTGACGATCGTCAGTAGCTACTAAACAAAACAGAAATGAAGAAAATTGGTTGAGAGACAGAGGAGAAAATGGTACCTAATCGTTTTGTCTTTGCCTATTTATATATAGATATATATTAGTGGAAATGTAAATGATGACGCAGGGCATTAGTCACTTTTTTTCTATTGCGAATATCAATATTTTGTACTTTGTCTCTTAGAGTGATTCCCACATGATCCGTTGCATCATTCTGTGGGTTACACCAAGTTGTTCTGTAGTTACTGGTAACATGCAACTGTCCTAAACGTTACGTTTTACGTTGTATACTCTCAGCAGAAGTAATTATTTAAACGCCTAGCAGATTGTTCTACTACCTGGGCACATTGTTTCGCCAGCGAGACCACCAGACCTTACCCCAATAGGGTTTGTCTTGCGATGTTACCTTAAATCAAAGATGTATTAGACAAACTATTTGACATGTTTCAGAATGTTGGAATAGAAGCAAATGAACAAATTAAAAAAAAACAAAACCGACTTCATAAAAGTAACGTAATTGAAAAGCAAAAAGTATTTTTTCTGCATCAGTTAAATAATAAAGTCGGTGCTAAAGTAAACTGCAAAGTTACAAAGTAGGTACAGCTCCTAAATGTATAATCCAAATTGTTTTCACTTTAACATGGCACCGACTTCAGAAAGTCTTTAATTGTTGCAGAAAAAAAAAATAAGTTAGTTTTTTTTAACTCCATTTTTGTTTTTTTTTCGGTGGTGATTAACTGACATTTATTTTGACTTAATTTCAATTTATTTTCAATTTATTGCACCCCAGGTTCCAAACAGACACATTTATTTATTTTGTAATAATAGTAGGTATATCCGAAAGTCGGTTAAAAAGTTTTGCAGATTTTCTAAAAAACGGTGTCTATGTCCACATAAAAGTATGGGACCACTTCAAGATCCCCCGTAACAGAATCCACTTTAAACGATCCATATTCCTTAAGCCGGTTTCTAGTAATTTCTGAACACAAAAAAAACAGTTGTATTCAGAACCTCCTTGTTATTGAAGTCGGTTGCAAATACATTATTCCTGACAACTCTTTAGAACATCTTTTAAACCAACAATAGAATCATTATTATTGTAAGTCGTTAATACATTTTTATTACTTTGTTCCGAATTTTCGCAAGCGTAAAATATTTTTGCTATTTATCCTTGAAAACTAACTATTTAAATGAGGTGTCACATGGCTCCTTTTGTATTTAAAAAAGTTTCTGACTTAGCTGTCACCTGAAAGAAGTTCATCAGAATATACCGAATATATATTTTGTACCGTTACATAGTCAGCTAAGTTTAAAAATCGACGTCGCCCAGCGTTTATTTTTAATTTTTACATTAATGAAGTTGGCAGAATGGAAGACTTAATCCTCTCATAGCATGACATGTGAGTCTTCTTTGTATCTTTTTTTATTTGTCATATAACAAACTCATCCTTCTACATTAGACACCCTGTATTACATATTTTATCACGTTCTGAAATTTACTACTGCCTATTTAATATTAACGACAAAGTCTGATTTACTTCAAATATTTATGCTCTTCAAAATATCCCCAAAATACACGTCATCGTTATTTTAGTATTTGGCAGCTTGTGACACCCATACAATGCGAAGCAAATATTATTTCAAGACCACTACATAAAACCGATAGAACTGCAAATCACTTTTTTCTTAACGCTAACCGCCAATTATATCTTCACAATCGTTCAACAAATTGCACATTGCCATAGCAGAAGAGCATATGTCCGTTCACCACACACAAGTCCTAGACATGTGGGCTCTTTTTAGGAGCGTGCCCCCTTCGGACTTCTTTTTTGCGACACTGCAAGACGCGATCTAGTTTAAGACCCCCTCTGGCGGACCCCCAGAGTAGCTTTTACAACTTTTCTGCGGCCGTGCATTGTTTAAAGTTAAAAGTTTTCAACCCCCTATGTTGACAAAACGGACCTCCTGTACGGTGATCCCATTTTGTTTGTATTTGTGAAATATGTGTGCCACAATGGTTATTTACCGTGAAATTGTGCGAAATGAGAAGTCCAGAAAGGCTTTCTGCTCGATAGAGATATCAAACGGGCTGTATAAGATCGTTGTTTTACCTTACGGCCAATAAGCAAGTTGACGGTTGAAATAATACTGAAAAGCTTGTCAAATGAAATAGGTTAAAAATTTACTCTCTTTAATTATATTATTTTTTATATTGTATATGTTACGCAATATAATATTCATATGCATATAATATAAAATATTTTTTTTCAAATTTGCTAAGCTATGTAGACATTTATCACTCAAGTCTGGAAAAAACAGCATCAGAGCTTTCCTAGCGTGTGCTATTTGAATAGTGTAAATTTAAAGAAGAATCCGTGACAATATATGGCCACCTATTAAAGTTCCATAGCAAATACAAATCTGTAGCAAATTAACACTGATCGTAGTTTCAGTATAAACTTTTTTTAAACCTAATATTTATTCACACGGATGCGGTTTAAAAGTACGGCACTTTTTTATCGAGCGCTGTTGAATTTTCGCCGTTGGGCGTTGAAAGTTAAATCGACGTGAACTTACGGAACTCCGTGTTTCTATTCTGACGAGATTTAAAAATGATCTGGTGCTGTAACTTAGGCAGTTCCAGACCATAATCTATTTTCTTCATTTCGTTCCCGTTTCAGCCCAACAGCAACAGATACATCAAGTTCAATAAGAATCATGAGTCCTTTGCCGAATATAACTGCAAGTTCACAAAAAGAATATTTACCTATGGAAAATTATTGTAACTATTAAATATTAATGCAAAGTGTCCTGCAGTTATTACATAGTTACCTTAATTAAAGCTAGTTAACAAAAATAATTTTTTTTATATAAATTCTAAAAACGGGCCTCAGCCACTGTTAATCTCTGCACAGTTGGTATCCACCTTTTGCCAATAATGCATCGAATGTGCTTAAAGACATTCACAAATAGTTAAAAAATAAAGCCTCAAATCTTCATAAAGCGACACAAGCTGTTCTTTTAAATATGGTTGATCATTAAGGGGATATACCCAATATTATAATAGTTTCCTTTTCCGTCTTTTCGCAAGACAAATGGCTATTACCAATAATTTTGGATTTGAATTCATAATTTACTGTATGTGTATATGGCACATTGATTTATAAGCGTTTGTATGAACACAAATATTGCGAGTGGTAAAATAGCGCCAACTTCAGGTTCTAACGCGACGCTTTTTAAACTCTCATACGAATAAGCGGTTAGGATCAATACTATCAGTAGTTTTTGTATGTTTTTCGAACTCAAAAATATGAAATTTTACGCCTAGTATCGACAATAGCCAGTCGGGCACCCCCATATAAAGAATAGACGTGTATATACCGATTGGGCCATTTTAATCTATTCACCCGAATTGCTTGGTTTCTAACCATACTATATAAAAAAAATTTATACAAAACTTGTTCACGGCGAAGGGAGACAACTTAATTTTGACCTTGAACTACATTTTCAAGGTCATTTGAAGGTCAGGATGTTTAGCAGTGGTACATTTTACGTCTGAAGTGATATCAATACAGTTTTTTGGGACCTTCAAAAGGTTATTTCAAGGTCAAAGGCTTGAAAAACTTGAAATGACTATTTTTCACATTTTTTCGACAATGACACAGGCACCTAAGTAATAATTATCGCATCACAATAATAGAAAAAATATATTTTGAAATAAACTTTCTTGTTTTCTAGATAAATCATTTAAGACGTTCTTACGATATCTAATAAGTACTGCTGATTTCGTTTATTTCTTTTAATGCTTGCGCTAATAAGGTATTTAACATGGCGTAAAAGAAGAAAACACTCTCTGTACACTAGTTCGACCCAAAATATTGGTAAAATGTAAAAATCTATAGTTTAACAAATTTCTTACATCAAAGTTATATTCCCACAAAATATTGTATCTATATCACCTCAGACGTAAAATTTCCCGCTCTTCCCCAATTCGGTATCAGAAAAGCGTCAGTTGGTATGCAATAAGCTTCTTCTCTCGAATTAACTTTATTGCTTCACTTCAAATTCAAACCCCAATAGTCCCATTGTATATTTTTTCAATAATAATAATATACGTCAGAGCCGCTGCCTGGGGATCGCCAGGGCATGTCTGGAGCCGGCGCTGGAAATGACAGCATGCGGGACGTCGGTGGCAGGGTGCTGAGGAGGCGGGCCTCTGCCGTCAAATGAGCTACAGCCCAAGAACCAGAAGAACCACAAGAACCACAACCAATACAGTCACAACAACAACATGACCATCACCAACGGAGTCAAATGAGAACGAGAACTCCACCCGCAGAAAGTGTTGCGCAGGATCAACAGCCAGCGCTCACTCAAGCGGGACTGAAAAGAGAGCGCATGAAATGGACTGGCGCCATGAATGAATTTATAATGCGCACGCTTTACAGAAATACGAACCTTGGCCAGGACAAGAGTGAATATCGCCAAATACTCCATCAAGAGTTCTGTCGTGAGTACCCAGAGCTTCAAGTTACTGAACAGAGAGTCGCAGATCAATATCGTGTCATCTTGAGAAATGGCCTTATTTCGCCTGAACAACTGGATAGAATAAAGAGCGAAGTGGAGCGCGAACTATTTGGTAGAAATACAATCGATCCAGAGCCTGAAACACCTTTGGCACAAAAAGCGGACGAGACTCAAGAACTACAACAAGAACAGCCAACCAACGCTGACCTGTTTGAGAAGATCCAAGCAGAAATGGAAGGAGCTCTTAAAGAGTATAGTGGAACAGATCCACTGACTAGACCAGCTCTTCCCAAACTAAGATCGTCTAAGAAACTGGGTATCGTCTTGCAGGCTATGAACAAATTTATCTTGCCAAACTATGTTTTAGGTGCTGATACGTTAGAGTCGCTACACACCACCATCTACTGTGCTGCAACTTCCATCTGCAGAACAATTGGGGTCGCAGTAAGACCAAAGCAAGACACTCCCCAATTTAGACAAACACTTCGAATACCACCTTGGCAAAGAAGACTTGAAGGGAAAATCAATTCTCTTCGGAAAGACGTTGGGAGGCTGACCGAGTACCAACGAGGAGTCAGGAACAACAGAATAGAAAGGCTTGTCAAGACTATCATGGACAATAACCGAATACACTCCCAGTGGAATGGAGAAAACATCACATCTCAGCAGTGTCTGGACAGTCTACGACAAAAGCTTTCCATCTACACAAGTCGATTGAGAAGGTACAAAACCAGTAACCAACGGAAACTAGACAGCACACTCTTCCGACAATCAGAAAAAGGGTTTTATAGAAAACTTAACAACAACAATAATAATGAAGCCCCTAGTTACCCCAGTAAAAAAACATCGAGGAATTCTGGAAAACACAGCTTTCCACAACAATCTCCTATAACTCCAGAGCCAGCTGAATTAATGAGGAGGAGGCTGCATCTCAGAACTGTGAGGCCATGCAACACCAACCATTTACAACGGAAGATACATCCAACATAATGAAGAACCTCCATAACTGGAAAGCACCAGGACCGGATGGTGTACAAAATTACTGGATAAATAAACTGTACGCAACCCACGAAACACTAACAGCCCTTATAAATGACGTAATTACCCACTCACACAAGATGCCTAGTTTCCTTACGCAAGGTGCTACATTCCTCTTACCAAAGGACAACCTATGTGCACAGGACCCAGCAAAGTACCGACCAATCACTTGCCTTCCAACCTTATACAAACTCATAACATCGTGCATTAATCATCGCATTCTCAAACATTGTGAACTGAACAACATAATAACTCAACAGCAAAAGGGATGCGCGAAAAATTCGATGGGTTGCAAAGAACAACTGATAATTGATTCCGTTGTCTGCAATCAAGCCCACGCCAAACGACGAAATCTCTACATGGCATATGTGGACTACAAAAAGGCCTTTGATTCAGTTCCACATGATTGGCTCATTAAGGTGCTGAAACTCTATAAAGTGAATAATTGTATTACTAACTTTTTAGAATATGACATGTCCACCTGGCAAACCAAAATCTCAATGAATGAAGCCAACTGTTCGATACAAACTGACCCCATTCCAATCAAAAGGGGTATATTCCAGGGAGACTCTCTTAGCCCGCTGTGGTTCTGCCTTGCCATGAACCCTCTCTCAAACAAACTGAACTCAACTAATTCTGGGTTCAGTCTCAAACACAACAACATACAAGCATTAAAGATAAACCATTTGTTATACATGGACGACTTAAAGTTGATGGCAGCTACAAAACAACAGCTGTATGATATGCTTAAAATCGTAGAAGGGTTCTCTAGTGACATCCGTATGAAATTTGGCCTAGACAAATGCCGAATTATTAATATAGTTAAAGGCAAAATACAGCAGGGGCACTTCGAAATGGGAGATGGCACCTCAATTGAATCTATGGGGGAAGGTCATACTTATAAATATCTTGGAATGAAGCAGGCTCAACGTATTGATCACATGACTATGAAAAAGGACCTAACAGCAGAGTTTGATAGAAGGGTAAGACAACTGTTGAAAACCAAACTAAACAGTAAAAATCTGTTTCAGGCTATTAATACCTATGCGTGTTCAGTGCTCAGTTACTCTTTCGGTATAGTTAATTGGTGCAAGACTGACATTGAACAATTACAACGAAAAGTTCGAGTTTTACTAACAAAAGCTCAAAATCACCATCCAAAGAGCTCTGTCGAACGTACAACTTTGCCACGTTATGAAGGAGGAAAGAGTATTGACAGATCTAAGTAAACTATTAGATCAACAAATTTCTATTTTGCGTAGTCATTTCCAGAAACTCGCAGAATTTTCTGATCTACATAGAGTCAGGTGCCAGGTTGATGACTCAACACCACTGCGACTGACACAACAACATGTTCAATTACACCACCAGACCACAGATCAGAAACTGCTGAAATGGAAAGAGAAGCCCCTTCATGGAAGACATATAAATGACGCCAACCAAGATTATGTCAACAGTGCAGCGTCGAACTACTGGTTGATCTCTGGTCATATGTTCCCTGAAACGGAAGGCTTTATATTGGCAATCCAAGATCAAGTAATTCCAACTAAAAACTACCTAAAGTACATCGTTAAAGACCCTTCCATTAACAACGATAGATGCAGGTACGGTTGCCAAACATCTGAATCTATCCAGCATGTCACAGGAGGTTGTCAAGCGTTTGCTGCCACTGAATACAAAGAACGACACGATGCTGTGGCAAAAACACTTCACCAGGAACTAGCACTGAAACATGAATTATCACAGTCGGTAAGATTACCACACTATAAACATAATCCAGAATCTGTTTTAGAAAATAACAACTACAAGCTCTACAGGGACCGCACGATACTGACCGATCGGTCTGTTGCTCACAATAGACCAGATATAGTTTTGGTAGATAAAGTCTCTCGAAAAACAACTTTAATTGACTTAGCAATTCCCAACAACAATAATATAAATATTAAGCAGGCTGAGAAAATAACCAAATATAGAGATTTGGAATTTCAAATAAAGACTCAGTGGAACATGAACAACACACGAACTGTACCAATTGTGATGTCTACAACAGGACTAGTCCCAAAACAACTATTAAACAACTTAAACGAACATCTTTACAAACAAATGCAAAAAGCCGTCTTGTTAGGGACAGCCCGGACGATCAGGAAATTCATGGGAAACTGCCGCCAGGACTCCAACCACGGGCCAAGGGCTCCCACAGAACTAAACCGTTTTGATATCTAGGATATCTGGGGTTTAGTGAATTTTCCCCTAAAGGCACTCATGGTGTGTCTTAGAGGGAGTGTGATGCCATACATTGTATGGTCAAGTCGGGGATATACGTCTTTATTGTAACATAGAAGGGTTAGTTACAAAAGGCGAAGTTAAAGCATAAGCTTTCTATCTTAACCCATAGAAAAGTTTAAGTAATCAATAGACTAAATAATAACAACACATAACATAGAGTAAATAGTAACAAATTATTGTACATATACTACGATCACGTTTAAGGATCATTTCAATTATCTTATATAGTTTAGATTCCTTGGAAGTAAAATATTAATGGTTATATACATTAAAGAAAAAATCGAAATATTAGCAAATTGCAAAAATACAAGCGGTACATATATTACATGCTCAAAAAATAGATGATATTAGTGGACGAATAGAGCACCTGAACTATTTTGGATGGAGATGCTTTAAGCGTTCCGGAACTTTGTTGTAGAGTAGAGAAACTTGGTAAGTAAAAGATCGCTCATAGAGGGTAGTTTGGTGCACAGGTGGCGTTATTGTATACTTATGCCGTAAGTCTAATGCATGAGCATCATGTCTGAATCGAATTTTTTGATAGAGATAGCTAGGGTTTTTACTACATATTATTTTATTAAATAATACGAGAGAATGAAATATTCTCCTTTCTTTCATACTCTGCCACCCAATTTCTTTTAGCTTCTCACTCACACCTCTTTCATACTTTCGTATTCGTCCAATTAGACGCACACAACAATTTTGAATTAATTGAATACGCCTTATATCAGTATTTAGAAGACACGGATGATATAAAGTATCACAAAAATTAAAGTGTGAAAGCACTAAAGAGTCACACAAAGACTTTCACTTAAAATTCCTCTGTTGCTATAGATTAGTTTTAGATTAGCAAAAGCTCTGCTTATGCACATATTTATATGAGCCAAAAACCGCAGATTAACATCTAAATAATAATCTAAATAAGTGTTCTTCTGATGCTCAGACAGGATTAAAGGCAAACCAAAAATTATCCAATTTTGTATTTATAAGGTGTAGTACCTTTTAATTTATTAATTAATATTTAATAATTTAACACAACGTTTTCTTTTAAGATTTTGTAAGGTAAGTGATCTACATAGTTTAATATATTGATACTATCTTTAGGAGATTTTACAATTCATTGAACTCCCGATTAGACGTTACGATAAGTTAAGTTACGTCACATACCACGTAGTCATATCAAACATCTTAATTTTTAAATTAAATAATTGTGCCTTTTCATATAACTTCTTTTCTGCCATTGACAACGGAGTCTGAAATAGACCCCGAAATGTTTGGAATTTGCTGAAGTTCACAGAATTTTCAACCATTATGATATTATTCCCAACAAGTTCGTAAACATAAAGTAACAACTATCATTCAGGAAACAGTTATATTCAAGGTGTTCAAAAAGTATCGGATCCGCCCTATTTGAAAGTACTGACCTTTTAGGATTTTTTCCTGGCTTTGACCTTGAACTTGACCTTCAAGGTCAAATTGGTATTTTTTGAATGAGAACCCACTTTTTTATGCCGGAATCGAAGAAAGCGGATATCTCAGAACGTATAGACCGCAGAAAAAAATGAGGCAAACAAAACTTTTAAGATTTTTCCCTGGCTATACGACGGTGACCTTTTTTTTTTTTTTTTGCCGAGGTGAAATCCTATTACGGATTGGCCATGCGCTTGGTTCAATCACGACATGCTGTATGTGATGCTCCCGGTTACCCGTATACTCACTAAAACACCTCCAATTGCCCTCTAGGTACCTGGAACTATCAACGAAGATATTACGTCAGGTACCCCGGCCCCTGGTCCCTAACCTACCAGTTCCCTAATTTCAATCACCTCCCTCTCCTCTCTCTCTTTGTCCCTTACCACCCTGGCCAGGAACTCTACAATCACTCCCCACTTCCTCTCGCTCTCCATCAACCGTTCTACGACATTCCTCGCCTCTAGAGCGCACCCCAACTCATTCTCTGCTCGCATTCTATACCCCTGCCATCTTTCACACTCAAAGAAAGTATGCTCAGGGGTATCATACGACGGTGACCTTGGATTTGATCTTGATCTTGACCCTCAAGATCATATGAAGATCAGTTAGTTTTTTTTAATATGAACCCCCATCTTTATGACGGATTTGAGTTCAGCGATCCCAAAAACCCCCGAGTAATTGATTTGGCCTAAAAAGAATAAGAATTTCTTTGTTTTGTAAAATGGCCTCGTGTAATAATTTTGACATAAGTATCACAAAAAATGTATGCCGCTAAGGGTTGATTATTTTTTCCATAACTGCTATAAAATATTTTTGGGCAATCTAGTTCTTGTGTTCTCATAACTTTTCTAGATCTGCTTATTGTACTATTTTTTAATTATTTTTTTATCAATCGGTTATTTTCGAACTTCAGTTCGGACACACGAAAGCTTGTTTTTTCTTTGCTTATTGGCGAAAACTGAAAGCAGTTTTTGATCACTTATTTTCTCGATTTTGTTTGCATCGAATTCGACATACAAATTTTTTGTTTTTGTTTTTCGGGTAAAATTTACTGAGCATAGCTTTTAAACAGTCGGTTCCACATCACTGTTCCAACTGAACTTAAGTGTCCCACTTTCTCTTTATTTCTCGGGAAATCTACTGAGTACAGATTCCTTTCTGTCATTTTTTACACGTGTCATTTTTTACATTTTCAACTTTGCCCTGAGTATGGCAGAGCTATCTGAAAGAGAAGGTATAACCCTGTTAATGTTGCGAGAATGGGTGACCAAGTCCGTAGTTATAAGAATGTACAATTTGTATATTTGTCTATTTTAATTTCTAATTTTGTCGGAATTTTATCTTTTTTCTTTAATTTTATTCATTTACATTTTATGTTTATGTTATTGAGTATAGAGTTTCTTGTAGTTTCTGTTTATTTATTTAAAGAGCAGCTCCGTAAAGAAGTTAATAAGATCTCTAAAAGTATAGATGTGCACACACTTCAACGTTTGGACGAGGCAAGGTCAGTTAAAGATCGCCTAAAATCTGGTAAACCAAAAGAGGCAACAAATGAAAAAAGTCGCTTGAAGTTTTACAATCCTTTGTTGAAGACCTTAACATCTCTCTGCGTCGTGTTCCTTTGGCACAGAATATCGCCTTTGAATCTGCCTCAAAAAGTATGAAAGTGAATAAATTATGAATATGATAGATGATGATCAGTAACTTTTGAACAACATTGTTTTTCAGATAAGGCAATTTTTGAATTGACTGGCAATGTCAATAGAAATAATTGCATATATTGGAATGACAGTAATCCACATTGGGTGCGAGAAAATCATTCACAGTATCCACTATGTAGTATCAATGTGTCGGATGGAATTTTTAATTACAATAAAATTAGTCCGTTTTTTAATAGAAGGCAATTTGTATGGGCAAAAATATGAGACAATGCTTAGAGAAGAAATTGTTCCTACCTTGCAAGCCCAAGTCAACAATCAAATGGAAGACATTTATTTCTAGCAAACTGAGGTTTCGCCTCATTACAGTCGAAGTGTACGCCTATAGGTTGACGAGTTATTTCCAAGTAGGTGAAGAGGACGCAGGGATACATTGAATGGCCAGATTTAAACAGCAATCGATTATTTCTTGAGGGATTATCTAAAAAATAGGTTTACGCAACAAAGCCACATAAAATGGATAAGTTGCCTGCTAAAATAATTTTGGAAATCGAGCTGCTTTCAAGTTGGAAGAACTGGAAACAAGTTATATGTGGCGCTCATAGGGTCGACTAGCTTTCAATTTCAAATTTATTTTTTACTTATATTTTAATGCCATTAATACAGAATGAGACCTTGAAACGTTTGCATTTTTTTTTAATATACAGTCTTTCTCAAGTGTAGTGTTATTTCTCAATCAATCCATTAAAATAATCTGGAGCCATTATTAATCACTTTGGGTATTGCTACTGTGTTACTACGAACATATTTTCAAATAAATTTGATAGTGAAAATCTCACGGACTTACGGACATTTGGTGTCGTCAATTCTGAACTACTGAGACAATTGATCACCTGTAACAGAGTTTTAAAATCTTCAAATAGATACAAAATTCCACATCATTTTTTTGCAGATATTCTGGAGGCACAATATAGTGTAATGTTTTTATTTACTCTTCGGGTTCTTGGATTTATTTAAAAACACAGTCAAATTTTTTTCCTGCAACACATAAGTATTTAAAAATTGTATATGTAGAACAAAGTGTAGTAAGGCAATTTCGTAAAATTGCCCGGATTACTGGCTGTCTGTACTGAGATTCTTCCTCACAGTTATTCTGAGAGAAAGAGATGTCTACAAAATGATCAACCAGTATTCCTGTATATAAGTAATGTATTGTATACTGTGTAATACTTATCTGTGTTAACAGACGTTTCAACTCCGAGTCTGGAGTCGTTGTCAATCGTTTAGTGTTGTGTTCGAGGTTTTTTCTAAAAAAATTTCGCTTTAATCTAGAATTTCTTGTTTGTCAAAAAATTTGACACTGACAATTTGTCGTTTGGCGATCACTTGACGCTGAGGTTACCGTTTTTTTGCTTTGTTAGCAATAAATTCCTCCAGTCCAAATGTCCATGTCTTCTGGAAATGTTATATTGATGTTCTTTTTTCCTTATTTCTAAAGGTCTTGAAGTTTCATCGGTATAAGAATGGCCACAGTCACACAAAACACTGTACACACAATTTTTAGAACTTTGGGTTGCGTTAAACGGTTTGGTATGTGTGAGGATAGAGCCCAAGGTATTATTTGTTTTAAAAACAGTTTTAACACTGTATTTATTTCCTAACCGCTTAATTTTTTCCGATACACCTGGGACATATGGAATTATGTTCATAATTTGGTTGTCTGTTTGTGTTTGGTTGGTATTAGTGTGAGGGTTATTTGTGCTGGTTTATTGTTGCCATTTTCTTTCTAGCTGATTTATAGTTTTATTTATAAAGTCTTGGGGATATTCATTTTGAAGTTAAAGATTTGGGTGGATGAAGATATGTTTTTTGCTCTATCATATAAGCACTTTACAACACCTTTCTTTACATTCAAGGGATGGTTAGGTAAGTAAGTACTTGTACTTATTGTGTTGTTTGTTCTATCTATAAGTACATCAAGATAAGCAAGTTTATGCAAATTTTCCATCTCCATTGGAAATTTTATTGTGGGTTCTTGACTATTGATGTAATCTAGGGATGAGAGCAGTTCTTCAGCACAATACTCCCAAACCACATAAATATCATCAACGTATCTCCACCACACTTTTGATTTATTCTTATGTTTGCCTATGAATCTTTCTTCAAAATATGTCATGAATATATTACTCATTATAGGAGATAAAGAAGAACCCATGGCAATACCAAATTCTTGTTTATAGAAATCTCCTTTATATTGAAAATATGTAGTGTTTAAGCAAAGTTCAGTTAGTTCCATAATTGTGTCAATATTTAATTTTGTTTTGTTGTGTAAGGTAATATCTTGTAATTTATTTTTTATAATTTGTAATGATTTATCAACAGGTACATTTGTAAAAAGACTAACTATGTCGAAACTTACTAGTATATCATTTCTGTTGATAATAATGTTTTTTAATTTTGTTAAAAAATCATTAGTGTTTTTTAAATTGTTTGGATTATTTTCGTAAGGTTTAATTATATTTAGTAAAAATTTTGATATGTTTTGTAATTTATTGAACTTACAATAGGTCTCATTGGTATTGTGTCTTTATGTATTTTTGGAAAGCCATATAAATGTGGAGGTTTACTATAGTGTGGTGTTAAGTGTTTTCGTTCTAATGGAGTGAATTCTTGTTTATGTTTTGTTATAATGTCTCTAGCGGCTTTTTCTATATTTTGCCTAGGATCTTTTTGACAAACACCAAATTCAAGATCAAAGCGAAATTTTTTAGAAAAAACCTCGAACACAACACTAAACGATTGACAACGACTCCACACTCGGAGTTGAAACGTCTCCAAACGCAGATAAGTATTACACAGTATACAATACATTACTTTTATACAGGAATACTGGCTGGTTGATCATTTTGTAGACATCTCTTTCTCTCAGAATAACTGTGAGGAAGAATCTCTGTACAGACAGCCAGTAATCCGGGCAATTTTACGAAATTTCCTTACTACACTTTGTTCAGCATATAGAATTTTTAAATATTTATCTGTTGCAGGAAAAAAATTTGAGGAGAGAAAACCCAATGAACAGACAAAATAATTCAAGACCTCCTCAACAATCTTTTCGAAATTACTTACTTTCTCCTAACCCTATTCAATCAGCGAATGCACCGCACCAATTCCGACATTGCTTGCGTTTGTATCCAAGATGAAGTTCCCATCTGACAAAGGATAACTTAAAATGGGGACACTAGTCAATGCTCCTTTCAGTGTCTCGAATAATCGCTGGCATTCCTCATCCTACTGGTACCACACTTTCTCCTCTGTAAGTGTAGTGAGTGGTAAACCCTGCTATATTCTTACGTGATTAACCCCGAGAAACTTCTTAGCTGGTGGATATCTTCAGGTATCGGCCATTCTTGGACGGCTTTTATTTTCTGTTTATCCACCGCTACCACCAAACCACATGCCAAAGATATTGGACCGCTTCCTGGTACAGTTGACACTTTTTCGGGCTTACCCTTAGTCCGGAACTTCGAAGTCGCCGAAATACCTCCTCCAGGTTGTTCACGTGGTCCTCAAAACGATTTTCCAACCACGATAATGTCGTGCAAGATACACCACGGATATTTTCCAGGAAAGTAATTTTAACACAGTTTCCATCTATCTTTCAAACGTCGCTGGAGCATTACACAACCCAAACGGCATCACCGTGAAGTGGTGCTAAACCGATAATAAAAGCAGTCTTTTCTCGGTCTTCTTTAGCGAGTTCTACCTGCCAATAACCGCTTTTCAAGGCCAGGGTGGAAAACAGATTCGATTCAGCCAACGTATTATGGAATCGTCTTTTCTTGGGAGAATGTAGCTATCTTTCTTTGTAGCAGAGTTTAGTTGCCGATAGTCTACGCAAAATTAGGTCGAACCATCTTTCTTTCTAACTAAGACAACTGGAGAAGCCCAAGCGATACTGGATGCTTCAATAACACCTTCTTCCTCCATTTCGTGGACTATCCTATCGGCTTCTTCTCATTTAGCTAGGGGGAGTCGTCTCGCCGGCTGGCGAATAGGGTGAGCATCTATGGTATTAATTTTATTTTTCACTAGATCAGTCCGTCCTCTCTTTCCTTTCCCTGCATCGAAGATATCCTGGTAGTTTCTAACGATATCGCTCAATTTTGCTTTCCGGATTGGTTTTAAATTCCTGAAAGGAACTGTGATGAGTCTTTCCAACATTTCAGATAGTTTCCCTGGTGGCATTGCTGTATGTTGTGTGCTTCTAACAACAGAAAAAACTGTTGACGAGTGCCCCAAAATTGTTCCTTTCCTCAACGCAATCGAGTAATGATTTAGGTTCGTTACTCTTACAGGCACAATCTTCTTGGCACGACACAGAATACTCCCTAGTGCGATTCCTCTGCCTACATTTCCGTTGTTAAATTCGGGATCAAACATCATTACTGTTCCAGCTTTAGCTTTCCCCTCTAAGCACGCATCCACAATAATCTCTGCTCTTTCTGGAACATTTACATCCTCTGCTAAGATTGTTCGAAGCATTATGTTGTCTTTCCCACGAAGCACCACTTCTTTAAAGTTTAGTAATCGAATCCCTTCGAACCCATGACATCCATTCCAATGATGACTTCGACTTCGATGTTGTCCTGATATTGTAATGTTGCATTTCTCAAGACCATTTCAATCTCTATTTTACCCTGGACCTTAGCTGCTTCTCCTGTCGCTGTTCGCAGTTGCCATTTTGTTTGTTTTGTCATCATCTGGTCTAAAACAATGTTGGGCAACTTTTTTCGTCGCCCCCGTATGCAGCAGCATTGCACATTGTTTCTTGTTAATAAAGCCATCTACAAATACACTGTTAATTCGGTGGGGTACAGAAGCGAAATATGCGTTGATAGTTGGAGCTTGTTGTCTGCAGGTCGACGGTGGTCTCTTCACTTCGACCTTCTTTAGTTTCCCTGACGAGGAAGTCGGTACTCCGTTGTTCTCCTTGCAACGGCTCTTTATATATCCTACATTACCACACTTCCGACATCTTAATTGTCCTTTTTCGATTAGGACTTCCTCTACTATCCTCCTTACAGAGGCTTTATCATTTCTGCCATCTTCCAACTTTCTGTCAATGATTAGGATTCTGCCCTGACCTCTTTAGGTATTTTTCGCACTCTCGAATTCCAGAGTTCGAGCCAGTGCATCCACTAATCGAGTCGAGCTAATGGCAATGCTTGTCTGGCTTTTTAGTCCCGCGGTCCATCCAAAAACCCTTGCACTGGTAGCCTTTCTATTACATTTTCCGGTGTGACTGGATAGGTAATAGGGTTTTCGCGTACCCCACTTTTTTTAATACCCGGGTATACCCGGGTATCCTGGTATTTCCTATTTTAGCAGAAAAAGAAAAAAATGTATAATTTTGTTTTATTTAATTATGCTAAAGAGTATTTATGTTAATTAGTGAAGTATATTACCAAAAGTCACAGTTAAGAAGTCTTGTTCTTGTTAACCAATTAGAAAAAAAAATGACTTATTACTACAATGAATTCTGTTGTACAATAACAAAAATAACTGACGAACTTTCAAACTAAAATAAACTAAAATGGCAAACTTTCTTCTCTGAAACAGTTATTTAAAATAACTGTTGCGTTCCCGCAATTTGTTTAGTGTATTGTTTAAATTTGATTGAATTAGTTCATTGATTTTTAAACTTCTGCACCTTTTCCAAAACCTTCCGTCGGGCTAATGCTAATTTTAAATGTTTTTTGCGTGTAAAATAAAGACAGAATTTGTTTTTTCGTGTATTGACTTCCGGGCTATTTGGACGCTTTTTTGATTACGTCGTAAGACGGCCGCTTTTGTTGTTATTGTGTTACGATTCCGCCAGTTATTAGTTCCGGTAGTAACAACCGCTAAACCGCTTTCATTTTGTTTCTTTTGTGTTTACAAAAGCGCATCATTTGTTTGTTAAACCCGCATTTTTGTTTGCTCAATCAATGAATATTACGTCGCTATTTTTTATGTAATGTGTCGTCCAGACAAAGCTCTAAAACAGTTCCGACCAGCTGCGGGGCTAGCCTCTGAAAAAAGAAGAACCAAGAAAACACCACCTGCAGGGCTTCGACTTAAAAGGTCAGTGATTAACTTTTATTTGGTGATTTCATTTACGCGACGGCACGTATTTTATTGATTGTTCCGCTAAAGGTCCTTTGTCAATTACATACTTGCATTGAACCAGCATTGAACTAAAACCGCAACATCTAATTCA
This sequence comes from Octodonta nipae, assembly GCA_034190945.1. Classification (NCBI taxonomy): domain Eukaryota; kingdom Metazoa; phylum Arthropoda; class Insecta; order Coleoptera; family Chrysomelidae; genus Octodonta; species Octodonta nipae. Next base: position 39,872,463 of record CM067224.1, on the reverse strand, counting down.
TATATTTTTTTGGATATTATATGTAATGTGCCATCGAAGACATTTCAATAACTTTCAGTTAAACAATCTTTTGTTATCATAACATTTTAAGATATTAAAATCACAAAAACTTTTTGGTATTACAAAATAAAAATTACAACTTAAAAATCTTTGTCCTCAGAATAAATTATTTTCTGATACAGTTAAAAATTAATATTTTTCCATTTGTAATAACAACATTTAATTGAATTACCTCACTGTTTTCCGAACAATATAAACGGAATAAAACTAAACCTAACCTCAAAACTGCATTTTTGTTAAAAACTCAAGAGCAACAACGCCTTCCGTAAAGCACGTTAATTTATTTGTAATGCAAATTTGCTAATATTATTTTTAAGGCGCTATTTATTTTCTTATTAATAAGTTTTCGAGAATTTTTATATATATTTTTTTTGGTTTAAGTAGGTACCCGGGTCTGACTGAAATAGTACCCGGGTAGAAAACACTAATAGGTAAGGCAAACCAGACGGGCAATATCAACTTCAAACTCTTGTAGGGATTCATTCCATTTCTGGTGGCAATTTTTCTATTGGCAGTGGTAAAGGTGCTCCAAATAGGTCTCTCTATACCTCAGTTCTGAATGTTTGATCAGTTAATCGTAGTCTTCTTGTCCAGAGGTATTCAACGTTTGCAAAATATCTGTAGCGTCCCATCTTAAGGTGAGGCTTAATGCTATTGCCTTCTCTTCTGCCGACCATCCGTTTAGTTTTGTCGCCGATAATTAGTTCATGACGATTTTTCATCAAATTGTGGAGGTTTCATTTTATGTCTCGTTCCCTCGAGGCCAATTTGTGAATCCAATGCTTCCGGACTGTTTCTGCTTTCGGTCTTTGGTGGTGTCTTAGACCATTGCCTGAATTTTATTTTTGACTGTCGTCTGCTTGAGCTCTTCGACCATTGTCTGCTTTAGCTTTTCTCCGACTATTCATTTTTTACCGTGGTCTACTTCAGCTATTCGACCATTGTCTGCTTTACTTCCATCCAAACTTTATTTTCGACTATTTTCTCTTCCAGCATTTCTTAAAATTTTCTGACAATTTATCTTGTAATTTGTGTTCTTGGAATTTAGAATTTTCTACTAACTCAATTTTCTAATGCCTCTTTCAAGTTTTTAGAATTTTCCAGCAGTTTATCTTCTATGGTAGAATTTTCTTGTAATTTGTCCTCCAAAGTTTTAGAATTTTCTAGAAATGTTTCTTTTAAATGTTCCAGTTGTTTTGATAGCAAATGAATATGCTATTACTCCCTATTACCAGAAAGTTCAAACAAATAAGTATGGGGATTATTACTTTCATTTATTAGGGCATCTCGTAGCCGTTCACTTTTCTTGCCACTAATTTCAAAATCCCTTTCCTCACTAATTTATATTTACAATATATCTTGCACGCCTGATATTTACTAAACTTCGACTAAATACCGAATGAATCCTTCCGTCAGCTCTCCGTATTTATATATATGTATATATATATATATATATATATATATATATATATATATATATATATAATAATATAATTCTCTAGGAGGTTTCTAAACCATTCGATGAAATTAAATGAACTTCCATTAGCGGCAGCCGCCGGCCTCGGGTCGCCAGACCAACACTTCGGATTCCACGAAATATCCTCACATTAGTTTGAGATCAATTTTTACTTGCTAATTAAACAAAAAATCTTTAAATAACTAACCAACTTCAACAGGGTGAAAGTATCAAAAATTTAACAATACACAATAGCTAGTTATGTAAGAAGTTATGTAAGTAGGTTCGAAGGAATCAACTGTCGTGGGCGGCCTTTTTGAAATTTAATTTTATGGTGAAAAAAACGATATACCGAGGGGACTAAGAAACATAAGGTATAGGCATATGGATTGGGAACGATGGTCATGACAAGAAAAACAATTCGTAAATGTCTGATGTCATAGGTTGTACAGCAAGGCTCAAGTGACAATGGGTCCCCGGCATATGACAAGAGAAAACACAAAAAAATAACATAGCTATTAACAAATTGGAAACCACAGGAAACTGAAAGAGGTGTAGGGAGACCACAAAAGGTGTGGATTGACGAAGTGAAAAACATACGGGGAAATAATGGTCTAGAAAATAGTAGTCATTAGCTATCAACATATATCAGCTATAAGGTATATTTTTAACTTTTAATTGTGTTAAACTGTCTGGCGCACTGTTGAAATAAATTTTCACCCTTTCTTTTCTTATTAGAAAAGCTGCCCTCGGCAAATATGAGCAAAGTAAGCAAGACCTCTTCTTCTGTTTGTGTCCTTTCCGTCATTGAAGGTTGGCAATCACATCCGTCTCCCGATCTATAGCGGCTCTAATTAGGTTTTCAAAGTTTAAACCAGTCCAGTTCCTGATATTCCACATTCATGATAGTTCTTTTCTGCCTATTCCCCGTCTACTCTCTATTTTGCCTTGAATTATGAGCTGCAGCAGTTAATATTTCTTGTTTCTTAGAACGTGCCCAAGATAAGCCGTTTTTCATGTTTTTACTATGTGTAGCATTTGTCGATCTTTGTGTACTCTAGTCAAAACTTTCTCATTAGATATGAGCAATGTCCATATATTTCTTAGTAGTCTTCGGTATGTCCACATTCAAATGCTTCTATCGGGTTAATACTAATAGTTTTTAATCTCCATGTTTCCATGTCGTGCTCTAGTCTCTAGGCAATCCAAGAACGATCAACTCTACCTAATATTACTCCGTCAACCCGTACAGGCATGGGGAAGATAAAACTAGGGATATTAATATTAACTTCGTTCTGCTGATGTTTACAGTCATATTATAGTTTTTGCATGTCATTTTTATTCTATTCTTTCAACTAATAAGGTGTCACCTGCTTAGCAAATATTTAATATATTAACACCGTTTCTTTCAATCTCGTCGGTGCAGTCTTCGTGCCTCCGCAAATTAGTATTCCGAATATATATTAAAAAGTGTGGGTGACATAACGCACCCCTCCAAAGATTAATGTTTTTCGATGACAAGGTATTATGAAATTGTATTTTTTTGGACATTGATTTCAGTAGAGATTTCTGAGGATTCTCAAATCCACATCAGCCCAGTTCTCTCGAATAATTCAAAAAGTTGATCATGACGCAGTCCGTCAAACGCCATTTCGAAATTGACGAAACAAATGAGTAAATCTTTCTGCTGATCATAACATTTTTGTGCTAGCCCTTTAAGCTGGTAACTGACCCATTTTGAACCCAAATGCTTCTCGGCTATATAACGGATTTGCATTTATTATATAGTCTCCTGTATATGATTTTTAGTAGTATTTTGAGAATTTGAGTCATCAGGCTTATAAGTCTGTAGTCGCTACATTTTCTTGCACTGTGCTTTTTGAGCAGAGGTACAAAGTTGTTTCGCGCCATTCTTTGAGAATTTTACCTGGCATATATTTCATTAAACAGAAGCAAGGCCGTAGCCAGAAAATTTTTTCCTAGTGGGTTGGAGAATATTTTCGGGGGGGGGGTTGGATAATTTTTTTGATTTGTGGTTTACTGATTAGTACTGCAAAATCTGTATTTGTATTCATATATATCCAGGATATATAAAAATGTACAAACATAAAATTTATTCATATGAAAAAGATGATTATTTGGTTAAAATTGAATCTTGAAACCCAATATTCCAAAATTTCGGGGGAGGGGGGGTTGAACCCCCCAGACACCCCTCCCGCTGGCTACGGCCTTGAACAGAAGCGAAAGCAGATCTACATTTCTTTCATTTGTAAGTTGAATCAGCTGTGAGTTCATTTTGTCAGGGCCCGGTGTTGTATTGGTTTTCACTTGGTTAATAGCATATAAAATCTTACTCTTTAGAATATAAGGACCTTCTGGGTGGTCATCATTGTATCTAGTTTTTGTCTTTCGTCCATGAACATTTCCTGAATGGACCTTTCCCATTGTTGTAATTTCTCAAAATAAGAGCATTAAAGATTAATAGGGTTATTTCATTTATTTGGTCAGATTTGTGTCACACGAAAGTAGTTATTAAGAAGTGTTATATTTTGGTTATTTTCAATTTTGTTTGTCTTTATTGCAGTCTGTTAATTTTTATAAATTTGTTTTTATTTAAATACCACATAAAAATAAACTTGAAACTACATTATGCCTGGAAAATAACTCCAAAGCACCCCACACAAGATAATGGTAGATTTTATGATATGATATATCTAAAACTTTGTTATGTTACAAAAAAAAAACAACAACCAATTCAATACCCATTGTGGTAATCTTTGAATCCGTATGGCATATATTTTTTTTCGTATTTTAATTGTCATAGATTAGGTCATGGGAAATGCAAATATCTAGAGTGTTTCTTAAATTAAGTAGGAATATGAAAAAATGAAAAATAGGTGGTATAATATCCATACTGTTAAATAAAATTCAAGGAGGCCCAGCAGTTTTACATTACCAACCAGTGTAGTAGGTATCCTGTTTTTATTAGTTATTTTCGGTTTTTTGTTCTTTTTTGAGTAAAATAATATTCGTTTTTTATATTTTATTTTAGTTCGTACCCCATTATTTTATGATCGCCTTCGACGCATAACTTTCTAGCAATATTACCTCTCAATAAATATTTTTATCAGACATGTAGATTTGGATATTTGTGAAGAAAATGGATATGTGACGTTTCTTTAGCATTTAGTCGATGTAATATTGAGTGTAACTAGGGAAGGGGGGCGAAACTCGTTGCCGTAAAAATCTGGTGTGATCATGACATAATTACTACAACCTAGAGCTTGCTATGGCTGTTGTTCTAACTATCTGACTCCCCCCTCGCTTCTAGGAAAAATGCCTAGTTACTCCCATGGATATATAAATATTAATTTTTCTAATTTTCTGAAATACCTTTACGTTTTACGTTATTGAAAAATTAAATTAAAAGAATTTTCCTTCATAGAATACAGTTTAAACTATTCAAATCGATAAGCTGTTTTGGAGAATCTATCTACGTCCGTAAATTAATGCCTTAAATATGCAATTTGATCCTGTTAAAAAATAATGATTAAAATGTGGTCTCAACTAGCGAATAAATCAGGTAACATATACATAAAAAAGACAACAAAACCAAAAAAAATCAGACGAAATAAAATCCACCTCTTTTTGGGAGTCTTTTAAAAATATTAACTTAAAATAGGTACAATTGTAAATTTTAAAATGTACAAACTATGTGCGTACTTATGTACTTGATTTGCTCTCATAGCCACTATCCCTTTCTATTCAGCACACCTGAAGAATGCGAAAAGTTTTTATACAAGGAACCGGTAGCGACGCACGGGAGCAAGAGTGCTCCACCATACGTCGACATACCGACGGGGCACCCAGCACGTGTGACAAAAGACAATACACCACGGGATAGATCTCTCTACAAACTGCCCCCCAGGATTCAATATCCCGCTACGACTTTGTTAGCACATTCAGCAAAGTTGGATCAAGAACGGAATTTAATAAACTATATGTGTTTTGCAATAATGCATAAACGATGCCAATATCGAATATTTCGAATGTCAGTGGCGGGTCTTTCTCCAAAGTTTAGATTTAATTATAATGTGGAGTGCGATATATTGATTGAACGACAAACCTTCTCGTATCTATAAAGGGATATTTTTTAATCTGCAAATTGGTTTGCTTCAGAGTAGTTATTAGCCTAAGAAAACTAAATGTTAAACGGTAACAAGGTGAGTTTAACGAATCAGACGAATTTTCATAAGTATAAATAGTCTATAATTAGGTTTGTTTATACAGACCAATTGCCAATAATTCCAACGGCTTAAAAAACTAGCCGGCTATCTCGACAGTTAATTGTGCCAACCCTCGATTCGCGGAGAATTTATCAAACCGTTGGAATTATTGGCAACTGGTCTCTGCAAACAAACCTATTATAAGGACGCTTAGGTCAATACGAACGTAAGATATATTATTCTAAAACAACGACACAAATAAGTCTAAGGGGACGCAAAATTCAAATCTTGCCCGAGCCGCTCATAACTACGACGGTGGTTACATTTTTTACGTGAAAATTAACACTAATGGTAACTGGATATTCTCTTCGAGTCCTAATGTGAATTGAATCCGGATATGAGTCAAGTATAGATGATTTAAGACCTTGAGTAACTCTTCATTTGCACAAGGACATGAAACAAATACGTCGACGTATCTAATCCATTGTTTGAATAAACATAGTTTTTTTTTCCCTTCAGGGCTTTTTTTTCTCAAAGTAGACCATGGTAGGGAAAGCCGAACGAGTTACTGTGTGTCAACATTAGAAATAGAGGCAGGAAAAGTGAATGGAAGTATATATATTTATATATATATATATATATATATATATATATATATATATATATATATATATATCAAAGAAATGATTGGATAACTGCAGTAAAAAGGCAAAAGTAAGTAATAAAATCACCTACATTTTACTAATATGAATAACACTGAGAATAACCAAAGTTTTATATAAACAATGACATATATTATTTTTAATCAATAATAGAAAACATTACACTGCGCAACAATGAAAATATTTGTCTTGAAATTAGTCCATTTTTGTTTCTCTTCATCTAGTGAAGTCACAAATCACCATTAAAAGAACCGATTAACTTTAGTATTGGAGACACAAGCTGGTTTTTATATTTTGTATATTCTGTATTTTCTGTCTGGAGAAAATTTTATTTTCGATACTGGCATGCTTATTTACTGTCAAAATACAAATAATTTAACTGTCAGAAGGTTACAAACTGTAATAACATTGCTGTAATGGTGAAATTCGTAATATTATCGAGTATTTTAAAGAGAGACATTTGTTACATGAACATGCCACGAAAATGGGTAAGTTCAGTTAATATAATAATTGTTAGTAATTTCGAAAAGATTGTTGAGGAGGTCTCCTCAAATAGATAAGTATTTAAAAATTGTATATGTAGAACGAAGTCTAGTAAGGCAATTTAGTAAAATTGCCCGGATTACTGGCTGTCTTTACAGAGATTCTTCCTCACAGTTATTCTGAGAGAAAGAGATGTCTACAAAATGATCAACCAGTATTACTGTATATAAGTAATGTATTGTATACTGTGTAATACTTATCTGTGTTTGGAGACGTTTCAACTCCGAGTCTGGAGTCGTTGTCAATCGTTTAGTGTTGTTTTCGAGGTTTTTTCTAAAAAAATTTCGCTTTGATCTTGAATTTGTTGTTTGTCAAAAAATTTGACACTGACAATGTGTCGTTTGGCGATCACTTGACGCTGAGGTTACCGTTTTTTTGCTATGTTAGCAATAAATTCCTCCAATCCAAATGAAGGTCGGCTGAAGGTGCCCCGATTTCAGTGTTGTTTATCATCATAGAGCTGGCTTCTTTAAGTTTCCTCTTTTTTAAATTTTCCTCTTTCAACAAAATCGTTTAACGCAACCCAGAGTTCCAAAATTGGTGTACAGTATTTTGTGTGACTGTGGCCATTCTTATACCGGTGAAACTTCAAGAACTTTAGAAATAAGGAAAAAAGAACATCAATATAACATTTCCAGAAGACATGTGGACAAATCAAATTTGACCAATCATGTATTAACGAGCACCGGCAGCCATAGGATAGACTGGGATAAAACAAAGATTTTGTTGAAAGAGGAAAATTTTAAAAAGAGGAAATTTAAAGAAGCCAGCTGTATGATGATAAACAACACTGAAATCGGGGCACCTTCAGCCGACCTTCATTTGGACTGGAGGCATTTATTCCTAACAGAGCAAAAAACAGTAAACTCAGCGTCAAGTGATCGCCAAACAACAAATTATCAGTGTCAATTTTTTTTGACAAACAACAAATTCAAGATCAAAGCGAAATGTTATTAGAAAAAACCTCGAAAACAACACTAAACGATTGACTGCGACTCCAGACTCGGAGTTGAAACGTCTCCAAACACAGATAAGTATAACACAATATACAATACATTACTTATATACAGGAATACTGGTTGATCATTTTGTAGACATCTCTTTCTCTCAGAATAACTGTGAGGAAGAATCTCTGTACAGACAGCCAGTAATCCGGGCAATTTTACGAAATTACCTTACTACACTTTGTTCTATATATAGAATTTTTAAATACTTATCTATTACAGGAAAAATTTTGAGGAGAGAAAACCCAATGAACAGACAAAATAATTATTGTTGTCACATTTGTGCCAAGATAACATTTACCACACAGAAATGCAATTTGATACCTCTTGTGAAAACGGCATGTCAGCATTATTTTTGTATGAAGGTAGGAAAACAGGATAAGTCATGGGCTCCACATATATGTTGCAGCTCATGTGAGCTATGTTACAAGAATGGCTGAAAGATAAAAAACGGTCTATGTGTTTTTGCTGGCAAGAGCCCTCAAATCATATAGACGATTGCTATTTTCTTAACTCCCCCTATAAAAGGAGGATGGTCAGTGAAAAAAGCAAAACTGTTAAATAGAGGAATCTTCTATCTGGTGTTCGCCATATTCCACATTCAGACACTTACCAGTTCCTATTCCACCCCAAATTTATGAGTTAGAAGTTAAAAATGAAGATACTGACGAAGAAGAACTCAACAAGCCTTCAACATTCTTTGAACCGGATTTTGAAAAAAAAAAGATGATCAACCGCATAAATTGAGTAAGTCAAAATTGAGTTACCTCATTGAATAAATTGATTTGTCACAGGATAAGGCAGAACTTCTATGATCAATGATACAACAATAGAATCTTCTGCAGAATGTCAGGGTCCCAAGTACAGACAACGTCAACATTTGATTTCTGTTTTTGAAAAAAAATTGTTTTTTGTTGTAACATTGATGGTTTGATGAAACGTTTGACTCTAAAGAATGATCCAACGGAATGGGGGCTTTTTACAGACTCCTCCAAGCTTAGTTTGAAAGTTGTGTTGCTTCCTACTGGTCATGCGGTTCGCATAAAGGAGACTTATGCAAATATGACAGCCCTCTCCGACTCAATATGCAACTTGGAACATATTGCATAGATGTGGCGGTTAATTGATGTAAATCCATAATACTAAACACAATGATAAGACACTAAGATTTACACTGATTTATTTTATTCAGTAACGACACTTGTTTCGAAATACAACATCTTTATCAAGTTACACAATATACTGAAATACATATCCAACGTTCACTGTTATATATACATTGAATTACACCTACGCAACTATACAAAGCTATCAAAAAAATTTAAAAGAGGAGAATGATTAAGGTCTAATTGATTGTTTGATACCCTACCTGGGTATTGGTGTCTGTTAATCTTTAATATATAATAATGATAATTTCTTTGAAACATAAAATGTTCATAATTTTTACATAACAATAACTAGAACTAATAATGTTTCGTTTTACTTAATCCAAATTGGTAAGAATCGTTTCATGAAGTGAAGGAAACATTCAATAATTGTATATTGTGCTGTTTTATTTGCTGTTTATTACATTCATTGTACAATTTGAGATAAGCGACCAAGACTAGCAACAGAGACAAGAGATGAGACAGAAGACTGTGACAATCTCGCTTGTTGCTTTACCTATTTAAGGAACACACCCTCTTTCCTCCTGGCCTTCGGATTCTGGCGAATACGAAAGGCAACGTCGTTGATCCTCTAAACTACTTTGTACGGCTCATTCCAAACTGGTGTGAGCTTTGGAAACGTCCTTCTCTGGGACCTTATCTCCTTGTTGGAACTTCACTGAACTTGTCTTTATCATACTTTACCTAAGTTTATCTGCATAGTCATTAATTTCACTGGCTGGTTCTTCGGGTGAGCCAAAACTCAAGTCACATGGTAATTTTAAATCCTTCCCAAACAGTACTCTGGTCGGGGTTAGTTCTCTGCTGTTGTCGAAGAAATGATTGGTAGGCTAACAGGAATAGGCGAATATGCACATCCCAATCACGCTATTTGTTGCTAACTGACTTGGATAGATGTTGTTCCAAGGTCCTATTTAATCTTTCCACCATTCCGTCCGATTATAGATAAAAGGGGGTGGTACTCGCTTTCTAAATGTTCAACATCGTACAGATATTCCGGAATAAGTTGGACTCAAAGTTTAGCGGTTGGTCCGAATTTAACTCAACGGTACACCAAACCTCCTGAAAACTGTTCCACCAGCACAGGTGCCACCGTGATTACGTCCTCATTGGGTACATTATATGCTTCAGGCCACATACTGAAATAATCTACCGCAACCAGGATGTACCCCGGGCGGGTAGCTTTTATCTTCCGACCAACTGGGACTTCTCTGCCATGATTACTCGCCCTAATTCTCTTCAACATCGCATTCTCTACCTTTAGTGTGTCCCATTGGTTCCTCCTCCCATCGAGGTCTGGGGGTCCCTTCCTTCATTAATGAAAAGATTGGTTCAGTAAGGGGTCGGCCATTTGGCGCTGGATACATTGTTTCGATGTCCAGTCTTCATTCACCTGCATTCCAATCTGTCAGATGGAGATACATTCCTGCTGTTGCATCTTCCTGCAATGTCCACAATCTGCTTGTCAGTGTCTTTTTGATAAGGCATTATTATGCAACCGGTCGGAGCAGTGTTCAGCCTAGAAGTCGTATTGCTGTAATTTCTCCATCTACCTGGCGCAACAGCCACTTGAGGGCGGCTTGATAGGTTCTGACTAGGAAGTGACGACTATAAAAATATTTGTGGAAATGGTCTACAGCCCGGTTATTGCTAACAGTTCTTTTCTGATGACACAATAATTCCTTTATGGCTTCGAAAATGCACGAATTTAGTATTGTATCACCAGTTTCTCACCATTTTACACTTGTGATAGGACGGCCCCTAGCCCGGCATTGCTTGTGTCAGTGTCTAGAACGAGCTTAGCGAACTTTGTAGGAAACGGTAAAATTGGAGTGAAGTATAATGGGGCTTTCTATCGTCTCAATGCCGTTACGCATTTCTACATCCCTGATTTCAATGGAAGGTCTCTACTTCACTGGTCTGCCGATATCTCAGTGCGATAGTGGTGGCAAATGTGTATAAACAGAGACCGAAATGGAGCACTTCTTAGGGTTGAGTGTCAGGTTGACATTCTTAATTCTGCAAAAATTCTTCGCCAATGTTCTTCAGGAAGGAATAACAATCTTGTTGTACAATCCACAAAAGAGGAAGGACAAATTGCCGAAATTGTCACCCTTTTGGGATGGACCCTACGAAATTATCAAAAAAACTAATGATGTTGTTTGTGGTCCGCATCTTAAGTGGTTTTTGTACTCCATCTATTGTGGTATTGACTAGTGGTAGAACAGATAGATCAAATGATTTCTTACAGATGGATCACCACAAGTTTGTGGCAGAAAACTGTCTGTCCAAATATTTTATCTGATAACCCTACTCTGGACAAAAAACTAATTCACCATGTGTGGATATATGATTTCATCGCGAATCAGGTAACAAAATATAGAAGGTTGAAGGAATTTAGAGTACATGATAATTGGTTGTTTGTATATTGTTACACTGTATTATGATAAGAGCATGTGGGTGTGGTCCACAAGTCAACAGTCACACAGCAGGTCGTAATTTAATTATTAGATGTTAAATATATTTCAACTTAAGTCTTTACTAACTTGCTAACTAAAGGTATTTTATCAACCCTTATAAATTTATAAGTTATAGTTCTAGTTCCGAAGTAGTATGCTTACAAAAATAAGAAAACACAATTGTTATTTAACATTTACATATTGAACTACGTGGTAAGTTGTTAAAACAGGGAATATTTTTCTTCTGATATTTTTCTAACAAAATAATTACATTTTAGTATCATGTGTTACATATATATTTTTTGCAAATAAAATAAATTGTACTAATACTTTTCTGTCCCGTTTAAATCGCCACCAAAATTAGCAAAACTCTTTCATATAAACTTGTTCGTAATATGTAAATAACTAGAGGCTCAGTACATCCAGATCTTCCCTCACAAAAATTGTAACACACCTGAAAATATCTTCAGCATACACAAAATTGATGTGAAAGTTATTCGTGTTGTTTGGATGTTCAGCCTATAGGTGTTCTTGATTAATTTTTATATTCACACCAGTGTCCTCTGTATTGGCAAGAAACATTCCACAAGGACCATAAACTTGAATTATGGATTTGTTTCGGGTGTATTTGTAATTTCCGAGTGAGAATCGATATATTAACGAGGTCACAAAACGATATATTAAGAAGAATAGATGATGACAAATTAATAGCTATAGAAACGTTTTAACTTTTGATTCATGCTGTATTTATGAACAGAAATATTGTAAAATTCATATATAAACATGTCAGAGATGAATAATTTCAGCCCCATGAATATTTCAAAATACATAAATGAGCAACTATTTTTATTCTTTTCGATCTTTTCTTCCCTATCTCTACATATCTAGAAGGTGTTACTTAATGTTATATACTTATTTTAGGAGGTAGTTGTTGGCTGATTTTTTATCGAATAGTTCACATAAATGCCGGTCCTCAACAACGTGATTTTCTAGATCCTGGAGTTTTTGGGACTATCAAAAATTTAGAGAACTGTTTAAAATATTACTACAAATTTTAGGATAGCATATTATGGTATAAAACCACGCCTCCTACTAGATTTTTTAAATTTAACCAGTGGCGTCTCCTCCATATTTTTCTGCAATATATCCAAAAAAAAACTCGAATTATCTTTCTCCGTTGCTCTTTGCTTATTTCTTTTAATGTATTTTCATTCTTATATAAAGTTTTGACATTTTGGCAACTTAGTTTTGTCGTTTCCATAAAGGGGAGAATGGGTAATTTTTTTATATTTTTGTTAATATATTTTAAAATATTCATTTTAAATATATGAAAAAATATATGTGTATTCGTTATAATGAGCCCTTTGATTTGATATATTACATATTGCGACAGAAATAATTTTAATTTTATGTTTTCCATTTAATGCTGTAATTTGCCCCCTAAAATTAATATTAGGCGTTTCTCCTTATTTTCCAGTAATATTTAAGTAAGGTCCTATATCCCTATTTTTTCATTTTTTACGGCTTATAGTTTCGGAGATAAGGTAGGGGGAATGAGTAATTTTTTTATATTTTTCTTAATATCATTTAAATAATTTATTTTAAAAATATAAAAAATATATGTTTGTATTTGTCATAATGAGCTATTTGATTTGATTTATTACTTGATGCATTAGAAACAATTTTTATTTTATATTTTTCAATTAATTCTGTACTTTGACCTCCAAAATTAATATAAGGGGTTGCTCCTTATTTTTCCAGTAAAATTCAGGTGAGGCACTATATTTCTAATTTTTTTCAAAATTTTACGGTAGGGGAAATGGGAACATTTAAAATAATTTATTTTAAAAATATGAAAAAAATATATTTGGTTTCGCTATAATGAGCCCTTTCATTTTATATATTACATGTTTTGTTAGAAACAATTTTAATTTTAAATTTTCCATTTAATCCTGTAATTTGCCCCCCAAAATTAATAGTAGAGGTTTCTCCTTATTTTTCCGGTAAAATTCAGGTGAGGCCCTATCTCTCTATTTTTTTTTAAATCTTGCTTCTTATAGTTTCGGAGGTAAGAGGGGGGGAATGATCGATTTTCTTAGTTTTTGCCCCCAGAAGTACCCCTAAAATCAAAATTTCTTCATTTCCGATACGTACTCCTGATCGGCTCACCAAACTATACACTGATACCAAAAATCAACCTTTTCCGTCCAGTAGTTTAGCAGAAAGTTGCTGTTTATGTGAAAAAGTATAATGTATATAAGGAACCCTAAAAAAAGTTTAATACTGTAATTTTAATCACAGAGTGTTTTTTTCTACATGTATCACTTATTCTTCTAGTTGTGATATTTGCGCGTGGCGTTTCCACTATGTGTCCCCACCTTTATTGTGTCACAATAAATGTCAAAGTTAGTGACACCATAGAGGTATTATACTGTAGAGTGAATTAGGTATGGGCGTTACTATAAGTGGCAGTGTAATAACAATAGAAAGAGAAAGACAATATCAGGGTGCGCTTGCTATGGCTCTACCCTACCAATAGTAGGCATCACCACTGACACTCCAATCAGGAACGACCCGCTTATTCTCTCTCTCTCTTTCTATTGCTATTACATGAATTTCGCTACTTCTCTTGCTCTACAGTATAATACTTCTATGAGTGACACCCGTACTCGCATATAGACACTCGATTTATAGACTAAATGTACGGTGTTTAGTGTAAACTTAACTTTAGAATACCGGAAGTTGTAGAGGAAATATTGAAGAAACTTGGACGCTAAACACTGGTGGTGTCCTCAATAACTACTACAAAATGGTATAAGAAATTCTAATTGAATATTTCTTGTATTCCTGCTACCTACAAGAGAATTCATGCACTTCTTCCATGAGATCTACTGGCCTGTATGGAATTTTCTTAATGATTTCCTAAAAACCTTAAACATATTGTCGCGATTTTTTCGTGCTAATCATTGACGGTACTTTTATATCGTCTACCAAGACGCCTTAATTCCTACCACTATTTTCTTCAGGTTAATTGCCTGCTGTAGCTAACAAGGTTTATTTTCTGCGGCAGCAAATGTGAATTGTAAACGTTAGTGATTCAGTCACTTCATTATTTTGGTTATCCAATGTTTAAATATCGTTTATTACAATCGATTAGGTCACGGACGATCACAATTATCTGCTCGGAACAATATAGACTTTTATTAATGGGCCCATCTTATGTTACTCCAGTCGAAATAGAAGAAGTAGAAAATAAAATAATTGAGGGCATCCATTATGCTTAATTGAATTGTTGAAAGAGATTGTAGATTGATGAAAAAAAAACAGAAGCCTCCAACATTTTTATAAATGCGTATGTACATCACAGTAGTCTTGCTATCAATATTTTATGAAAATGGTATTCGTTTAGAAATATGACCACAGATATCCATTTAGCAGCAGTAGCCTTGGCGGTCATAACTAGGGACAACAAGATCGACATGTAATTTAGAAGCAGAGTATCTCTGGATCACTCAGTAACATATATTCGGTGTTCGATTTATTGGGTCCATATCAGTATTTTATTGTTATTCGGTTGCATTTATTTGGATTAGCTACTACTAATCACCTTAATAACTTAGTTAACTTAATCTAACTAAATTCTAACTAGCCCTAACTAACTGAACTGTCAGAGAATGTTGAGATAATATTCTTTATACAACAACAAACTCTGTCTTGGATGAAGATTCATCTGATACACATTATACTATGAAATATAATTACAAGGTGCCTAGATCAAACCCTACATTCTAACAGCTCCCTCAAAATGTAGAAGTCACATTGACAAATTTTTAAAATAAAAAAAACTACAACCCCTCCCCCTAATAATCTGACTCCGGCCACTCCTGACCAGCAGGGTTTAATTATCTTTTTTCTCAAGTGTGGGGTTATTTCCCAATAAAACTATTAGAAGAAATAGTATGAGTCAAATTCGAGCATACATGTCAATAAATATTAAGGATATGATGGATACCACGGGTCAGACGCGACAACAAATACTTCTGAGCAATCGTGGAAATGTATCCAAAAAAGAAAAGATTTTTGTGGATAGATTTGTTACTATAGATAAATCGTCATTTACCGTTGCGATCCGCCTAAGACCAAAATCAAAGTAAAGAGTGGAAAATCAGGGCTCTCATCCAGCTCGCAAATTTAAGGTGATTCAATTAGTTGACAAGGTGATGCTATCAATTTTATAGAGTTCTATATTTTGATTGATGACGCAAGCTTACAGTCACATCTTTGGTGGCAATTAATCATGCAGGCTTCCAGTTGGTCCAATATTACATATATACTCCGAACTTGGCAACTAGTGAGTACAGAGCGTACTCAAACTTGAAATATTTCTTGTATATAAGAGCAATTAACCGTTCAGTAGGAGCAGTGCTGCCGTTTCTACCAATTTTTGACCATTTTCAAAGTGTTCTACCGATTTTCGAAATATGAAATTCGGTAGATTTCATATGAAATTTTAGGATTTTTTTGAGTAACCACCAAACTGTCAATTAAATACCTATTTTTTCAATAAATTCTTTCATACTATTTATTTTCCTAGCAAATATCTTGATTTTCTATATAACACAGTTAAAACAACATATAAATATACTAACTTTCCGATGGCTACCGAAATTTATCCTTGAAAGCTATCGATTTCTGTACTCTGGGTTGTGGCAGCACTATAGGAGATAGTCTAGCAGACAACCAAAGAAATAGCAAGACAGCCTTCCTATTCGTGCAAAGAAAAACAGCTGTTTTTAGCCTCTTCAAACTTTAATCTGTAATATATTCTTTTGTAATAACACTAATTCACTTTACAGTATTGTTAGAATCAGTATGTTTATCATGAAGTACAGGCAAAAGAATTTCTTCTTTTGTTTTCCATCACCCCTTTAAAACCTATAATATTTAACGACCTTGTCAATCAATTCGTAGTTTTACGTAACGATAAAGCACTAATTACTCTAATAAAAACAGAACAGATTTCAATCAATTAATATACATTGTTGTTGATTATGGGACACTAATGACACGAAACTACAGTGTACACATAACACACAATATTAATGGCGCAATAATAATTATAAATAGCTGACTATACGTACAAGATTGATGTAATTCTTGAATGACTCCGACGTATATTAACAAACCGATCTTCCTGGTATATTGCTTTGAATTCACAAATGTGTCAAATATACATCCAGAGCCGTATTGAAGAAAAATATCCCTATAACAACTAAAACATGCCTTAATATATACAGGGGTAGAATAACATATGGTAACGCATAGTAGTGGCGTAGATACAGTTTCAATATGGGGGATATATGACCTGGAGTCAAAATCTACTATAGGAGAGATTTTACAATTCCTTTTTGTTTCAAGACTACAGCTGCCGTCTTGTTGGCATTGACTTCCCACTACACAATTATTATGATTTATTAATGTTCTGAATACAGTGAGTTGTCTCCTAGACATAAAATTGAAATAAGTTGTATCCAAATGTAAATTGTCTCTATATTTCATTTAATTATTTACAAATCTATAACAATAATTTAAAATAATTCATTAAATGACGATCTGGGCGATTTATTCTACCCTCCTACGCCACTGGTGCACGGATGTTCTTTATACGTTTCCCAGTACTTAACCGATCCAAGTGCCGCTGCCGGTGGTTTGCGGAAATATTCTGTCTGAAGCAAATGAATATTTTTCTTATACAGAAAAAAAATAGAGGAGGTTCTCAATTCGGTTGTATTTTTTAGGCTTTGTTGCCTCAGTATCCGGCAACTACGAACACATGATTTCGATCATTCTTTTTTCATTTGTTAGAATAGATTTCCAGATTGGCCTCAAACTTTTTGACAATGTCATGGAATGGTCTTTTGCAAAATATCCGAAAATCATGTTAATGCATCATAAGATATGGCGAATGCGGAAGTATTAAAAGAAATTAACACGTACCTTTATTTGAAATCTATGATGAAATTCATTGAAAATATTGTGGATTTACATTAAAACACTTCTTAATTAACTTTGCAGATGAAAGTTTTCATTTGGGTATATATATATATATATATATATATATATATATATATATATATATATATATATATATATATATATATGTTTTAGGTGGTTTCCGGGAATTCATCCGCGTAGTTGATAACTGATCCCTGCCGGGATCGATGGTAAAATGAAGACGTTTCGGCTGAGTCACATCTACCCTCTTCAGGTCGGTTCGCATAATTCTCGTAGCCTTCTGCTTTCGCTCCTAGTTACTCGAATACTCGAATATTCGAGTAAGTGGAATCATAACGCTGGATAAGAGAGAAAGGAAACCGAGCGGAAGTATCTGTCTCTGTCTAGAACTGAAAGCAATAGCTAGACTTCACTTGACTCGCGCAAACAAGCGCTAACCAGAAGCGAGCTTAGAGCGAGATACGTCCAATTGGTCTACTGTTTCTCTCACTGGATGTCAGGTTTTTGTCGGGACCTGATGTATTCTACATTTAAGTAAAACCTCTATGTGAATAACCGATACACAATAAGATATCGATATGCGCGGTGAGGAGTTATCATATAAAGTGACGTAACCCCGCACGTAGTGTTTCAGTTATTCGTCGGGTTTGAAAATACGTATAGTCAGGCACTTGAGCCCATTACACACCGTCTCAATACTCGCCCAACCCAAATTGGCCCAACCGCCCAAGTCAAATCATGTATAAGATCATTTGACTTTCCTGTAGTCGAACCAGAAGAAATGCTATAAAAGTAAAGCCTGTTCAGCCAAAAGTCATTAAAATACATCAAAATCAATGAACACATCACATCTGGTCTTGATCTTGCTTTATACATTACTTATTGTACTAAGACCAAGACCAAGACTGAACGAAAAAAAGCAAAGATACAGACTTCAAAAATATAATAAATAGGTAGGTAATTAATTTGTACAGAATTAGCACCTTTTACTGTTTACATTTTTTACTTTGAGTTATATTTGGAAGTCGGTTATATATTTTTTTAAAAAATGTTTTATTTGCAACTTTTTACTTTTTATCAACTCGGGTAGTTTTTATTCTTTATTTTTTATTTTGTATGTATAACCTTAATAGACCAGGTAATATCGGAAACCCCAACATTTCAGAATGATACATTTTCATTTAAATTGACAGGTAAAGCGTTAACTTAATAAGCCAAAAATATGTTTACCTCACTGACCAGAGAGACGTTGTCTTGTCCAAACGTTTTATAAAGATTGTAATTATTTGGACCGTTTTGATGACATTATATGAAAGAAATCATTAAAATAACGCCATCAAGCGTACAGTTAACACAACTTAACCCCTGAATAACGTGTGAATATATCTGTATACTTTAAGCTTTAATGTGTTAAATTTATACATGTCTTAATTAATAGAAAGAACGACAATTTTAGTAGCGGATTTGCTCTATAAACTAATTGTTTCGAAGACGAAATAAATCAGTTTAATTTCAATTCTCATTTATTAAAAAACTGTAATAATTCCACTTCACAATATATCCCAACGACTCTGTTTACTACCTTTTAAGTATCACATTATTGTAAAATTTTTAACCACCCTGTATAACAATTATTCTTCTCCGCCCTATATTTCACTATCACATATTTATGGACCACACTTTATAACATTTTTCTAACATTTTTAGCCCACTTCACCCTATATTCGAACCATCCTGTACATATGGCTGCCTATGGGCCTATGTAACTATCATCCTACCACGTAGGATATGATGGTTGAAATATATTCACCCTGTATAACTATAGCTCCTCTACACCTTAATTGGAACTTCGGCTACGCACTAAAAGAAAAAAATCTACATATTGCCACCCAATATAACTTTTTAATAAGCCTGTATACCCGAAATTTCATTCCGCTCTATATTCTAAGCAACTTGTAAATTCAACTGCTAAAGGTCTACCTTATAGGTATAGTTTTAACATTTTTTAACCACCCTATGTAACAACTACTCTACTCCGCTCTATAATTTCACTATCATCATATCATATTCAACTCCTGATGGCTACGTTATATAATTATTTGCTCTGTGTGTATGTGTATTATATAGTGATGGGCAAATGTGTGGAACCAAGCAAGTACCTCTGGAATTATTAGAGATATCAAAATGAAATTTGGAAGGTGGATACTGCAGCAGATTGCCTATTTGTTTTTTACAATTTTGAACATTGAAACTTAATTTAACTAAACTTAATGTATTAGATGTTCAAACTGAGCACCGTTTACTTCTTGACAATAAGCAAGTCGGTTTTGAAATTCTCTAGTAACATTAGCTATTACTTCTGGTGTAATTCCCTGGATGTCTTGAGTTATTCTTGCAGCTAATTCTTGCAAATTATTTGGTCTATCAACATAAACCTTAGACTTTAAGTAACTCCACAGAAAATAGTCTAGTGGATTAAGGTAGGGACTTCGTGCAGGACATTCATAAGTACCCCTTCTTCCAATCCATCTGTGATGAAATGTCCTATCTAAATGATCTCGAACAATGCGAGCGTAATGGGGTGGTGCTCCATCCTGCTGAAACCAGATATTATTTGGTAATTGTCCATTTACCTCCAATGCCGGAATAACTTGTGTCTCCAAGAGCTGTAAATACCTATCTCCGTTTAAAGTTTCTTGTAGGAAGAAGGGTCCCACGATTCTGTTGTTATAAATGCCGACCCAAACGTTAAATTTTTGGGGATGTTGTGTATGAGCCTCTTGTACCCAATTAGGATTACTTTGCGACCAGTAGCGGCAGTTATGTCGATTAACCGTACCATTTAAACAAAATGTAGCCTCGTCTGAAAACACCACATTTCTTATAAAATTATTACGGTTACAAATATGCATCATCGTTTCACAAAATTGCAAACGTCTCTCGAAATCGTCTTCGGAGAGTTCTTGAACGAGGCGAATTTTGTATGGATGATATTTTTCTCGCCTTAATATCCCTCCTACTGAATGACGGCTAAATCCATGCATATTTTCGAGGTCGGTAGTGGATAAGTGAGGATTTTCTTCCAAAGATATAGCAACATTTTGAGCTACACCTTCATTACTTGCACTTTTTAACCGAGCACTTTTTGGTAAATTGCTAACTCTTCCACTTGTGTCGTACCTTCGCAAAGTTTTCGTCACTACTGAACGGGATATTTGTGTATTTGGATGAACAATGTTAAAAAGGGCACAAACTTCTTGATGCGTCCTTTTCCTCTCCCCATACCCAATCATCATTAATATTTCTATTCTTTCTCTTTCACTTAATTCGGCCATTTTACGATCAAATTAAAACAATACAATCTTTTTACGTTCAAATAAAAAAAAACTAATAACTTATTTTGACAACTACTCTCACTTCTCTAATGAATTTCATAGACTAGTAAACTTGATTCAGATTTAATTTGCGCCTGATTTAAACAAACGCACGTGTATTCGACTATGGAACAAGCAGTGCTGTTGGCTGTGATGGTATAATGCCACCGATTGGCCAATAGAAATACAAATCCTTACCGAGCGATTTGTTTATATCGGGCGTAAATGAAATCTGAGCCGAGTTTAGCTACCATCGAATTTTTCCTTTCCTTAGTTACTTTTCTGTTAATATCTCGGTAGGTATTGAAGTAAACAATATCAAACCCGATATTTTTGTATTCGCAATAAAATATTTCATCAGAAACTAAAATACTATACAGGGTGTTTCATTGCAAATTTTAAACTCGACGTTACTTCCGGTAAAACAGGAACTTCAAAATTGTAAAAAAATTTGGAAACAAATAGGCAATCTACAGCAGTATCCACCTTCCAAATTTCATTTTGATATCTCTAATAATTCCAGAGATATTTACTTGGTTCCACACATTTGCCCATCACTGTATACCTTATGTTAATCAATAATAGCAGTCTATCAAAACTTCCCAAAACAACATATTAAATTGAACTTTTAATATTAGGAGTGATTGCTCTTAACTTACTGGGTTGAACAAACACTTCTAGAAAAGTTTACTGTATAATTGAATCCATGGTGAAATTTGCACTAAGAAATGATAACTTAGTTATTTTATATATCGATATGAATTCCACCGATGCATCTATGCTATTGTTATTGCTTTTATCACTTTACTTTGTAGTTTTGTTTGCTAAAACTAAACACCCTGTGTATAATGGTACCAAATAGCAGTTTAGAAGTGTTGTCACTGAATTTTCTATTAGGCCGGGAGTAGATGACACCTAAAGCACCGACTTCGCAAAATTGAAAAATTTTGTTTAAATCGGTATTTGCCCGGTATACAAACAGAATGAGCTTGGTACTCATTGATTTCAGGAGCCGAAAATACTATACTATACTAGCTATGTGCTTGGGATGTACATAGAAAATTTTCAAATTCGCAATTAAAATTTCCAATCCCGCACTATTACGTTGGAATTAAAATATTTATGAGGAAATGTCAGTTACATCACTTCGATGGAATTACTGATAAGAATATTAGATTTTTCGGGGATTTTGTGTTCATTCACAAATTTCATCACTTTCCCAAAAGAATTCTATTCCCACATTTCAAGTTTCACCAATCTGGTAATATACTGTATAATCGTCCAAATCAGTTAACATAAATACAAAAAAAAAACGCGGCGAATTGATAACCTCCTCCTTTTTGGAAATCGGTTAAAAAGTTAGCAGTTATACACATCTGGGCAGTAATTTAAACGATCAATCGGACCACTCGGTAGAGATTAAACACAAAATTAAAAAAGTGAGATCTGCTTTCATCAAAATAGGCGCCATATTCACGATGAGATGTTACGGTTTCTCAATTCTATTGTATGTACACGAGTCTTGGACATCCGTGGCGTCAATGAAGAAACCCTAAGCTTTTGAAATATGGTGGTACATGCGAATACTTAAGATCTCCTAGGTGAAAAACATTAACTACAAGGAAGTATTACGCAGACTCGGTAAAGACTGTGAATCCTAAATAATGTGAAACAACGGAAACTTCAATATTTAGGCAAGGCGCAAATTGAGACACGTATAGCGCGAATTATGTTTGTTAATTCCGCTTTATAAACATAAATAATAAGTGACTATGCATTGACTGTTTTCCTAGTGTATCAGACTTTATGTTGACTAATCAAAAGTTATGCGTTTAATTTAATATTATTATTCAGTCAGTTGAAGTAGAGATCTTACTAAGAACACTTGTATTTTGCTGTAGAATAAAAGTAGTTAAAGATTTAGAATTTTAATTGTTTTTAAAAACTAAGTTTTTGACGAAACAAACATTACTGGCGCAGTCGACGTAGAATAGTTCAACGTACTCAAGCCCTCAACGTAGCAGTACAACAGTTTTGAGAAACCCAAAAATCTCCAAAAACTGAAGGTTTTCAAGCCGAAACGAACTAGAACCTACCACTCAGCAAGAAATCAAGGTAAGTGAGACTCTCCTCAACCCAGATACCTTCCTTGAATGCCCATTGAAAGTATCAAGAAAACAATTTTTGAATTTTTAAGAACAAGCGAATAATTTTGATTAATTCATAAGTGTAACAAATAGCACATAAAACAAAACGTGAATTTTGCCAAACAATTGCCTCCGATATTTAATTACGAATACAAAGAGCCTTTGTTTCAATATTCATACAACAATTGTTCTTGAATAGCAGTCTTATTTCTAATTGATATATTTCATTTAGACGAATTAGCATTGCTAACAAAACAATAAGATAATTTAAAAGATAACATTCGCTTGAAGTGCAATTCATTTCTTTCGTGAAAATAATTTGCATGATTTAATTTTAAGAAATAAAAACTGTGTTGTTTATTTTAATTCACCACATTTTGAATTGATTTGTTTTTACAATTTTGTATTGACATCAACAATTTCTTTTATTACTCAACTGTTTTTCAAAAATCAAGTTGAAAACAAACAAAATCTTTATTTTTACTAAAGTTTATTCAAAAGTGAATGAACAAGTTCAGAAACCCTAAAAAAGTTTTTGACACAGATTCCAGTGATTCTGAAACAGAATTATCTCTTTCTTATTTCCAAGAACAAATAACAAAAATCATGAGCCAACCAACCCAGCAACCCCCACAAACTTCACAAACTTCCCAAGTCACAATTGACATCAATTTAATCAAATATTTTGCCGAATTCATCCCCGAATTCAATGGAAACCCCTTGGAGTTGCGAAAATACATTGCTCAAGTTGAAAGCATGTTCAGTGAATTCCCCGATTCAACTCACAAATTTGTCTTTGCCCACGCACGTCAAAAATTAAAAGGTGCTGCAAAAATAACTTGTGCTGGAAGAACAGAATTAAATACATGGGATACTCTAAAAGCCAGATTAATTTCTCTTTACTCATGCACTGATACTTTAGAAACCCTTGAAACGAAACTAAACCAAGCTTACCCCAAACCCAACGAAACTCTTCTTAAATTTGCTTCAAGATTACAACACATTCGTTCTCAAATTATTGATAAAATACATTTATCAGAACCAGACATAAACCGACAAATTTTAAAAATTGAATTTTGTGAATTAAATGCAAAAAATCGATTCACAACTTTCATCCCTGAACGTTATCAAACTGACATAAAATTAACAAACCCTGTTGCTCTTGAACAAGCAATTGACATTTTCCAAAACCTTGAACAAGAATACGAAAATCGTATAGCTCAAAGAAATTTAGGACAGTCACAACAAAGACATCCAAACAACCAAAAACCTCAATTTCAAAATCAAAAAGGTTTTCAGCCAAACAATAATTTCAATTCTCACACTTCTAATCAAAGAAGTCACAACCAAAACTTTCCCAACAATTTCAAAGGAAAACAATTTCCGAATCATCACAACCAAAATCAACAAAGACAATTTAACCCTCAATTTCAAAGAAGACCAAATGTCAATAATCCCCAAGGATTAAACCAAAACCAAAATCAAAACCAAAACAGAAATTTCAAACCTCATCCCCCAAAACCAATGTCAGGTGTAGAACACTTCACTCAGAGAAATAATAATCCAGGACCCTCAAGACAACAATCATCCACCCCCATGTCAGGTGTAGAACATTTCAACCTTGAAAATGAAAATAATGAAGAATATTTTGGAAACAACGGATATTCCAACCAACAAAATACAGACTATTTTGAACAATCTCCCAATCACAACCAGGATTTTCGAATTACCCCCAACTCGAAGAATCAAACTTAACTTATGAACTAAATCAAATAACTGTAAATTCTTTGCCTTTCATAAAAATCCAAATCGAAGGTAAAATTTACAAATTCTTAATTGATACCGGATGTTCATTTTCAATAATAAGACCTTACATTATACATGAATATTACCCTGAAGGAATTTTCATAGACAAAACTGAATTAAAAACTTGTACAGGAAAAGCTACCGCTGAATACAAAGCAGTAATACCGCCCTTTGATGAATTTAACACTGACCAAAACTTAGAATTTATTCTTTATGACTTTCATGAATACTTTGACGGATTAATAGGTTTTCGACATCTTCAAAAACTAAATCTTTCAATTGATGTAGAAAATAATCAACTTGTAAACAGACAAACAAATATTCCAATTTATTTCCGCGAAGATTTTTCAACTTATACTTTTGATCTTAATCCCCTAGAAATCATAACAAAACGAGTCCCAGTAAACATAAAAGAAGGACAAATTTTAATTCATTCTTATCATCAAAATGGAATTTATATACCTGAAATCTTGACAATTGCAAGAAATGGCTTTGCAAAAATAGAAATTCACAACTCTCTCCCAAAACATAATTTAATAACATTCAACAAACCTTTCCCTTGCACCATAATTAATGACCAAGTAGAAATCTACAATTTTAATTTAATACCCCCAGAAACTGATAAAGTAGACATATCAACCCTTATAAGAACTAATCATTTAAACTCTGAAGAAAAAACTTCATTACTAAACTTATGTGAAGAATTCAACGATATTTTTCAAAAACCCAAAGATCAACTTAGCTTCACGAACATAGTCAAACATCAAATAAGGACTAAGGATGAAGAACCATGTCATTCAAAGGCATACAGATTTCCCCAAGTACACAAAGATGAAATTCACAAACAAATACAACAAATGTTGAATGATGGAATTATACGACCTAGTATCTCACCCTGGTCATCCCCTGTGTGGATAGTACCGAAGAAACTAGACGCATCAGGAAGAAGAAAATGGAGAATAGTAATAGATTATAGAAAAGTCATCGAAAAGACAATCGACGACCGCTACCCTATTCCAAATATTAATGACATTTTGGATAAATTTGGACGATGTAGATATTTCACAACTCTGGATTTAGCTTCTGGCTTCCATCAGATAGAGATGCACCCAGACAACATAGAAAAAACCGCATTTAATACAGAAAACGGACACTATGAATTTTTACGTATGCCCTTTGGTCTAAAAAACGCACCAGCTACATTCCAAAGAGTAATGGATAATGTTCTCAGAAATTTTCAAAATAAAATCTGTTTAGTATATATGGACGATATAATAGTATTTTCGACATCCCTTACAGAACATATAAAAAACCTGAAACAAATTTTTCAAACTCTCAGAAATGCCAACCTAAAAGTACAATTAGATAAAAGCGAATTTTTAAGAAAAGAAGTAGAATTTTTAGGACATATTATTACACCAAACGGAATAAAGCCAAATCCAAAGAAAATTGATGCAATTAAAAGATTTCCACTTCCCAAAACTCACCGCGAAATTAAAAGCTTTTTAGGACTTATAGGTTATTACCGGAAATTTATAAAAAACTTTGCTAAAATAGTAAAACCCCTTACACAAAAATTAAAGAAAGGTGAAAAGATAATCATTGATGATGAATTCGTGAAAACTTTTAATTATTGTAAAACACTTTTATGTAATGAACCAATTTTATCATACCCAGATTTTTCGAAGGAATTTCAACTAACGACGGATAGTTCTAACTTTGCATTAGGAGCTATTTTATCTCAAGACGGACACCCTATATGTTATGCCTTACTAACTTTAAACCCAGCTGAAATTAATTATTCAACAATAGAAAAGGAACTACTTGCTATTGTTTGGTCATGCCGTTACTTTAGACCGTATTTGTATAACCAAAAGTTTACAGCCTTTTGTGATCATAAACCCTTAGAATGGTTATTCTCCCTCAAAACCCCTAATTCAAAACTTCACAG